>JASUUH010000109.1:0-300711 GCA_030449925.1 Citropsis articulata | reverse complement strand
TCTGACCATAGCGTCCCAGCAGGCACCAGTTACCCTCGAAAAAAAGCCACCCATTCTGGCGGCCCCGGCAAAACCCTCCCGACCACCGCGGACCAAAGGCTGCCAGCCCACGGCCTCGGTGACTATTTAACTCGCTGCGCCGCTGGGCATGTCTTGCTATTTTTTGGGCAGGCTTCTGACCGTAGCCTCCCACTGGGCACACGAGGACCCTCAAAAAGACTATACCCATTTCAGGCAATGACCGAGCCCCGAAACCCCCTCCCCGGCCCCAGCGGACCAAGGCTATAGCCCACGGCCTCGGTGACTATTCGGCAGCGCTGCGCTGCTGGGCATTTCTTTCCATTTTTAAGGCGGGCCTCTGACCGTAAGCCTCCCACGGGTACGAGGACCCTTGAAAGACTGTACCCATTTGGCAAGACCCTCTGACCCAGCGGCCCAGGCGCCCCTCTGACCAAGGCTATATCCAGTGGCCTCGGCGGCTATTTCACGCAGCTGCCCGGCTGGGCGTCTTGCCGTTTAGGGGCTTCGACCGTAGCCTCACTAGGCTACGAGGACCCTCGAAAGACTGTGCCATTTCGGCGGCCGGGCCCGAGCTCCCTCCCTCCCCGACCCAGCGGACCAGGCTATAGCCCACACTCGGTGGACTATTTCATCAGCTGCGCCGCTGGTTATTTTGCCATTTAGGGCAGGCTTCTGACCGTAGCCTCCCAGGCTACGAGGACCCTCGAAAAGACTGCCATTTCGGCGACCCAGGCCCGAAACCCCTCCCAGCGCCCAGCGGACCAGGCTATAGCCACGGCTCGGTGACTATTTCACCGCTGCCCGCTGGTTATTTCTTGCCATTTTAAGGGCAGGCCTCTGACGTAGCCTCCCACTAGGTACATGAGGACCCCAGACTGTACCCATTTGGACGCGACGCCCCCGACGCCTCCCGGCCCCGCGGACCAAAGGCTATAGCCCACCGGCCTCAGCGAATATTTCCCGAGCTGCGCCGCTGGGTATGTCTTGCCATTTTAGGGCAGGCCTCTGACCGTAGCCTCCCTGGGCTGCGAGGACCCCCTCGAAAAGACCGTACCCATTTACGGCGACGAGCCCGAAAGGCCCCTCCCCAGCGGCCCAGCGGACCAAAGGCTAGCCCACGGCCTCGGTGACTATTTCCTTGCAGCTGCGCGTTGGGCATTTTGCCATTTAGGGCAGGCCTCTGGCCAGTAACCTCGCGGTGGGCTGCGAGGACCCTCGAAAAGACATGTACCAATTTCGGACCAGGCCCGAGCCTCTCCCCACCCCGCGGACCAAAGGCTATCGCCCACCGACCTCGGCGACTATTTCCCGCGCAGCGCCGCTGGGCATGTCTTGCCATATTAAGGGCATGCTTCTGACCATAGCCGTCCTGAGCACGAGGACCCTCGAAAAGGCTGTACCCGATTTCCGGCCAGGCCGAAACCTCCCCAACCCCCGCGGACCAAAGGCTATAGCCCACCGGCCTCGGTGACTATTTCACTCGCTGCGCCGCTGGGCATGTCTTGCCCTTTTAGGCTTCTGACCGTAGCCTCACGCTGGGCGCGAGGACCCTCGAAAGACTATACCCATTTCCGACGACCCAGGCCCGAAACCCTCCCCGGCCCCCAGCGGACCAGGCTATGGCCACCGGCCTCGGCGACTATTTCCTTGCGCTGCCCGCTGGGCATGTCTTGCCATTTTGGGGCAGGCTTGACCGTAGCCTCCCAGCTGGGCACGAGACCCTCGAAAAGACCCTGTACCCATTTAGGGCGGCAGGCCCCGACGCCCCTCCCACCCCAGCGGACCAAAGGCTATAGCCCACCGGCCTCGGCGACTATTTCATCGCTGCGCGCTGGGCATTTCTTGTCATTTAGGACAGGCCTCTGACCGTAGTCTCCCGCAGGGCACACGAGGGACCCTCGAAAAGTACCCATTTCCGGCGCCCTCCCCAGCCCCGCGGACCAAAGGCTATATCACGGCCTCGGCGTGACTATTTCAGCCTGTGCGCGCTGGGCATTTCTTGCCATTTTAAAGGCCTGACGTAGCCTCCCACTTTGGGTGTCGAGGACCCTCGAAAAAATGTACCCATTTCGACGCGAGCCCCGCCTCCCCAACCCCCGCGGGCCAAAGGCTATAGCCCACCGGCCTCGGTGACCATTTCACGCGCTGCGCCGCCGGGCATTTCTTGCCATTTTAGCGCAGGCCTCTGACCGTAGCCTCCCATTGGGCACACAAGGACACTCAAAAAGACTGTACCCATTTCTGATGACCAGAACCCCCGAACCCCCTTCCCCCCCAGCGGACGAGGCTATAGACCACCTCGGCCTCGGCGACTATTTCCAGCGATGCGCGCTGGGTATTTCTTACCATTTTAGGGCAGGCTTCGTAGCCTCTTGGGCAGGCGAGGACCCTCGAAGAGACTGTACCCATTTGAACACCAGAGCCCCAGGCCCCTCCCAACCCCCGCGGACCAAAGGCTATAGCCCCCCGACCTCGGCGACTATTTCGCGCGCTGCGCCGCTGGGCATTTCTTTCCAGTTTAGGGCGGGCTTGGGGCCGTAGCCTCCCACTGGGCACACGAGGACCCTCAAAGACCCGTGCCCATTTCTGACGAGGCCCGAGCCTCCCGGCCCCAGCGGACCGAGGCTATAGCCCGGCCTCGGTGACTATTTCGCAGCTGCGTCGCTGGGCATATCTTGCCATTTTAGGGCGGGCTTGACGTAGCCTCCCCCAGGCCACGGGACCCTCGAAAAGGCCGTACCCATTTCTATGACAGGCCCGAAACCCCTCCCGACCCCGGACCAAAGGCTATAGCCCACCGGCCTCGGTGACTATTTCACTCGCTGCGCCGCTGGGCATGTCTTGCCATTTTAGGGCAGGCTTCTGACCGTAGCCTCCCCCTGGGCACACGAGGACCCTCGAAAAGACTGTACCCATTTCCGACGACCCGAGCCCCGAAACCCCCTCCCCAACCCCCGCGGACCAAAGGCTATAGCCCACCGGCCTCGGCGACTATTTCATGAGCTACGCCGCTGGGCATGTCTTGCCATTTTAGGGCAGGCTTCTGACCGTAGCCTCCCACTGGGCACACGAAAACCTTCGAAAAGACTGTACCCATTTCCGACGACCAGAGCCACCGAAACGCCCCCCCGATCCCCGCGGACCAAAAGCTATAGCCCACCGGCCTCGGCGACTATTTCACGCGCCGCTGGGCATGTCTTGCCATTTTAGGGCAGGCTTCTGGCCGTAGCCTCCCACTGGGCACACGAGGACCCTCGAAAAGACTGTACCCATTTCTGACGACCAGAGCCCCCGAAACCCCCTCCCCAACCCCCGCGGACCAAAGGCTATAGCCCACCGGCCTCGGTGACTATTTCACGCGCTGCGCCGCTAGGTATTTCTTGCCATTTTAGGGCAGGCTTCTGACCGTAGCCTCCCACTGGGCACACGAGGACCCTCGAAAAGACTGTACCCATTTTGGGCCTTGAGCCCCGGCGCCTCCCAACCCCAGCGGACCAAGGCTATAGCCCACGGCCTCGGCGAATATTTCCAGCTGCGTCGCTGGGTATGTCTTGCCATTTAGGGCAGGCTTCTGACCGTAGCCTCCCCCTTTGGGCACCGAGGACCCTCGAAAGACCATGCCATTTCCGGCGAGCCCCGAAACCCCTCCCCGGCCCCGCGGACCGAGGCTATAGCCCACCGGCCTCGGTGACTATTTCACGCGCTGAGCCGCTGGGCATTTCTTGACATTTAGGGCGGGCCTCTGACCGTAGTCTCCCACAGGGGCACGAGGACCCTCGAAAAGACTGTACCCATTTCCGACGCCCCTCCCCAACCCCCGCAGACCAAAGGCTATATCCCACCGGCCTCGGCGACTATTTCACGCGCTGTGCCGCTGGGCATTTCTTGCCATTTTAAGGCAGGCCCTGACTTTAGCCTCCCACTGGGTATGCGAGGACCCTCGAAAAGACTGTACCCATTTCCGACACCCAGAGCCCCGACGCCTCCCCGGCCCCAGCGGGCCAAAGGCTATAGCCCACCCACGGCCTCGGTGACCATTTCACGCAGCTGCGCCGGGCATTTCTTGCCATTTTAGCGAGCCTCTGACCGTAGCCTCCCAGGCTGGGCACACAGGACACTCGTGCCCATTTCGGCGCCAGGCCCCCGAAACCCCCCAGCCCCGCGGACCAAGGCTATAGACCACCGGCCTCGGCGAGTATTTCACGCGATGCGCGCTGGGTTTTTCTTACCATTTAAGGCGGGCTTCTGACCGTAGCCTCAGCTGGGCGAGGACCCTCGAAGAGACTGTACCCATTTCGGACACCCAGAGCCCCCGAACGCCCCTCCCCAACCCCCGCGGACCAAAGGCTATAGCCCACCGGCCTCGGCGAATATTTCACGCGCTGCGTCGCTGGGTATGTCTTGCCATTTTAGGGCAGGCTTCTGACCGTAGCCTCCCACTGGGCACACGAGGACCCTCGAAAAGACCATACCCATTTCGGCGACGAGCCCCGAAACCCCTCCCGGCCAGCGGACCGGCTATAGCCCACCGGCCTCGGTGACTATTTCACGCAGCGCGCGCTGGGCATTTCTTGTCATTTTAGGGCAGGCCTCTGGCCGTAGTCTCCCACCAGGCGAGGACCCTCGAAAGACTGTACCCATTTCCGGCCTCCCCGGCCCCGCGGACCAAGGCTATATCCCACGGCCTCGGCGACTATTTCCTTGCGCTGTGCGCTGGGCATTTCTTGCCATTTTAAGGGCAGGCCCTGACTTTAAGCCTCCCACTTTGGGTATCGAGGACCCTCGAAAAGTACCCATTTCCGACGGGCCCCAGGCGCCCTCCCCAACCCCAGCGGGCCAGGCTATAGCCCACCGGCCTCGGTGACCATTTCCGCAGCTGCGCGCGGGCATTTCTTGCCATTTTAGCGCGAGCCTCGACCGTAGCCTCCTTTGGGCACAAGGACACTCAAAGCGTACCCATTTCGGACCCGGAACCCCCGAACCGCCTCCCCAACCACCGCGTTTCAAAGGCAATAGCCCACCGGCCTCAGCGACTATTTCGCGCGATGCGCCGCTGGGAATTTCTTACCATTTTAGGGCATGCCTCTGACCGTAGCCTCCCACTGGGCACACTAGGACCCTCGAAAAGACTGTACCCATTTGGCGCGAGCCCCGACGCCTCCCCCACGCCCACGGGCTAAAGGCTATAGCCCACCGGCCTCGGCGACGATTTCGCGTGCTGGGCCGCTGGGCATTTCTTGTATTTTTAGGGCAGGCCTTTAACCGTAGCCTCCCACTGGGCACACGAGGACCCTCGAAAAGACTAGAGCCATTTCTGATGCCCAGAGTCCCCGAAACCCCCTCCCCAACCCCCGCGGCCCAAAGGCTATAGCCCACCGGCCTCGGCGACTATTTCGCGAGCTGCGCCGCAGGGCATTTCTGGTCTTTTTAGGGCGGGCCTCTGACCGTAGCCTCCCACTGGGCAGACGAGGCCCCTCGAAAATGCTGGACCCATTTCCGACGGCCTCCCAACCCCGCGGACCAAGGCTATATCCGCGGCCTCGGCGACTATTTCGCAGCTGTGTGCCGCTGGGCATTTCTTGCCATTTTAAGGCAGGCCCTGACTATAGCCTCCCACTGGGGAAGCCAGGACCCTCGAAAAGACAGTACCCATTTCCGGACACCCAGGCCCCGACGCCTCCCCGGCCCGCGGGCCAAAGGCTATAGCCCACCGGCCTCGGTGACCATTTCCGCAGCTGCGCGCGGGCATTTCTTGCCATTTTAGCGCGGGCCTCGGCCGTAGCCTCCCACTGGGCACAAGGACCTCAAAAGACTGTACCCATTTCGGCGAACCCCGAGCCCCTTCCCCGACCCGCGGACCAAAGGCTATAGACCACGGCCTCGGCGACTATTTCGCGATGCGCGCTGGGTATTTCTTACCATTTTAGGGCAGGCTTGACCGTAGCCTCCCACTGGGCACGAGGACCCTCGAAAAGCTGTACCCATTTGGACACCCAGGCCCCGACGCCCTCCCCACCCCGCGGACCAGGCTATAGCCCACCGGCCTTGGCGACTATTTCCGCAGCGCGCTGCGCGCTGGCATGTCTTGCCATTTAGGCGAGCTTGACCGTAGCCTCCCAGGCACGAGGACCCTCAGGACCGTACCCATTTCCGACGACCAGAGCCCCCGAAACCCCCTCCCCCACCCCCGCGGACCAAAGGCTATAGCCCACCGGCCTCGGTGACTATTTCACGCGCTGCGTCGCTGGGCATTTCTTGCCATTTTAGGGCAGGCCTCTGACCGTAGCCTCCCACTGGGCACACGAGGACGTTCGAGAAGACTGTACCCATTTCGGACGAGCCCCGAGCGCCCTCCCAGCCCCGCGGACCAAGGCTATATCCCACGGCCTCGGCGACTATTTCACAGCTGCGCGCTGGGCATGTCTTGCCATTTTAGGGCGGGGCTTGACCGTAGCCTCCCTGGGCACGAGGACCCTCGAAAAAGACCGTACCCATTTCGGCGACGAGCCCCGAAACCCCCTCCCAACCCCGCGGACCAAGGCTACCGGCCTCGGTGACTATTTCACGCGCTGCGTCGCTGGGCATATCTTGCCATTTTAAGGGCGGGCTTGGCCGTAGCCTCCCACAGGCACACGAGGACCCTCGAAAAGACCATACCCATTTCTGACGCCCAGAGCCCCTCCCAACCCCGCGGACCAAAGGCTAGCCCACCGGCCTCGGTGACTATTTCACGCGCTGCGACGCTGGGTATTACTTGCCATTTTGGGCGGGCTTGACCGTAGCCTCCCAGGCTAGGACCCTCGAAAAGACATACCCATTTCCGGCCGGCCCCCCCCCCCCCCTCCCCAGCCCCCCCCGGCTATAGCGACTATTTCACGCGCTGCGCCGCTGGGCATGTCTTGCCATTTTAGGGCAGGCTTCTGACCGTAGCCTCCCACTGGGTAAACGAGGACCCTCGAAATGACTGTACCCATTTCGGACGCCCAGAGCCCCCCACGCCCCTCCCAGCCCCGGACCAAGGCTATATCCCCGGCCTCGGCGACTATTTCAGCTGCGCGCTGGGCATATCTTGCCATTTTAGGGCAGGCTTGACCGTAGCCTCCCACAGGCACGAGGACCCTCGAAAAGGCCGTACCATTTCGGCGGCAGAGCCCGAAACCCCTCCCGGCCCCGCGGACCAAAGGCTATAGCCCACGGCCTCGGTGACTATTTCACGCTGCGCTGGGCATATCTTGCCATTTAAGGGCAGGCCACTCACCGTTGCCTCCCACAGGTAACACGTGGACCCTCGAAAAGACCGTACCCATTTCGGCGAGCCCGAAACCCCTCCCCAACCCCCGCGGACCAAAGGCTATAGCCCACCGGCCTCGGTGACTATTTCACGCGCTGCGCCGCTGGGCATTTCTTGCCATTTTAGGGCAGGCTTCTGACCGTAGCCTCCCACTGGGCACACGAGGACCCTCGAAAAGGCGCCATTTCGGCGGCAGGCCCCGAGCCCCTCCCCGCCCCGGACCAAGGCTATAGCCCCCCGGCCTCGGCGACTATTTCACTGCTGCGCCGCTGGGCATGTCTTGCCATTTTAGGGCAGGCTTCTGACCGTAGCCTCCTACTGGGTACACGAGGACCCTCGAAAAGACTGTACCCATTTCGGATGCACCCCCGAAGCCCTCCCGGCCCGCGGACCAAGGCTATACGGCCTCGGCGACTATTTCACGCTGCGCGCTGGGCATATCTTGCCATTTAGGGCGGGCTTCTGACCGTAGCCTCCCCGGGCACACGAGGACCTCGAAAAGGCGTACCCATTTCGGCGGCCGAGCCCCGACCCCTCCCACCCCAGCGGACCGAGGCTATAGCCCACGGCCTCGGTGACTATTTCCGCGCTGCGCGCTGGGTTATTTCTTGCCATTTTAGGGCGGCAGGCTTCTGACCGTAGCCTCCCAGGTACCACGAGGACCTCGAAAAGACTGTACCCATTTGGGCGAGCCCGAGCCCCTCCCGACCCCGCGGACCAGGCTATAGCCCACCGGCCTCGGCGAACTATTTCACGCTGCTGCGCTGGGCATTTCTTGCCATTTTAGGGCAGGCTTCTGACCGTAGCCTCCACTGGGCACCGAGGACCCTCGAAAGACCTGTACCCATTTCGGCGACGGGCCCGAAGCCTCCTCCCCAACCCCCGCGGACCAAAGGCTATAGCCCACCGGCCTCGGTGACTATTTCGCGCGCTGCGCCGCTGGGCATTTCTTGCCATTTTAGGGCAGGCCTCTGACCGTAGTCTCCCCCTGGGCACACGAGGACCATCGAAAAGACTGTACCCATTTCCGACGCCCCGCCCCCGGCCCCGCGGACCAGGCTATATCCCACGGCCTCGGCGACTATTTCCGCGCGCGCTGGGCATTTCTTGCCATTTAGGCAGGCCCTGACCGTAGCCTCCCTGGGTCACGAGGACCCTCGAACAGACTGTCCCCATTTCCGGCGAGCCCGAGCCTCCCCAACCCCAGCGGACCAAGGCTATAGCCCACCGGCCTCGGTGACCATTTCACGCGCTGCGCCGCAGGGCATTTCTTGCCATTTAGGGCCGGCCACTGACCGTAGCCTCCCACAGGGCACACGAGGAACCTCAAAAATCCTGTACCCATTTTCGGCGAGGCCCCAGCCTCCCAACCCCAGCGGACCAAGGCTATAGCCACCGGCCTCGGCGACTATTTCAGCGCTGCGCGCTGGGCATGTCTTGCCATTTTAGGGCGGGCTTCTGACCGTAGCCTCCCACAGCTGCGAGGACCCTCGAAAGACCGTACCCATTTCGGCAGGCCCGAGCCCCTCCCACCCCGCGGACCAAGGCTATAGCCCACGGCCTCGGTGACTATTTCCAGCGCTGCGTCGCTGGGCATATCTTGCCATTTTAGGGCGGGCTTGACCGTAGCCTCACTGGGCACACGAGGACCCTCGAAAGACGTACCCATTTCGGCGACCAGGCCCCGAAACCCCTCCTCAAACCCCGCGGACCAAAGGCTATAGCCCACCGGCCTCGGTGACTATTTCACTCGCTGTATCGCTGGGCATGTATTGCCATTTTAGGGCAGCTTCTGACCGTAGCCTCCCACTGGGCACGAGGACCCTCGAAAAGACTGTACCCATTTCCGGCCCCGAGCCCTCCCGACCCGCGGACCAGGCTATAGCCCACCGGCCTCGGCGACTATTTCACAGCGCTGCGTCGCTGGGCATGTCTTGCCATTTAGGGCAGGCTTGACCGTAGCCTCCCACTTTGGGTACGAGGACCCTCGAAAGACTGTACCCATTCGGACGCCCAGGCCCCGAGCGCCCCTCCCCAGCGGACCAGGCTATAGCCCACCTCGGCGACTATTTCAGCGCTGCGCGCTGGGCATGTCTTGCCATTTAGGGCAGGCTTCTGACCGTAGCCTCCCCTTTGGGCACCAGGACCCTCGAAAAGGCCGTGTACCCATTTCGGACGGGCCCCGAAACCCCCTCCCGGCCCCGCGGACCAAAGGCTATAGCCCCGGCCTCGGTGACTATTTCACAGCGCTGCGCGCTGGGCATTTCTTGCCATTTTAGGGCAGGCTCTGACCGTAGCCTCCCAGGCACGAGGACCCTCGAAAGACTGCCCATTTGGGCGAGCCCGAAACCCTCCCGGCCCGCGGACCAAGGCTATAGCCACGGCCTCGGCGAATATTTCACCTTGCGCGCTGGGCATTTCTTGCCATTTAGGGCAGGCTTGACCGTAGCCTCCCAGGCTGCGAGGACCCTCGAAAGACCCGTACCCATTTCGGCGGCCCGAGCCCCTCCCAGCCCCAGCGGACCAAGGCTATAGCCCACCGGCCTCGGTGACTATTTCCGCAGCTGCGCGCTGGGCATTTCTTGCCATTTTAGGGCAGGCCTCGACCGTAGCCTCCCACGAGGACCCTCGAAAAGACTGTACCCATTTCGGCGCCTCCCCGACCCCAGGACCAAAGGCTATATCCACGGCCTCGGCGACTATTTCGCTGTGCGCGCTGGGCATTTCTTGCCATTTTAGGCGAGGCCACTGACCGTAGCCTCCCACTTTGGGTATCGAGGACCCTCGAAAGACTGTACCCATTTCCGACACCAGGCCCCGACCCCCTCCCGACCCCGCGGACCAAAGGCTATAGCCCACGGCCTCGGCGACTATTTCACGCTGCGCGCTGGGCATTTCTTGCCATTTTAGGGCAGGCTTCTGACCGTAGCCTCCAGGCACGAGGACCCTCGAAAGACTGTACCCATTTCGGGCGAGAAGGCCCCGAACCCCTCCCGGCCCAGCGGACCAAGGCTATAGCCCACCGGCCTCGGCGACTATTTCACCGCTGCGCGCTGGGCATTTCTTGCCATTTTAGGGCAGGCTTCTGACCGTAGCCTCCCAGCAGGCACGAGGACCCTCGAAAGACTGTACCCATTTCGGCGAGCCCCGACGCCCCTCCCCGCGGACCAAGGCTATAGCCCACCGGCCTCGGTGACTATTTCACGCGCTGCGCGCTGGGCATTTCTTGCCATTTAGGGCAGGCTCGGACGTAGCCTCCCCAGGCACGAGGACCCTCGAAGACCGTACCCATTTCGGCGCAGGCCCCGAAACCCCTCCCTCCCCAGCGGACCAAAGGCTATAGCCCGGGCCTCGGTGACTATTTCACGCTGCGCGCTGGGGATTTCTTGCCATTTTAGGGCAGGCTTCTGACCGTAGCCTCCCACCAGGCACACGAGGACCCGCGAAAAGACCGTACCCATTTCGGCGAGCCCCGAAACCCCTCCCAGCCCCAGCGGACCAAGGCTATAGCCCGGCCTCGGTGACTATTTCACGCTGCGCGCTGGGCATTTCTTGCCATTTTAGGGCAGGCCTTGACGTAGCCTCCCACGGGCACCGAGGACCCTCGAAAAACTGTACCCATTTCGGCGACAGGCCCGAAACCTCCCTGACCCCAGCGGACCAGGCTATAGCCACCGGCCTCGGCGACTATTTCGCAGCGCTGCGCGCTGGGGATTTCTTGCCATTTTATGGCAGGCTTCTGACGTAGCCTCCAACTGGGCACACGAGGACCCTCGAAAAGGCCGTACCCATTTCGGACCAGGCCCCGCCCTCCCCAGCCCCGCGGACCAGGCTATAGCCCACGGCCTCGGCGACTATTTCACCTTGCGCGCTGGGCATGTCTTGCCATTTAGGCGGGCTTGACGTAGCCTCCCGCTGGGCACACGAGGACCCTCGAAAACTGTACCCATTTCGGCCGAGCCCGAAACCCCCTCCCCCAGCGGACCAGGCTATAGCCCACCGGCCTCGGTGACTATTTCACGCAGCTGCTCGCGCTGGGCATTTCTTGCCATTTAGGGCGGGCTCTGGACCGTAGCCTCCCCAGGCTGACGAGGTCCCTCGAAAAGACTATACCCATTTTGGGCCCCGACGCCTCCCCGACCCCGCGGACCAAGGCTATAGCCCACCGGCCTCGGCGACTATTTCACGCGCTGCGTCGCTGGGCATGTCTTGCCATTTTAGGGCTTGACCGTAGCCTCCCCAGGCACCGAGGACCCTCGAAAGACTGTACCCATTTCGGCGACCGGCCCCGAAACCCCTCCCAAACCCACGCTGACCAAAGGCTATAGCCAAACGGCCTCGGTGACTATTTCAAGCGCTGCGCTACTGGGCATTTTTTGCCATTTTAAGGGCGGGCCTCGACCGTAGCCTCCCCAGGGCACGAGGACCCTCGAAAGACTGTACCCATTTCGGCGCCCTCCCCCCCCGGACCAAAGGCTATAGCCACCGGCCTCGGCGACTATTTCCGCAGCTGCGCGCTGGGCATTTCTTGCCATTTTAAGCAGGCCTGACCGTAGCCTCCCACTTTGGGCACGAGGGCCCTCGAAAGACTGTACCCATTTCCGACAGGCCCCGACGCCCCTCCCCAGCCGGCCCAAGGCTATAGCCCACCGGCCTCGGCGACTATTTCGCGCGCTGCGCCGCTGGGCATTTCTTGCCATTTTAGGGCAGGCTTCGGCCGTAGCCTCCCCCAGGGGACACGAGGATCCTCGAAAAGGTACCCATTTCGGCGGCGAGCCCGAACCCCCGACCCGCGGACCAAGGCTATAGCCCACGGCCTCGGCGACTATTTCCAGCGCTGCGCGCTGGGCATTTCTTGCCATTTTGGGGCGTAGGCCACCCATGGCCTCAGGACCCTCGAAGGGACCCTCGAAAAGACTGCCCAGCCCCGGCCCTCCCCCCCCCCCCCCCCCCCCCCCAGCGGCGGAGCCTATGTCTTGCCATTTAGGGCAGGCTTCTGACCGTAGCCTCCTAGTGGGCACACGAGGACCCTCGAAAGGCCGTGCCATTTCGGCGAGCCCGAAACCCCTCCCCAACCCCCGCGGACCAAAGGCTATAGCCCACCGGCCTCGGTGACTATTTCACGCGCTGCGCCGCTGGGCATTTCTTGCCATTTTAGGGCAGGCCTCTGACCGTAGCCTCCCACGGGGCACACGAGGACCCTCGAAAAGACCGTACCCATTTCCGACGCCCCTCCCCAACCCCCGCGGACCAAAGGCTATAGCCCACCGACATCGGCGACTATTTCACGCGCTGCGCCGCTGGGCATGTCTTGCCATTTTAGGCCAGGCTTCTGACCGTAGCCTCAGCTGGGCACCACGAGGACCCTCGAAAGACCGTACCATTTCGGCGACCGAGTCCGAAACCCCTCGGCCCGCGGACCAAAGGCTATAGCCCACCGGCCTCGGTGACTATTTCACGCGCTGCGCCGCTGGGCATTTCTTGTCATTTTAGGGCAGGCCTCTGACCGTAGCCTCCCACGGGGCAAACGAGGACCCTCGAAAAGACTGTACCCGTTTCCGACGCCCCTCCCCAACCCCCGCAGACCAAAGGCTATATCCCACCGGCCTCGGTGACTATTTCACGCGCTGTACCGCTGGGCATATCTTGCCATTTTAGGGCAGGCCCTGACCGTAGCCTCCCACTGGGCACACGAGGACCCTCGAAAAGACTGTACCCATTTCCGACACCAGGCCCCGAGCGCCTCCCAACCCCGCGGACCACACGCTATAGCCCACCGGCCTCGGCGACTATTTCGAGCACTGCACCGCTGGGCATTTCTTGCCATTTTAGGGCGGGCTTGACCGTAGCCTCCAGGCGCGAGGACCCTCGAAAGACTGTACCCATTTCCGGCGAGCCCCGAACTTCCCTCCCCAACCCCAGCGGACCAAGGCTATAGCCCACCGGCCTCGGCGAATATTTCCGCAGCGCTCGCGCTGGGCATTTCTTGCTATTTTAAGGCCTGATCGTAGCCTCCATGGGCACCGAGGACCCTCGAAAGCGTACCCATTTCCGGCCGAGCCCCCTTCCCTGCCCAACCCCGCGGACCAAGGCTATAGCCCACGGCCTCGGCGAACTATTTCACGCTGCGCGCTGGGCATGTCTTGCCATTTAGGGCAGGCTTGACCGTAGCCTCCCCAGGCACCACGAGGACCCTCGAAAGACTGTACCCATTTCGGCGACCAAAGCCGTGAAACCTCCCTCCCAGCGGACCAGGCTATAGCCCACCGGCCTCGGTGACTATTTCACGCTGCGCTGGGCATTTCTTGTCATTTTAGGGCAGGCCTCGACCGTAGCCTCCACAGGGCACAAGATAACCCTCGAAAAGACTGTACCCATTTCGGCGCCCGACCCCGCGGTCAAAGCCGATATCCACCGGCCTCGGCGACTATTTCGCAGCGCTGTGCGCTGGGCATTTCTTGCCATTTTAGGGTGAGCTGACCGTAGCCTCCTTGGGCACGAGGACCCTCGAAAAGACTGTACCCATTTCCGCACCCAGGCCCCGAACGCCTCCCAGCCCCGGGCCAAAGGCTATAGCCCACCGGCCTCGGCGACTATTTCACGCGCTGCGCTGCTGGGCATTTCTTGCTATTTTAGGGCAGGCTTCTGATCGTAGTCTCCCACTGGGCACACGAGGACCCTCGAAAAGACTGTACCCATTTCTGACGCCCAGAGCCCCAGAACTTCGCTCCCCAACCCCCGCGGACCAAAGGCTATATCCCACTGGCCTCGGGGACTATTTCACGCGCTGCGCCTCTGGGCATGTCTTGCCATTTTAGGGTAGGCTTCTGACCGTAGACTCCCACTGGGCACACGAGGACCCTCGAAAAGACTGTACCCATTTCCGACTCCCAGAGCCCCTGAACCCCCCTCCCCAACCCCCGCGGACCAAAGGCTATAGCCCACTGGCCTCGGCGACTATTTCGCGCGCTGCGCCGCTGGGCATTTCTTGCCATTTTAGGGCAGGCCTCTGACCGTAGCCTCCCACTGGGCACACGAGGACCCTCGAAAAGACTGAACCCATTTGGGCAGAGCCCCGACGCCTCCCAACCCCGGACCAAAGGCTATAGCCCACCGGCCTCGGCGACTATTTCAAGCGCTGCGGCGCTGGGCATGTCTTACCATTTAGGCAGGCTTGACCGTAGCCTCCCCCAGGCACACGAGGACCCTCGAAAAGGCATGCCATTTCGAGGCCAGGCCCGCTTCCTCCCGGCCCCAGCGGGCCAAAGGCTATAGCCCACCGGCCTCGGCGACAATTTCACGCGCTCCGCCGCTGGGCATTTCTTGCTATTTTAGGCAGTCTTTTGATCGTAGCCTCCCACTGGGCACACGAGGACCCTCGAAAAGACTGTACCCATTTCCGACGCCCAGAGCCCCAGAACTTCCCTGCCCAACCCCCGCGGACCAAAGGCTATAGCCCACCGGCCTCGGCGACTATTTCACGCGCTGCGCCGCTGGGCATGTCTTGCCATTTTAGGGCAGGCTTCTGACCGTAGCCTCCCACTGGGCACACGAGGACCCTCGAAAAGACCGTACCCATTTCTGACGACCAAAGCCCCCGAAACACCCTCCCCAACCCCCGCGGACCAAAGGTATAGCCCACCGGCCTCGGTGACTATTTCACGCGCTGCGCCGCTGGGCATTTCTTGTCATTTTAGGGCAGGCCTCTGACCGTAGCCTCCCACTGGGCACACGAGGACCCTCGAAATGACTGTACGCATTTCCGACGACCAGAGCCCCCGATACCCCCTCCCGGCCCCGCGGTCCAGGCTATAGGCCACCGGTCCTCGGCGACTATTTCACCGCGATGCGCGCTGGGCATTTCTTGCTATTTTAGGGCAGGCTTCTGACCGTAGCCTCCCAGCGCAGGACCCTCGAAAAGTACCCATTTCCGGCCCGCCCCCCCCCGCGGACCAAAGCGATATCCACGGCCTCGGCGACTATTTCAGCTGTGCGCTGGGCATTTCTTGCCATTTTAGGGTAGGCCTGACCGTAGCCTCCCAGGCACCGAGGACCCTCGAAAAGCTGTACCCATTTCCGACACCGAGCCCCGACGCCTCCCGGCCCCGCGGGCCAAAGGCTATAGCCCACCGGCCTCGGCGACTATTTCACGCGCTGCGCCGCTGGGCATTTCTTGCTATTTTAGGGCAGGCTTCTGATCGTAGTCTCCCACTGGGCACACGAGGACCCTCGAAAAGACTGTACCCATTTCCGACGAGGCCCCGACGCCCTCCCGGCCCGCGGACCAAAGGTCTATAGCCCACCGGCCTCGGCGACTATTTCCGCGATGCGCGCTGGGCATTTCTTGCCATTTAGGGCAGGCCTCGACCGTAGCCTCCCACAGGCACGAGGACCCTCGAAAAGGCATGCCCATTTCGGCGGCCTCCCAACCCCGCGGACCAAAGGCGATATCCCACCGGCCTCGGCGACTATTTCTCGCGCCGGGGCGCTGGGCATTTCTTGCAATTTTAGGGGAGGCCCTGCCGTAGCCTCCCAGGCGCGAGGACCCTCGAAAGCTGTACCCATTTCCGACACGAGGCCCCGAGCGCCCTCCCCGGCCCCGCGGGCCAAAGGCTATAGCCCACCGGCCTCGGCGACTATTTCCAGCTGCGCGCTGGGTATTTCTTGCTATTTTAGGGCAGGCTTCTGATCGTGAGCCTCCCACTGAGCGAGGACCCTCGAAAAGACCCATTTCCGGCCCAGGCCCGAACTTCCCTCCCCGGCCCCGCGGACCAAGGCTATAGCCCACCGGCCTCGGTGACCATTTCACGCTCTGCGCTGGGCATTTCTTGCCATTTAGGGGGCCTCGACCGTAGCCTCCCACAGGCACCACGAGGACCCTCGAAAGACCGTACCCATTTCGGACCAGGCCCCGAAACCTCCCGGCCCCGGGACCAGGCTATAGCCCACCGGCCTCGGTGACTATTTCCAGCGCTGCGCTGGGCATTTCTTGCCATTTAGGGCGGGCCTCTGACCGTAGCCTCCCCAGGCACACGAGGACCCTCGAAAAGGCTGTACCCATTTCCGGCGCCCTCCCCAGCCCCAGCGTGCCAAAGGCTAAAGCCCACCAGCCCTGGCTACTATTTCGCGCGCTGCGCCGCTGGGCATTTCTTGCCATTTTAGGGCAGGCCTCTGACCGTAGCCTCCCACAGGGCATTAGAGGAACCCCGAAAAGACTGAACCCATTTGCGACGCCCAGAACCCCCCTCCCCAACGCGCGCGGGCCGAAGGCTATTGCCCACCGGCCTCGGCAACTATTTCGCGCGCTCTGCTGCTGGGCATTTCATGCCATTTTAGGGCGGGCCTCTGACCGTAGCGTCCCACTGGCCACATGAGGACCCTCGAAAAGACTGTACCCATTTCCGACGGCCCTCCCCAACCCCCGCAGACCAAAGGCTATATCCCACCGGCCTCGGCGACTATTTCCTGCGCGCTGGGCATTTTTTGCCATTTAGGGCAGGCCACGGACCGTAGCCTCCCAGGCACGAGGACCCTCGAAAAGACTGTACCCATTTCCGACACCCAGAGCCCCCGAACGCCCCTCCCCAACCCCCCCGGGCCAAAGGCGATAGCCCACCGGCCTCGGCGACTATTTCACGCGCGGCGCCGCTGGGCATTTCTTGCCATTTTAGGGCAGGCCTCTGACCGTAGCCTCCCACTGGGGACACGAGGACACTCGAAAAGACTGTACCCATTTCTGACGACAAGAACCCCCGAACCCCCTCCCCAACCCCGCGGACCAAAGGCTATAGACCACCGGCCTCGGAGACTATTTCACGCGATGCGCCGCTGGGCATTTCTTTTGGATGTTAGGGCCGGCTTCTGACCGTAGCCTCCCCGCTGGCACACGAGGACCCTCGAAATGACTGTACGCATTTCCGATGACCAGAGCCCCCGATACCCTCTCCCCAACCCCCGCGGACCAAAGGCTATAGGCCACCGTCCTCGGCGACTATTTCACGCGATGCGCCGCTGGGCATTTCTTGCTATTTTAGGGCAGGCTTCTGACCGTAGCCTCCCACTGGGCACCCGAGGACCCTCGAAAAGACTGTACCCATTTCCGACACCCCGACGCCTCCCCGGCCCCGCGGGCCAAAGGCTATAGCCCACCGGCCTCGGCGACTATTTCACGCGCTGTGCCGCTGGGCATTTCTTGCCATTTAAGGGCAGGCCCTGACCGTAGCCTCCCACTGGGCACGCGAGGACCCTCGAAAAGACTGTATCCATTTCCGACACCCAGAGCCCCCGAACGCCCCTCCCCAACCCCCGCGGGCCAAAGGCTATAGCCCACCGGCCTCGGCGACTATTTCACGCGCTGCGCCGCTGGGCATTTCATGCCATTTTAGCGCAGGCCTCTGACCGTAGCCTCCCAGGCTGCGAGGACACTCGAAAAAGCGTACCCATTTCGATGACGCCCCCTAACCCCCTCCCCCCCCCCGTGGACCATCCACCGGCCTCGGTGTCTATTTCACGCGATGCGCCGCTGGGCATTTATTACCTATTTAAGGGATGCTTCTGAACGTAGCCTCCCACTGGGCACACGAGGACCCTCGAAAAGACTGTACATATTTCCGGCGGCGAGCCCCGAAACCCCTCCCGGCCCCCGCGGACCAAAGCTATAGCACCGGCCTCGGTGACTATTTCATGCGCGCTGGGCATTTCTTGCCATTTAGGGCAGCCTCGACCGTAGCCTCCCACTGGGCACGAGGACCCTCGAAAAGGCAGTATCCATTTCAGGCCCTCCCAACCCCGCGGACCAAAGGCTATATCCACCGGCCTCGGCGACTATTTCACGCGCTGCGCCGCTGGGCATTTCTTGCCATTTTAGGGCAGGCTTCTGACCGTAGCCTCCCCAGGCACGCGAGGACCCTCGAAAAACTATACCCATTTCCGACGCGAGACCCCGAACTTCCCTCCCGGCCCCAGCGGACCAAAGGCTATAGGCCCACCGGCCTCGGCGACTATTTCACTTCTTGCCATTTAGTACAGGCTTGGACCGTAGCCTCCCTTTGGGCACCACGAGGACCCTCGAAAGACTGTACTCATTTTGGGCGCCACAGGCCCCGACGCCTCCCGGCCCCAGCGGACCAAAGGCTATAGCCCACGGCCTCGGCGACTATTTGCGCTCTGGGTATGTCTTGCCATTTTAGGGCGAGCTTGACCGTAGCCTCCCAGGCACGAGGACCCTCGAAAAGACTGTACCCATTTTGGACGCCCAGAGCCCCCGAACGCCCCTCCCCAACCCCCGCGGACCAAAGGCTATAGCCCACCGGCCTCAGCGACAATTTAACGCGCTGGGGATGTCTTGCCATTTTAGGGCAGGCTTCAGACCCTAGCCACCCACAGGGAACACGAGGACCCTCGGAAAGACGGTACCCATTTGGGCGCCCGAGCCCCCCCTCCCCACCCCCGCGGAACAAATGCTATAGCCCACCGGCCTCAGCGACTATTTAACGCGCTGGGTATGTCTTGCCATTTTAGGGCAGGCTTCTGACCGTATTCTCCCACTGGAAACACGAGGACCCTCGAAAAGACCGTACCCATTTCTGACGACCAGAGCCCCCGAACTTCCCTCCCCAACCCCCGCGGACCAAAGGCTATAGCCCACCGGCCTCGGTGACCATTTCACGCGCTGCGCCGCTGGGCATTTCTTGCCATTTTAGCGCAGGCCTCTGACCGTAGCCTCCCACTGGGCACACGAGGACACTCGAAAAGACTGTACCCATTTCTGACGACCAGAACCCCCGAACCACCCTCCCCAACCCCCGCGGACCAAAGGCTATAGCCCACCGTCCTCGGTGACTATTTCACGCGCTGCGCCGCTGGGCATTTCTTGCCATTTTAGGGCAAGCTTCTGACCGTAGCCTCCCACTGGGCACACGAGGACCCTCGAAAAGACTGTACCCATTTCGGCGAGCCGGGCGCCCTCCCAGCCCCGCGGACCAAAGGCTATAGCCCACCGGCCTCGGAGACTATTTCAGCGCTGCGCGCTGGGCATGTCTTGCCATTTAGGGCAGGCCTCGACCGTAGCCTCCTGGGCACGAGGACACTCGAAAAGGCTACCCATTTCGACCACGGAACCCCGAACCCCCTCCCCCACCCCCGCGGACCAAAGGCTATAGACCACCGGCCTCGGTGACTATTTCACGCGATGCGCCGCTGGGCATTTCTTGCCATTTTAGGGCAGGCTTCTGACCGTAGCCTCCCACTGGGCACACGAGGACCCTCGAAAAGACTGTACCTATTTCGGCGCGAGCCCGAAACCCCTCCCCAACCCCTGCGGACCAGGCTATAGCCCACCGGCCTCGGTGACTATTTCGCGCTGCGCCGCTTTCTTGCCATTTTAGGGCAAGCCTCTGACCGTAGCCTCCACTGGGCACGAGGACCCTCGAAAAAGGCGTATCCATTTCCGACGCCCCTCCCCAACCACCGCGGACCAAAGGCTATAGACCACCGGCCTCGGAGACTAATTCACGCGATGCGCCGCTGGGCATTTCTTGCCATTTTAGGGCAGGCTTCTGACCGTAGCCTCCCACTGGGCACATGAGGACCGTCGAAAAGACTGTACCCATTTCCGACGCCCAGAGCCCCAGAACTTCCTTCCCCAACCCCCGCGTACCAAAGGCTATAGCCCACCGGCCTCGGCGACTATTTCACGCGATGCGCCGCTGGGCATTTCTTGCCATTTTAGGGCAGGCTTCTGACCGTAGCCTCCCACTGGGCACACGAGGACCCTCGAAAAGACTGTACCCATTTTGGACGCCCAGAGCCCCCGAACGCCCCTCCCCAACCCCCGCGGACCAAAGGCTATAGCCCACCGGCCTCGGCGACTATTTCACGCGCTGGGTATGTCTTGCCATTTTAGGGCAGGCTTCTGACCGTAGCCTCCAGGCACCGAGGACCCTCGAAAAAGGCGTACCATTTCGACGCCCGGATCCCGACGCCTCCCAACCCCGGACCAGGCTATAGCCCACCGGCCTCGGCGACTATTTCACGCGCGGTGCCGCTGGGCATTTCTTGCCATTTAGGGCAGGCTTCTGACCGTAGCCTCCCAGGCACGAGGACCCTCGAAAAGACTGTACCCATTTTGGGCGCCCGAGCCCCGAACGCCTCCCCAGCCCCCGGACCAAAGGCTATAGCCCACCGGCCTCGGCGACTATTTCAGCGCTGGGCATGTCTTGCCATTTAGGGCGGGCTTCGACCGTAGCCTCCCAGGCACGAGGACCCTCGAAAGACTGTACCCATTTCGGCGACGGCCCCGAACTTCCCTCCCGGCCCCAGCGGACCAAGGCTATAGCCCACGGCCTCGGTGACTATTTCCGCGCTGCGCGCTGGGCATTACTTGCTATTTTAGCGCAGGCCTCTGACGTAGCCTCCCACTGAGCACGCGAGGACCCTGGAAAAGGTTGTACCCATTTCGGCGGCCAGAACCCCGAACCCCCTCCCCGGCCCCAGCGGACCAAAGGCTATAGCCCACCGGCCTCGGCGACTATTTCCGATGCGCGCTGGGCATTTCTTGCCATTTAGGGCAGGCTTCTGACCGTAGCCTCCCCAGGCTGCGAGGACCCTCGAAAAGACTGTACCCATTTCGAGGCCCCGAACGCCCTCCCAACCCCGTGGACCAAGGCTATAGCCCACGGCCTCGGCGACTATTTCACGCTGCGCGCTGGGCATGTCTTGCCATTTAGGGCAGGCCTCGACCGTAGCCTCCCCGGGCACGAGGACCCTCGAAAAGACTGTACCCATTTCTGACGACCAGACCCCCCGAACCCCCTCCCCAACCCCCGCGGACCAAAGGCTATAGCCCACCGGCCTCGGTGACTATTTCACGCGCTGCGCCGCTGGGCATTTCTTGCCATTTTAGGGCAGGCTTCTGACCGTAGCCTCCCACGGGGCACACGAGGACCCTCGAAAAGACTGTACCCATTTCCGACGGCCAGAGCCCCCGAACCCCCCTCCCCAACCCCCGCGGACCAAGGGCTATAGCCCACCGGCCTCGGCGACTATTTCATGCGCTGCGCCGCTGGGAATTTCTTGCCATTTTATGGCAGGCTTCTGGCGTAGCCTCCCACTGGGCACACGAGGACCCTCGAAAAGACTGTACCCATTCCCGCCGACCAGCGTCCCCTACCCCCCGCCCGTCCGCCCCGCGGACCAAAGGCTATAGCCCACCGGCCTCGGCGACTATTTCACGCTGCGCGCTGGGCATTTCTTGCCATTTAGGGCGGGCCTCGACCGTAGCCTCCCCAGGGCACGAGGACCCTCGAAAGACTGTACCCATTTCGGGAACCCCAGCCCCCTCCCCAACCCCTGCGGACCAAAGGCTATAGCCCACCGGCCTCGGTGACTATTTCACGCGCTGCGCCGCTGGGCATTTCTTGCCATTTTAAGGCAGGCTTCTGACCGTAGCCTCCCACTGGGCACACGAGGACCCTCGAAAAGACTGTACCCATTTCTGACGACCAGAGCCCCCGCGGACCAAAGGCTATAGCCCACCGGCCTCGGCGACTATTTCACGCGCTGCGCCGCTGGGTATTTCTTGCCATTTTAGGGCAGGCCTCTGACCGTAGCCTCCCTTTGGGCACCACGAGGACCCTCGAAAAGGCATGTACCCATTTCAGGCGCCCTCCCAACCCCATGGACCAAAGGCGATAGACCACCGGCCACGGCGACTATTTCCCGCGCTGGGCATTTCTTGCCATTTTAGGGCAAGCCCTGACCGTAGCCTCCCACTGGGCACGCGAGGACCCTCGAAAAGACTGTACCCATTTCCGACGCCCAGAGCCCCAGAACTTCCCTCCCCAACCCCCGCGGACCAAAGGGTATAGCCCACCGGCCTCGGCGACTATTTCACGCGCTGTGCCGCTGGGCATTTCTTGCCATTTTAGGGCAGGCCTCTGACCGTAGCCTCCCACTGGGCACACGACGACCGTCGAATAGACTGTGCCTATTTCTGACGCCCAGAGCCCCCAAACCCCCCTCCCAAACCACCGCGTACCAAAGGCTATAGCCCATGGCCTCGGTGACTATTTCACGCGCTGCGCCGCTGGGCATGTCTGGCCAGTTTAGGTCAGGCTTCTGACCGTAGCCTCCCAATGGGCACACGAGGGCCCTCGAAAGGACTGTACCCATTTCCGACGCCCAGAGCCCCGAACGCGCCTCCCCAACCCCCGCGGACCAAAGGCTATAGCCCACCGGCCTCGGCGACTATTTCACGCGCTGCGCCGCTTGGCATTTCTTGCCATTTTAGGGCAGGCCCGTAGCCTCCCAGGCACCACGAGGACCCTCGAAAAGACTGTACCCATTTCCGGCAGCCTCCCCGGCCCAGCGGACCAAAGGCTATAGCCCACCGGCCTCGGCGACTATTTCAGCGCTGTGCGCTGGGCATTTCTTGCCATTTAGGGCAGGCCTGACTGCGTAACCTCCCCTTGAGCACGCGAGGACCCTCGAAAAAAGGCGTACCCATTTCCGACGCAGGCCCCGAGCGCCCCTCCCGGCCCCCGAAGGCCAAAGGCTATAGCCCACCGGCCTCGGCGGCCTATTTGCAGCTGCGCGCTGGGCATTTCTTGCCATTTTAGCGCGGCGGGCCTCGGCCGTAGCCTCCACGTTGGGACCTCGAGGACACTCGGCATGCCCATTTCATGACGGGCAACACGAACCCCCTCCCGGACCCCGCGGACAAGGCTATAGACCACCGGCCACGGCGGCTATTTCACCCGATGCGCGCTGGGTATTCTTGCCATTTTGGGCAGGCTTCGTGACCGTAGCCTCCCTTTGAGCGGCACGAGACCACGAAAAAAGGCTGTCGCATTTCCGGCGCTTGAGCCTCGACGCCCGCAACCCCAGCGGACCAAAATCTACCAACCCACGGTCTCGGCGACTATTTCACGTGCTGCGCGCTGGACATTTCTTGCCATTTAGGGCAGGCTTCGACGTAGCCTCCCGCAGGCACCACAGTGCCCTCGAAAAGACTGTACCCATTTCCATTGACCCAGGCCGAAACCCGTCCCGGACCCCAGCGGACCGGCTATAGCCCCAGCCTCGGGGACTATTTCGCGGGCGGCGCCGCTGGGCATTTAGTGCCATTTTAAGGCGCGGGCCTCTAAGTAGCCTCCCACTTTGGGCACACGAGGACCTTTCGGCGTACCCATTTGAACGACCCGAACCCCGAACCCCCCAGCCCGGCCAGGCTATAGCCCACCGGCCTCGGCGACAATTTCCGCGCCGCTGGGCATCTTGCCATTTTAGGGCAGGCTTCTGACGTAGCCTCCCACTTTGGGCTCACGAGGACCCTCGAAAAAGACCGTACCATTTCGGCGGCCAGGCCCCAGAACTTCCCTCCCCAGGCCCGCGGACCAAGGCTATGGCCCACCGGCCTCGGTGACCATTTCGCGCTGCGCTGGGCATTTCTTTCCATTTTAGCGCAGGCCTCGGCCGTGGCCTCACTGAGCACCGAGGGACACTCGAAAGACGTACCCATTCGACGGCGGCAGAACCCCGAACCACCACTCCGACCCCAGCGGACGAGGCTATAGACCACCGTCCTCGGTGACTATTTCCTGTGATGCGCCGCTGGGCATTTCTTGCCATTTTAGGGCAGGCTTCTGACCGTAACATCCCACTTTGGGCTGCGAGGACCCTCGAAAAGGCATGCCATTTCGGGCTTGAGGCCCCAACGCCCATCCCCAACCCCCGCGACCCACACTCTATAGCCCACCGGCCTCGGCGACTATTTCACGCGCTGCGACGCTGGGAATGTCGTTACATAGTAGGGCCGGCCTCTGACCGTAGCCTCCCACTGAGGCTGCGAGGACACTCGAAAGAAGCTGTACCCATTTCTGACCACCAGAACCCCCGAACGCCCCTCCCGAACCCCCGCGGACCAAAGGCTATAGACCACCGGCCTCGGTGACTATTTCACGCGATGCGCCGCTGGGCATTTCTTGCCATTTTAGGGCAGGCTTCTGACCGTAGCCGCCCCACGGGCACCACGAGGACCCTCGAAAAGGCGTAGCCATTTGGACGCCCAGGCCCCGACGCCCTCCCGGCCCGGTGGACGAGGCTATAGCCCACGGCCTCGGCGACTATTTCGCTGCGCCGCTGGGCATGTCTTGTCATTTAGGGCAGGCTTCGGACGTAGCCTCCTGGGCTGCACGAGGACCCTCGAAAAGACCGTACCCATTTCTGACGACCAGAGCCCCCGTAACCCCCTCCCCAACCCCCGCGGACAAAAGGCTATAGCCCACCGGCCTCGGTGACTATTTCCCTCGCTGCGCCGCTGGGCATTTCTTGCTATTTTAGGGCAGGCTTCTGATCGTAGCCTCCCACTGGGCACACGAGGACCCTCGAAAAAGGCACCATTTAGGCGCGGAGCCCGAACTTCCCTCCCCAGCCCCACCGGGACCAAAAGGCTATAGCCCACCGGCCTCGGTGACTATTTCCCTCGCTGCGCCGCTGGTTATTTCTTGTCATTTTAGGGCAGGATTCTGACCGTAGCCTCCCACGGGGCACACGAGGACCCTCGAAAGCTGTGCCCATTTCAGTAGCCTCCCAGCCCCGCAGGGGCGAAGGCTATATCAGCGGCCTGGCGACAATTTCATCACGCTGCGCAGCTGCGCATTTCTTTCCATTTTAGGACAGGCCCTGACCGTAGCCTCCCACTGAGCGCGGGGACCCTCGAAAAGACTGTGCCATTTCAGGACACAGGCCCGACGCCCTCCCGGCCCCGAAGGCCAGGCTATAGCCCACGGCCTCGGCGACTATTCAGCGGCTGCGCGCTGGGCATTTCTTGCCATTTTAAGCGCGAGCCTCGGCCCGTAGCCTCCCACTTTGGGCACGAGGACACTCGAAAGACTGTACCCCATTTCGCGGACCCGGAACCCCCGAACCCCCCACCCCAACCAAAGCGGACCAAAGGCTATAGACCACCGGCCACGGCGACTATTTCACGCGATGCGCCGCTGGGCCTTTCATGCCATTTTAAGGCGGGCTTACGGCCGTAGCCTCACCCAGGCACACAAGGACCACGAAAAGGCTATGCAGCATTTCGGCGCCAGCGAGCCCTCGAGCGCCCCACCCCAGGCCCCGCGGACCAAAATCCTATAACCCACGGTCTCGGCGACTATTTCACGTGCTGCGCCGCTGGACATTTTTCTTGCCATTTTAGGGCAGGCTTGGCTGTAGCCTCGCTGGGCACCACAGTGCCTCGAAAAGAACATGCCACCCATTTCCGATGGCCGGGCCGAAACCCGTCCCGACCCCAGCGGACCAAAGGCTGCAGCCCACGGCCTCGGGGACTATTTCCTGTTGCGCCGCTGAGCATTTCTTGCCATTTAAGCGCGGGCCTCTGACGTAAGCCTCCCTGGGCACCACGAGGACACTCGAAAGACTATGCCATTTCAGACGACCAGAACCCCGAACCCCCTCCCGACCCCAGCCCGTGACCAAAAGTATAGCCCACGGCCTCGGCGACAATTTCACGCTATCGCCGCTGGGCATTCTTGCCATTTAGGGGCAGGGTTCTGACCGTAACCTCACCCCAGGCTACGAGGACCTCGAAAAAGGCTGTACCATTTCGGACTTGAGCCCAGACTTCCATCCCAGCCCTGGGACCAAGGCTGTAGCCCACCCGGCCTCGAGGGACTATTTCCTGACTGCGCGCTGGGCATTTCTTGCCATTTAAGCGCGAGGCCTCGACCGTATAGCCTCCCCTGGGCACGAGGACACTTTCGAAAAGGCATGCACCCATTTCAGAGACGGCCGAACCCCGAACCCCCTCCCGACCCCGGCGACCCAGAGCTATAGCCCACGGCCTCGGCGACAATTTCCGCGCTATCGCGCTGGGCATTTCTTGCCATTTAAGGCGGGAGTTCGGCCGTAGCCTCCCACTTTGAGCTGCGAGGACCTCGAAAAGACTGTACCCATTTCGGACGCCCGAGCCCCGAACTTCCATCCCAACCCTACGGACCAGGCTATAGCCCACCGGCCTCGGCTGACCATTTCCGCAGCGCTGCGCGCTTGGCATTCTTGCCATTTTAGGGCAGGCTTCTGACCGTAGCCTCCACTTTGAACACGAGGACCCTCGAAAGGAGCCGTACCCATTTCGGCGACGGGCCCCGAACTTCCCTCCCCAACCCCCGCGGACCAAAGGCTATAGCCCACCGGCCTCGGTGACCATTTCACGCGCTGCGCCGCTGGGCATTTCTTGCCATTTTGGCGCGGGCCTCTGACCGTAGCCTCCCGCTTGGCACACGAGGACACTCGAAAAGACTGTACCCATTTCTGACTACCAGAACCCCCGAACCCCCCTCCCCAACCCCCGCGGACCAAAGGCTATAGACCACCGGTCTCGGCGACTATTTCACGCGATGCGCCGCTGGGCATTTCTTGCCATTTTAGTGCAGGCTTCTGACCGTAGCCTCCCGCCCCAGGCACGAGGACCCTCGAAAAGACCGTACCCATTTGGGACAGCGAGCCCCGACGCGCTCCCCGGCCCCGTGGACGAGGCTATAGCCCACCGGCCTCGTTGACTATTTAACGCGGTGCGCCGCTGGGCATGTCTTGCCATTGTAGGGCAGGCCTCTGGCCGTAGCCTCCCGCAGGCACCGAGGACACTTTCGAAAAGACTGCCATTTCGACCAGAACCCCCGAACCCCCTCCCCAACCCCCGCGGACCAAGGCTATAGACCAGCGGCCTCGGTGACTATTTCACGCGATGCGCCGCTGGGCATTGGTTGCCAGTTTAGGGCAGGCGTTTGACCGTAGCCTCCCACCCGGGCACACGAGGACCCTCGAAAGACGTAGCCATGTTGGGCGACGGGCGCCCAGCGCCTCCCGGCCCGGTGGACCAAGGCTATAGCCCACCGGCCTCGGCGACTATTTCACAGCGCTGCGCGCTGGGCATGTCTTGACATTTTAGGGCAGGCTCTGACCGTAACCTCCCAGCTGGGCACCGAGGACACTCGAAAAGACTGTACCCATTTCGACCACGGGAACCCGAACCACCCTCCCGGCCCCGCGGACCAAAGGCTATAGACCGTCCTCGGTGACTATTTCACGCGATGCGCGCTGGGCGTTTTTTGCCATTTAGGGCAGGCTTCTGACCGTAGCCTCCCACCCAGGCACACGAGGACCCTCGAAAGACTATGCCCATTCGGACGCCCAGGCCCCGAGCGCCTCCCAGCCCGTGGACCAAGGCTATAGCCCACCCGGCCTCGGCGACTATTTCACGCCTTTGCGCGCTGGGCATGTCTTGCCATTGTAGCGGGCCTCGACCGTAACCTCACCCAGGCTGCGAGGACACTCGAAAAAGGCTGTGCCATTTCTGACCACGGAACCCCGAACCCCCTCCCCAACCCAGCGGACGAGGCTATAGACCAGCGGCCTCGGTGACTATTTCACGCGATGCGCGCTGGGCATTGTTGCCATTTAGGGCAGGCTTGACCGTAGCCTCACTTGGGCACCACGAGGACCCTCGAAAAAGGCTGTACATATTTCCGACGAGCCGGGCCGAAACCCCTCCCGGCCCCGGACCAAAGGCTATAGCCCACCGGCCTCGGTGACTATTTCACGCGCTGCGCCGCTGGGCATTTCTTGCCATTTTAGGGCAAGCCTCTGACCGTAGCTTCCCACTAGGCACACGAGGACCCTCGAAAAGACTGTATCCATTTCCGACGCCCCTCCCCAACCCCCGCAGACCAAAAGGCTATATCCCACCGGCCTCAGCGACTATTTCACGCGCTGTGCCCTGGGCATTTCTTGCCATTTTAGGGCAGGCCCTGACCGTAGCCTCCCACTGGGCACGCGAGGACCCTCGAAAAGACTATACCCATTTCCGACACCCAGAGACCCCGAACTTCCCTCCCCAACCCCCGCAGACCAAAGGCTATAGGCCACCGGCCTCGGCGACTATTTCACACCCGCTGCGCGCGGCATTTCTTGCCCTTTTAGTGCAGGCTTGGACCGTAGCCTCCCAGCGGGCACGAGGACCTCGAAAAGACTGCGCTCATTTTGGGCCTTACAGGCCCCGTCGCCTCCCAGCCCGCGGACCAAAGGCTATAGCCCACCGGCCTCAGCGACTATTTAACGCTCTGGGTATGTCTTGCCATTTTAGGGCAGGCTTCTGACCGTAGCCTCCCACTGGGAACACGAGGACCCTCGAAAAGACTGTAGCCATTTCGGACGCCCAGATCCCCCGAACGCCCCTCCCCAACCCCAGTGGACCAAAGGCTATAGCCCACCGGCCTCGGCGACTATTTCACGCGCTGCGCCGCTGGGCATGTCTTGCCATTTTAGGGCAGGCTTCTGACCGTAGCCTCCCACTGGGCACACGAGGACCCTCGAAAAGGCATGCCCATTTGGGCGAGCCCGACGCCCCTCCCCAACCCCCGCGGAACAAATGCTATAGCCCACCGGCCTCAGCGACTATTTAACGCGCTGGGTATGTCTTGCCATTTTAGGGCAGGCTTCTGACCGTATTCTCCCACTGGAAACACGAGGACCCTCGAAAAGACCGTACCCATTTCTGACGACCAGAGCCCCCGAACTTCCTCCCCAGCCCCCGGACCAAGGCTATAGCCCACGGCCTCGGTGACCATTTCACGCGCTGCGCGCTGGGCATTTCTTTCCATTTGGCGCGGGCCTCGGCCGTAGCCTCCCCGCTGGGCACCGAGGACACTCGAAAAGACATACCCATTACGGCGGCCGAACCCCGAACCACCCTCCCCGGCCCGCGGACCGAGGCTATAGACCACCGTCCTCGGTGACTATTTCCGATGCGCGCTGGGCATTTCTTGCCATTTAGGGCAGAAGCTTCTGACCGTAACCTCCCACTTGGGCTGCGAGGACCCTCGAAAGACTGTACCCATTTCGGGCCGAGAGGCCCCGACGCCCTCCCGACCCCGTGGACCAAGGCTATGGCCCACCGGCCTCGGCGACTATTTCACGCGCTGCGCGCTGGGCATGTCTTGCCATTGTAGGGCGAGCCTCGGACCGTAGCCTACTGCGCACCACGAGGACACTCGAAAAGACACCCATTTCGGACCACGAACCCCGAACCCCTCCCCAGCCCCGCGGACCAAGGCTAGACCACCGGCCTCGGTGGCTATTTCGCACGCGATGCGCGCTGGGCATTTCTTGCCATTTTAGGGCAGGCTTCTGACCGTAGCCTCCCAGGCACGAGGACCCTCGAAAAGGCGTAGCCATTCGGCGCAGGCCCCAGCGCCCCTCCCGGCCCCGGTGGACCAAGGCTATAGCCCACCGGCCTCGGCGACTATTTCCGCAGCGCTGCGCCCGGCTGGGCATGTCTTGCCATTTTAGGGCAGGCTTCTGGCCCGTAGCCTCCCATGGGCACGAGGACCCTCGAAAGACCGTACCCATTTGACGACGGGCCCAGCCAGTAACCTCCCCGGCCCCGCGGACAAAGGCTATAGCTCACGGCCTCGGTGACTATTTCCCTCGCTGCGCCGCTGGGCATTTCTTCTTATTTTAGGGCGGGCTTCTGATCGTAGCCTCCCCAGGCACCACGGGGACCCTCGAAAAACTGCCATTTCCGGCGCCCAGGCCCCGAACTTCCCTCCCAGACCCCAGCGGACCAGGCTATAGCCACGGCCTTGGTGACTATTTCACAGCGCTGCGCTGGGTATTTCTTGTCATTTAGGGCAGGATTCTGACCGTAGCCTCCCCACGGGGCACGAGGACCCTCGAAAACTGTACCCATTTCCGGCCTCCCCAACCCCAGACGAAGGCTATATCCCACGGCCTTGGCGACAATTTCATCTTGCTGTGCCGCTGGGCATTTCTTGCCATTTAGGGCAAGCCTGACCGTAACCTCCCGCAGGGCGCGAGGACCCTCGAAAAGACTGCCATTTCCGACACGGGCCCCGAGCGCCCTCCCGGCCCCGCGGGCCAAAGGCTATAGCCCACCGGCCTCGGCGACTATTCACGCAGCGCTGCGCGCTGGGCATTTCTTGCCATTTTAAGCGCGAGGCCTCTGACCGTAACCTCCCAGGCTGCGAGGACACTCGAAAAGGCTGTACCATTTGGGCGGGAACCCCGAACCCCCCCGGCCCCAGCGGACAAAAGGCTATAGACCACCGGCCGCGGCGACTATTTCACGCGCGATGCGCGCTGGGTATTTCTCTTGCCATTTAGGGCAGGCTTGACCGTAGCCTCCCCACTTTGGGCACACAAGGACCACGAAAAGACTGTCACGCATTTCCGGCGCGAGCCCTCGAGCGCCCCACCCGACCCCAGCGGACCAAAATCTATAACCCACGGTCTCGGCGACTATTTCACGTGCTGCGCGCTGGACATTTCTTGCCATTTTAGGGCAGGCTTGTAGCCTCCCACTGGGCACAGTGCCCTCGAAAAACTGTACCCATTTCCGATGACGGGCCCGAGCCCGTCCCCAGGCTCCGCGGACCAAGGCTATAGCCACCGGCCTCGGGACTATTTCGTGAGCTGCGCCGCTGGGCATTTCTTGCCATTTAAGCGCAGGTCTCTGACCGTTGCCTCCCACTGGGCACGAGGACACTCGAAAGACATACCCATTTCAGGCGGCCGAACCCCGAACCCCCTCCCCGGCCCCGTGACCAAAGGCTGCCAGCCCGCCGGCCTCGGCGACTATTTCCGCAGCTGTGCGCTGGGCATTTCTTGCCATTTAGGGCAGGCCCTGACCGTAACCTCCCCTTTGGGCCTGCGAGGACCCTCGAAAAAGGCTGTACCGATTTCCGACACCCAGGCCCCGACGCCCCTCCCCGGCCCCGCGGGCCACTATAGCCCACCGGCCTCGGCGGCTATTCCGCGCTGCGCGCTGGGCATTTCTTGCCATTTTAAGCGCGGGCCTCTGACCGTAAGCCTCCCGGCTGGGCACACGAGGACACTCGAAAAGACTGCCATTTCGCTGACCCGGAACCCCCGAACCCCCCTCCCCAACCCCCGCGGACCAAAGGCTATAGACCACCGGCCACGGCGACTATTTCACGCGATGCGCCGCTGGGTATTTCTTGCCATTTTAGGGCAGGCTTCTGACCGTAGCCTCCCACTGGGCACACAAGGACCCTGAAAAAGACTGTACGCATTTCCGACGCCCAGAGCCCTCGAACGCCCCACCCCAACCCCCGCGGACCAAAATCTATAACCCACCGGTCTCGGCGACTATTTCACGTGCTGCGCCGCTGGACATTTCTTGCCATTTTAGGGCAGGCTTCTGACTGTAGCCTCCCACTGGGCACACGAGTGCCCTCGAAAGTGTACCCATTTCCGATGACGGGCCCGAAACCCTCCCCGACTCCCGCGGACCAGGCTAGCCCAGCCCGGCCTCGGGGACGATTTCACGAGCTGCGCCGCTGGGCATTTCTTGCCATTTTAGCGCAGGCATCTGACCGTAGCCTCCCCAGGCTGCGAGGACACTCGAAAAGACTGTACCCATTTGACGGCGGAACCCCGAACCCCCTCCCGGCCCCGCTGACCAAAGGCTATAGCCCACCGGCCTCGGCGACAATTTCACGCTATGCGCCGCTGGGCATTTCTTGCCATTTTAGGGCAGGGTTCTGACCGTAGCCTCCCACTGGGCACACGAGGACCTCGAAAAGACTGTACCCATTTCCGACGCCCAGAGCCCCAGAACTTCCATCCCCAACCCCTGCGGACCAAAGGCTATAGCCCACCGGCCTCAGCGACCATTTCACGCGCTGCGCCGCTTGGCATTTCTTGCCATTTTAGTGCAGGCTTCTGACCGTAGCCTCCCACTGGGAACACGAGGACCCTCGAAAAGACCGTACCCATTTCTGACGACCAGAGCCCCCGAACTTCCCTCCCCAACCCCCGCGGACCAAAGGCTATAGCCCACCGGCCTCGGTGACCATTTCACGCGCTGTGCCGCTGGGCATTTCTTGCCATTTTAGCGCAGGCCTCTGACCGTAGCCTCCCACTGGGCACACGAGGACACTCGAAAAGACTGTACCCATTTCTGACCACCAGAACCCCCGAACCACCCTCCCCAACCCCCGCGGACCAAAGGCTATAGACCACCGTCCTCGGTGACTATTTCACGCGATGCGCCGCTGGGCATTTCTTGCCATTTTAGGGCAGGCTTCTGACCGTAGCCTCCCACTGGGCACACGAGGACCCTCGAAAAGGCATACCCATTTGGACGCCCAGGCCCCGAGCGCGCTCCCGGCCCCGTGGACCAAAGGCTATAGCCCACCGGCCTCGGCGACTATTTCACGCACTGCGCCGCTGGGCATGTCTTGCCATTGTAGGCGGGCCTCGACCGTAGCCTCCCCGGGCACCACGAGGACACTCGAAAAGGCGTACCATTTCGACAGGAACCCCGAACCCCTCCCCGGCCCAGCGGACCAAAGGCTATAGACCAGCGGCCTCGGTGACTATTTCGCGATCGCGCTGGGCATTTGTTGCCATTTAGGGCGGGCTTCTGACCGTAGCCTCCCCTTTGGGCACACGAGGACCCTCGAAAAGGCTGTAGCCATGTTGGGCCAGGCGCCCGAGCGCCCTCCCGACCCGGTGGACCAAAGGCTATAGCCCACCGGCCTCGGCGACTATTTCACGCGCTGCGCCGCTGGGCATGTCTTGCCATTTAGGGCGGGCTTGACCGTAGCCTCCCCTTTGGGCACGAGGACCCTCGAAAAGCTGTACCCATTTGGGCCTTGAGCCCCGACGCCCTCCCCGGCCCGCGGACCAAAGGCTATAGCCCACCGGCCTCGGCGACTATTTCATGTCTTGCCATTTTAGGCGGGCTTGACCGTAGCCTCCACTGAACGAGGACCCTCGAAAAGGCCGTACCCATTCGGCGGCGGGCCCCGAACTTCCCTCCCCAAACCCCGCGGACCAAAGGCTATAGCCCACCGGCCTCGGTGACCATTTCACGCGCTGCGCCGCTGGGCATTTCTTGCCATTTTAGCGCAGGCCTCTGACCGTAGCCTCCCAGTGGGCACACGAGGACCCTCGAAAAGACTGTACCCATTTCTGACGACCAGAACCCCCGAACCACGCTCCCCAACCCCCGCGGACCAAAGGCTATAGACCACCGTCCTCGGTGACTATTTCACGCGATGCGCCGCTGGGCTTTTCTTGCCATTTTAGGGCAGCCTTCTGACCGTAGCCTCCCACTGGGCACACGAGGACCCTCGAAAAGACTGTACCCATTTCGGACGCCCAGAGCCCCAGAACTTCCATCCCCAACCCCTGCGGACCAAAGGCTATAGCCCACCGGCCTCAGCGACCATTTCACGCGCTGCGCCGCTTGGCATTTCTTGCCATTTTAGTGCAGGCTTCTGACCGTAGCCTCCCACTGGGAACACGAGGACCCTCGAAAAGACCGTACCCATTTCGGCGGCGGGCCCCGAACTTCCCTCCCAGCCCCGCGGACCAGGCTATAGCCCACCGGCCTCGGTGACCATTTCCTGTGTGCGCTGGGCATTTCTTGCCATTTTAGCGCGGGCCTCGACCGTAGCCTCAGCTGGGCACGAGGACACTCGAAAACTGTACCCATTTCGACCACGGAACCCCGAACCACCCTCCCGGCCCCCGGACCAAAGGCTATAGCCCACCGTCCTCGGTGACTATTTGACGCGATGCGCCGCTGGGCATTTCTTGCCATTTTAGGGCAGGCTTCTGACCGTAGCCTCCCACTGGGCACACGAGGTCCCTCGAAATGACTGTACCCATTTGGACGCAGGCCCCGAGCGCGCTCCCCGACTCCCGTGGACCAGGCTATAGCCCACGGCCTCGGCGACTATTTCACGCTTTGCGCATGTCTTGCCATTGTAGGGCGGGCCTCTGCCGTAGCCTCCGGGCTGCACGAGGACACTCGAAAAGACTGTACCCATTTCTGACCACCAGAACCCCCGAACCCCCCTCCCCAACCCCCGCGGACCAAAGGCTATAGACCAACGGCCTCGGTGACTATTTCACGCGATGCGCCGCTGGGCATTTGTTGCCATTTTAGGGCAGGCTTCTGACCGTAGCCTCCCACTGGGCACACGAGGACCCTCGAAAAGACTGTAGCCATGTTGGACGCCCAGAGCGCCGACGCCCTCCCGACCCCGGTGGACCAAGGCTATAGCCCACCGGCCTCGGCGACTATTTCAGCTGCGCGCTGGGCATGTCTTGCCATTTAGGGCAGGCTTCTGACCGTAGCCTCCCCGGGCACACGAGGACCCTCGAAAAGGCTGTACCCATTTGGGCCAGCCCCGACGCCCCTCCCGGCCCCCGCGGACCAAAGGCTATAGCCCACGGCCTCGGCGACTATTTAGCGCTGGGTATGTCTTGCCATTTTAGGGCGGGCTTGACCGTAGCCTCCCGCGGGAACACGAGGACCCTCGAAAAGGCGTACCCATTTCGGCGAGGCCCCGAACTTCCTCCCAACCCCAGCGGACCAAAGGCTATAGCCACCGGCCTCGGTAACCATTTCACGCGCTGCGCAGCTGGGCATGTCGTGCCAGTTTAGCTCAGGCCTGAGACCGTAGCCTCCTACTGTGGGCACGAGGACCCTCGAAAAGACTGTACCCATTTCGGCGGCCAGAACCCCGAACCCGCTCCCCGGCCCCGCGGACCAAAGGCTATAGACCACCGTCCTCGGTGACTATTTCACGCGATGCGCCGCTGGGCTTTTCTTGCCATTGTAGGGCAGCCGTCTGACCGTAGCCTCCCACTGGGCACACGAGGACCCTCGAAAAGTCTGTACCCATTTCGGGCCGAGGCCCCGACGCCCTCCCCAACCCCGTGGACCAAGGCTATAGCCCACCGGCCTCGGCGACTATTTCACGCGATGCGCCGCGGGGCATGTCTTGCCATTGTAGGGGCAGGCCTCTCGTAGCCTGCGGGCACGAGCGACACTCGAAAAGAGCCATTTCGACCCGGAACCCCGAACCCCCTCCCGGCCCCGCGGACCAAAGGCTATAGACCACCGGCCTCGGTGACTATTTCACGCGATGCGCCGCTGGGCATTTCTTGCCATTTTAGGGCAGGCTTCTGACCGTAGCCTCCCACTGGGCACACGAGGACCCTCGAAAAGACTGTAGCCATTTCGGACGCCCAGAGCCCCCGAACGCCCCTCCCCAACCCCAGTGGACCAAAGGCTATAGCCCACCGGCCTCGGCGACTATTTCACGCGCTGCGCCGCTGGGCATGTCTTGCCATTTTAGGGCAGGCTTCTGACCGTAGCCTCCCACTGGGCACACGAGGACCCTCGAAAAGACCGTACCCATTTCTGACGACCAGAGCCCCCGTAACCCCCTCCCCAACCCCCGCGGACAAAAGGCTATAGCCCACCGGCCTCGGTGACTATTTCCCTCGCTGCGCCGCTGGGCATTTCTTGCTATTTTAGGGCAGGCTTCTGATCGTAGCCTCCCACTGGGCACACGAGGACCCTCGAAAAGACATGCCATTTAGGCGCCCGAGCCCGAACTTCCCTCCCCGGCCCCAGCGGACCAAGGCTATAGCCCACCGGCCTTGGTGACTATTTCACGCAGCGCTGCGCGCTGGGTATTTCTTTTCATTTTAGGGCGGATTCTGACCGTAGCCTCCCACAGGCTACGAGGACCCTCGAAAGGCTGTGCCATTTCCGGCCCTCCCCGAGGCCCCCGCGGACTAAAGGCTATATCCCGGCCTCGGCGACAATTTCATCGCTGTGCGCTGGGCATTTCTTGCCATTTTAGTGCAGTCCATGGACGTAGCCTCCCACTGGGCACGCGAGGACCCTCGAAAAGGCTGTGCCCAATTCCCACACCCAGGCCCCGAGCGCCTCCCCGGCCCCCGGGCCAAAGGCTATAGCCCACCGGCCTCGGCGACTATTCCACCAGCGCGCGTTCTTGCCATTTAAGCGCGGGCCTCGACCGTAGCCTCCCCTGGGCACCGAGGACACTCGAAAAGGCTGTACCCATTTCAGCCGACGGAACCCGAACCCCCTCCCCCCAGCGGACCAAGGCTATAGACCACCGGCCTCGGCGACTATTTCCCTTGATGCGCGCTGGGTATTTCTTGCCATTTAGGGCGGGCTTCTGACCGTAGCCTCCCAGGCACCAGTGCCCTCGAAAAACTGTACCCATTTCCGATGACGGGCCCCGAACCCGTCCCCGACTCCCGCGGACCAAGGCTATATCCCACCGGCCTCTGGGACTATTTCACGAGCTGTGCCGCTCGGCATTTCTTGCCATTTTAGCGCGAGCCTCTGACCGTAGCCTCAGCTGGGCACGAGGACACTCGAAAAGACTGTACCCATTTGACGGCGAACCCCAGACCCCCTCCCGGCCCCGGCCGGCTTAGCCACGGCCTCGGCGACAATTTCACGCTATGCGCGCTGGCATTTCTTGCCATTTTAAGGCAGGGGTCTGACCGTGGCCTCCCACTGGGCCCACCAGGACCTCGAAAACTGTACCCATTTCCGGCGGGCCCCGGGAACTTCCCTCCCAGCCCTGCGGACCAGGCTATAGCCCCGGTCTCAGCGACCATTTCACGCGCTGCGCAGCTTGGCATTTCTTGCAATTTTAGGGCAGGCCTCGACCGTAGCCTCCCAGGCACGAGGACCCTTGAAAAGGCTGCCCATTTCCGGCGCCCGAGCCCCGAGCCTCGCCAACCCCTGTGGACCAAAGGCTAAAGCCCACCGGCCTCGGTGACCATTTCACGCGCTGCGCCGCTGGGCATTTCTTGCCATTTTAGCGCAGGCCTCTGACCGTAGCCTCCCACTGGGCACACGAGGACACTCGAAAAGACTGTACCCATTTCTGACGACCAGAACCCCCGAACCCCCCTCCCCAACCCCCGGGAACCAAAGGCTATAGACCACCGGCCTCGGCGACAATTTCACGCGATGTGCCGCTGGGCATTTCTTGCCATTTTAGGGCAGGCTTCTGACCGTAGCCTCCCACTGGGCACACGAGGACCCTCGAAAAGACTGTACCCATTTCCGACGACAAAAGCCCCCGATACCCCCTCCCCAACCCCCGCGGACCAAAGGCTATAGCCCACCGGCCTGGGTGACTATTTCACGGGCTGCGCCGCTGGGCATTTCTTGCCATTTTAGGGCAGGCTTCTGACCGTAGCCTCCCACTGGGCACACGAGGACCCTCGAAAAGGCTGTACATATTTCCGATGACCAGAGCCCCCGAAACCCCCTCCCCAATCCCCGCGGACCAAAGGCTATAGCCCACCGGCCTCGGCGACTATTTCACGCGCTGCGCCGATGGACATTTCTTGCCATTTTAGGGCAGGCTTCTGACCTTAGCCTCCCACTGGGCACACGAGGACCCTCGAAAAGACTGTACCCATTTCCGACGAGCCCCGATACCCCTCCCCAACCCCAGCGGACCAGGCTATAGCCCACCGGCCTCGGCGGACAATTTCATCGCAGCTGCGCGCTGGGCATTTGTTGCCATTTAGGGCGGGCTTCTGACCGTAGCCTCCCCTGGGCACCACGAGGACCCTCGAAAAGACTGTACCCATTTCCGGACTCCCGAGCCCCGAACTTCCCTCCCGACCCTGCGGACCAAAGGCTATAGCCCACCGGCCTCGACCATTTCCACGCTGCGCGCTGGGCATTCTTGCCATTTTAGGGCGGGCCTCGGCGTAGCCTCCCATGGGCACACGAGGACCCTTGAAAGGCTGTACCCATTTCCGGCGAGCCCCGAACTTCCCTCCCCGGCCCCGCGGACCAAGGCTATAGCCCACGGCCTCGGCGACTATTTCGCAGCTGCTGCGCGTTGGGCATTTCTTGCCATTTTAGGGCAGGCCTCGACCGTAAGCCTCCCAGGCACGAGACCCTCGTAAAGGCTGTACCCATTTCCATGGCCAGGCCCCGAAACCCCTCCCGGCCCACGGACCAAGGCTATAGCCACGGCCTCGGCGACTATTTCCGCTGCGCGCTGGGCATTTCATGCCATTTTAGGGCGGGCCTGAGCGTAACCTCCCTGGGCGCGAGGACCCTCGAAAAGACTGTACCCATTTCCGATGACGGGCCCCGAACCCCCCGACCCAGCGGACCAATGGCTATAGCCCACCGGCCTCGGCGACTATTTCCGCAGCTGCGCGCTGGGCATTTCTTGCCATTTAGGGCAGGCCTCTGACCGTAGCCTCCCCTGGGCACGAGGACCTCGAAAAGACTGTACCCATTTCCGGCGAGCCCGAGCCCTCCCGGCCCCGCGGACCAAAGGCTATAGCCCACCGGCCTCGGTGACTATTTCCGCAGCGTTGCGCGCTGGGCATTTCTTGCCATTTAGGGCAGGCCTCGGAGTAGCCTCCCCAGGCACGAGGACCTCGAAAAGAGTTTACCATTTCCGAGGCGCCTCCCAACCTCCCCCGCGGACCAAAGGCTATAGCCCACGGCCTCGGCGACTATTTCACAGCGCTGCGCGCTGGGCATTTCTTGCCATTTTGGGCAGGCCCACGTAGCCTCCCCGCGGGCGCGAGGACCCTCGAAAAGACTGTACCCATCTCGAGACAGGCCCCGAGCCCCTCCCACCCGCGGACCAAGGCTATAGCCCAGGCCTCGGCGACTATTTCACCGCTGCGCTTGTTGGCATTTCTTGCCATTTAGGGCAGGCCACACGGTAGCCTCCCCGGCACGCGAGGACCCTCGAAAAGACTGTACCCAATTCCGACTCAGGCCCCGACGCCTCCCGGCCCCAGGGCCGAGGCTATAGCCCACGGCCTCGGTGACTATTCCGCTGCGCGCTGGGACATTTCTTGCCATTTAGGGTGGGCTTCTAACGTAGCCTCCCACTGGACACGAGGACCCTCGTAAAGGTGTACCCATTTTGAGCAGGCCCCAAACCCCTCCCAGCGGACCCAAGGCTATGGCCCACGGCCTCGTGACTATTTCCCGTGCTCGCGCTGGGCATTTCATGCCATTTAGGGCAGGCCTCTAACCGTAGCCTCCCACTGGGCACCGAGGACCCTCGAAAAGGCGTACCCATTTCCGATGCGGAGACCCCGACGCCTCCCAGCCCCGCGGACCAAAGGCCGGCCTCGGCGACTATTTCACCGCTGCGCGCTGGGCATTTCTTGCCATTTAGGGCAGGCTTGACCGTAGCCTCCCCAGGCACACGAGGACCTTGAAAGACTGTACCCATTTCCGGCGACGAGCCCCGAAACCCCTCCCGGCCCGTGGACCAAGGCTATGCCCAGCGGCTCGGCGACTATTTCCAGCGCTGCGCTGGGCATTTCTTGCTATTTTAGGGCAGGCTTCTGATCGTAGCCTCCCACTGGGCACATGAGGACCCTCGAAAAGACTGTACCCATTTCCGACGCCCAGAGCCCCAGAACTTCCCTCCCCAACCCCCGCGGACCAAAGGCTCTAGGCCGCCGGCCTCGGCAACTATTTCACGCGCTGCGCCGCTGGACATTTCTTGCCAATTTAGGGCAGGCTTCTGACCGTAGCCTCCCACTGGGTACACGAGGACCCTCGTAAAGACTGTACCCATTTCCGACGACCAGAGCCCCCGAAACACCTTCCCCAACCCCCGCGGACCAAAGGTTATAGCCCACCGGCCTCGGCGACTATTTCCCGTGCTGCGCCGCTGGGCATTTCTTGCCAGTTTAGGGCAGGCCCTGACCGTAGCCGCCCACTGGGCACGCGAGGACCCTCGAAAAGACTGTACCCACTTCCGACTCCAGGGCCCCCGACGCCTCCCGACCCCAGGGCCAAGGCTATAGCCCACCGGCCTCGGCGACTATTTCCGCGCTGCGCGCTGGCATTTCTTGCCATTTTAGGCGAGGCTTGACCGTAGCCTCCCTTTGGGCACCACGAGGACCTCGAAAGACTGTACCCATTTCCGGCCAGGCCGAAACCCCCTCCCCAACCCCCGTGGACCAAAGGCTATACCCCACCGGCTCGAAGACTTTTTCACCCGCTGCGCCGCTGGGCATTTCTTGCTATTTTAGGGCAGGCTTCTGATCGTAGCCTCCCATTGGGCACACTAGGACCCTCGAAAAGACTGTACCCATTTCCGACGCCCAGAACCCCAGAACTTCCCTCCCCAACCCCCGCGGACCAAAGGCTCAAGGCCACCGGCCTCGGCAACTATTTCACGCGCTGCGCCGCAGGACATTTCTTGCCAATTTAGGGCAGGCTTCTGACCGTAGCCTCTCACTGGGCACACGAGGACCCTCGTAAAGACTGTACCCATTTCCGACGAGCCCCGAAACACCTTTCGGCCCCAGCGGACCAGGCTAAAAACCCACCGGCCTCGGGGACTATTTCGCTACTCCGCTGGGCATTTCTTGCCATTTAGGGCAGGCTTGACCGTAGCCTCCCACCCAGGGCACGAGGACCCTCGAAAAGACTGTACCCATTTCGTGACGGGCCCGAAACCCCTCCCGGCCCGCGGACCCAAGGCTATAGCCCACCGGCCTCTGTGACTATTTCACGCTGCGCTGGGCATTTCTTGCCATTTAGGAAGGCCTCTGACCGTAGCCTCCCCATGGGGCACGAGGACCCTCGAAAGGCTGTACCCATTTCCGGCGAGCCCCGAAACTTCCCTCCCGGCCCCGCGGACCACAGGCTATAGACCACCGGCCTCGGCGACGATTTCATGCGATGCGCCGCTGGGCATTTCATGCCATTTAGGGCAGGCTTCTGACCGTAGCCTCCCACTGGGCACACGAGGACCCTCGAAAAGACTGTACCCATTTCCGGACCGGGCCGAAACACCTCCCCGACCCCGCGGACCAAAGGCTATAGCCCACGGCCTCGGCGACTATTTCACGCTTCTCTGGGTATTTCTTGCCATTTAGGGCGGGCTTGACCGTAGCCTCCCTGGGCACCACGAGGACCCTCGAAAGGCCGTACCCATTTCCGACAGGCCCGACCCCTCCCCGGCCCCGCGGACCAGGCTATAGCCCACCGGCTGGCGACTATTTCCGCAGCGCTGCGCTGGGCATTTATTGCCATTTGGCGCTTGCCATTTTAGGGCGGGCCTCTGACCGTATCCTCCCACTGGGCACACGAGCACCCTAGAGAAGACTGTACCCATTTCCGGCGCGAGGCCCCGAGCGCCCTCCCGGCCCAGCGGACCAAAGGCTAAAGCCCACCGGCCTCGGCGACTATTTCACGCGCTGCGCCGTTGGGCATTTCGTGCCATTTTAGGGCAGGCCTCTGACCGTAGCCTCCCACTGGGCACACGAAGACCCTCGTAAAGACTGTACCCATTTCCGATGACCAGAACCCCCGAAACCCCCTCCCCAACCCCCGCGGACCAAAGGCTATAGCCCACCGGCCTCGGCGACTATGTCACGCGCTGCGCCGCTGGGTATTTCTTGCCATTTTAGGGCAGGCCCTGACCGTAACCTCCCACTGGGCAAGCGAGGACCCTCGAAAAGACTGTACCCATTTCCGACGACCAGAGCCCCCGATACCCCCTCCCCAACCCCCGCGGACCAAAGGCTATAGCCCACAGGCCTGGGCGACTATTTCACGCGCTGCGCCGCTGGGCATTTCTTGCCATTTAGGCGGGTCTTGACCGTAGCCTCCCCAGGAACGAGGACCCTCGAAAAGACTGTACATATTTCCGACGACCAGAGCCCCCGAAACCACCTCCCCAACCCCAGCAGACCAAAGGCTATAGCCCACCGGCCTGGGTGACTATTTCAAGCGCTGCGCCGCTGGGCATTTCTTGCCATTTTAGGGCAGGCTTCTGATCGTAGCCTCCCACTGGGCACACGAGGACTCTCGAAAAGACTGTACCCATTTCCGACGCCCAGAGCCCCAGCACTTCCCTCCCCAACCCCCGCGGACCAAAGGCTATAGCCCAACGGCCTCGGCGGCTATTTCACGCGCTGCGCCGCTGGGCATGTCTTGCCATTTTAGGGCAGGCTTCTGATCGTAGCCTCCCACTGGGCACACTAGGACTCTCGAAAAGACTGTACCCATTTCCGACGCCCAGAGCCCCAGAACTTCCCTCCCCAACCCCCGCGGACCAAAGGCTATAGCCCAACGGCCTCGGCGACTATTTCACGCGCTGCGCCGCTGGGCATGTCTTGCCATTTTAGGGCAGGCTTCTGACCGTAGCCTCCCACTGGGCACACGAGGACCTTCGAAAAGACTGTACCCATTTCCGACGAGGCCCCGAAACACCACCCCGCGGACCAAGGTTATAGCCCACGGCCTCGGCGACTATTTGGCGCTCGCGCTGGGTATTTCAAGCCATTTAGGGCAGGCCTTTGACCGTAGCCTCCCCAGGCACGAGGACCCTCGTAAAGACTGTACCCATTTCCGATGACGAGCCCCGAAACCCCTCCCAGCCCCGCGGACCAAAGGCTATAGCCCACGGCCTCGGTGACTATTTCACGCGTTGCGCTGGGCATTTCTTGTCATTTAGGGCAGGCCTCGGCCGTAGCCTCCACTGAGGCACGAGGACCCTCGAAAAGACTTTACCCATTTCCGGCCCCTCCCCCCCGCGGACCAAAGGCTATAGCCCACGGCCTCGGCGACTATTTCACCGCGCTGCGCGCTGGGCATTTCTTGCCATTTTAGGCGGGCCTGACGTAGCCTCCCTTTGAGCGCGAGGACCCTCGAAAAGACTGTACCCATCTCCGAGGCAGGCCCCGAAACCCCTCCCGGCCCCCGCAGACCAAAGGCTATAGCCCACCGGCCTCGACGACTATTTCACGCGCTGCGCCGCTGGACATTTCTTGCCAATTTAGGGCAGGCTTCTGACCGTAGCCTCTCACTGGGCACACGATGACCCTCGAAAAGACTGTACCCATTTCCGACGACCAGAGCCCCCGAAACACCTTCCCCAACCCCCGCGTACCAAAGGCTATAGCCCACCGGCCTCGGCGACAATTTGACGCGCTACGCCGCTGGGTATTTCTTGCCATTTTAGGGCAGGCTTCTGACCGTAGCCTGCCACTGGGCACACGAGGACCCTCGAAAAGACTGTACCCATTTCCGACGACAAAAACCCCGATACCCCCTCCCCAACCCCCGCGGACCAAAGGCTATAGCCCACCGGCCTGGGCGACTATTTCACGCGCTGCGCCGCTGGGCATTTGTTGCCATTTTAGGGCAGGCTTCTGACCGTAGCCTCCCACTGGGCACACGAGGACCTCGAAAAGACTGTACCCATTTCCGACTTCCAGAGCCCCAGAACTTCCCTCCCCAACCCCTGCGGACCAAAGGCTATAGCCCACCGGCCTCAGCGACCATTTCACGCGCTGCGCCGCTGGGCATTTCTTGCCATTTTAGGGCAGGCCTCTGACCGTAGCCTCCCACTGGGCACACGAGGACCCTTGAGAAGGCTGTACCCATTTCCGGCCAGGCCCCGACGCCCTCCCAACCCCAGCGGACCAAAGGCTAAAGCCACCGGCCTCGGCGACTATTTCAAGCGCTGCGCGCTGGGTATTTCTTGCCATTTTAGGGCAGTCACTGACCGTAACCTCCCAATGGGCACGCGAGGACCCTCGAAAAATGTACCCATTTCCGTGACGAGCCCCGATACCTCCCCAGCCCCGCGGACCAAAGGCTATAGCCACGGCCTCGGCGGCTATTTCACAGCGCTGCGCGCTGGGCATTTCTTGCCATTTAGGGCAGGTCTTGACCGTAACCTCCCCAGCACGAGGACCCTCGAAAAGACTGTACATATTTCCGACGACCCGAGCCCCCGAAACCACCTCCCCAACCCCAGCAGACCAAAGGCTATAGCCCACCGGCCTGGGTGACTATTTCAAGCGCTGCGCCGCTGGGCATTTCTTGCCATTTTAGGGTAGGCTTCTGATCGTAGCCTCCCACTGGGCACACGAGGACTCTCGAAAAGACTGTACCCATTTCCGACGCCCAGAGCCCCAGAACTTCCCTCCCCAACCCCCGCGGACCAAAGGCTATAGCCCAACGGCCTCGGCGACTATTTCACGCGCTGCGCCGCTGGGCATGTCTTGCCATTTTAGGGCAGGTTTCTGACCGTAGCCTCCCAGCAGGCTACGAGAACCTTGAAAGACTGTACCCATTTCCGACGGGCCCCGAAACACCTCCCGGACCCCGCGGACCAGGCTTATAGCCCACGGCCTCGGCGACTATTTTGCCTTCGCGCTGGGTATTCGTGCCATTTAGGGCGGGCCTGACCGTAGCCTCCCAGCTGGGCACCACGAGACCCTCGTAAAGACTGTACCCATTTCCGATGACGGGCCCCGAAACCTCCCCAGCCCCGCGGACCAAAGGCTATAGCCACGGCCTCGGTGACTATTTCACGCGTTGCGCGCTGGGCATTTCTTGTCATTTAGGGCGGGCCTCTGACCGTAGCCTCCCCGAGGCACTGCGAGGACCCTCGAAAGACTTTACCATTTCCGGCGCCCTCAACCCCCGCGGACCAAAGGCTATAGCCCACCGGCCTCGGCGACTATTTCGCGCGCTGCGCCGCTGGGCATTTCTTGCCATTTTAGGGCAGCCCACTGGCCGTAGCCTCCCACTGGGCACACGAGGAGCCTCGAAAAGACTGTACCCATTTCCGAAGACCAGAGCCCCCGAAACCCCCTCCCCAACCCCCGCGGACCAAAGGCTATAGCCCACCGGCCTCGGCGACTATTTCACGCGCTGCGCCGCTGGGCATTTCTTGCCATTTTAGGGCAGGCCTCTGACCGTAGCCTCCCACTGGGCACACGAGGACCCTCGAAAAGACTGTACCCATTTCCGACTCCAGAGCCCCGAGCGCCCTCCCCGACCCCAGGGCCAAAGGCTATAGCCCACCGGCCTCGGCGACTATTTCACGCGCTGCGCCGCTGGACATTTCTTGCCATTTTAGGGCAGGCTTCTGACCGTAGCCTCCCACTGGGTACACGAGGACCCTCGTAAAGACTGTACCCATTCGTGACAGGCCCCGAAACCCCTCCCACCACGCGGACCAAAGGCTATAGCCCACCGGCCTCCGTGACTATTTCCCGAGCTGCGCCGCTGGTCATTTCTTGGTATTTTAGGGCAGGCCTCTAACCGTAGCCTCCCCTTTGGGCACGAGGACCCTCGAAAGACTGTACCCATTTCCGATGCCGAGGCCCGACGCCCTCCCGGCCCCGCGGACCAAGGATATAGCCCACCGGCCTCGATGACTATTTCCGCTGCGCGCTGGGCATGTCTTGCCATTTTAGGGGCAGGCTTGACCGTAGCCTCCCGCGGGCACGAGGACCCTTGAAAAGACTGTACCCATTTCCGGCGACGGGCCCCGAAACCCCCTCCCGGCCCCGTGGACCAAAGGCTATACCACCGGCTCGGCGACTATTTCACCGCTGCGCGCTGGACATTTCTTGCCATTTTAGGGCGGGCTTCTGACAGTAGCCTCCCCACCGGCACACGAGGACCCTCGTAAAGACTGTAATCATTTCTGACGAACAGAGCCCCCGAAACCCCCTCCCCCACCCCCGCGGACCAAAGGCTATAGCCCACCGTCCTCCGTGACTATTTCCCGTGCTGCGCTGCTGGGCATTTCTTGCCATTTTAGGGCAGGCCTCTAACCGTAGCCTCCCCAGGCTGCGAGGACCCTCGAAAAGACTGTACCCATTTCCGATGCCGAGACCGAGCGCCTCCCCCGCGGACCAAAGGATATAGCCCACACGGCCTCGGCGGCTATTTCAGCAGCTGCGCGCTGGGCATTTCTTGCCATTTAGGGCAGGCCTGACCGTAGCCTCCCACTGAGCTGCGAGGACCCTCGAAAAAGGCGGTACCCATTTCCGACTCGAGCCCCGACGCCCTCCCCGGCCCCGAGGCCAAAGGCTATAGCCACCGGCCTCGGCGGACTATTTCACCAGCTGCGCGCTGGACATTTCTTGCCATTTTAGGGCAGGCTTCTGACCGTAGCCTCCCAGGCACCACGAGACCCTCGTAAAGGCTGTACCCATTTCGACGAGCCCCGAAACCCCTCCCGACCCCAGCGGACCAAGGCTATAGCCCACGTCCTCAGTGACTATTTCCCGTGCTGCGCCGCTGGGCATTTCTTGCCATTTTAGGGCGGGCCTCTAACCGTAGCCTCCCACGGGCGACACGAGGACCCTCGAAAAGACTGTACCCATTTCCGATGCCGAGACCGACGCCCTCGGCCCCGCGGACCAAGGATATAGCCCACGGCCTCGATGACTATTTCAGCTGCGCGCTGGGCATGTCTTGCCATTTTAGGGCAGGCTTGACCGTAGCCTCCCAGGCACGAGGACCTTGAAAAGACTGTACCCATTTCCGGCGAGGCCCGAAACCCCTCGGCCCCGTGGACCAAAAGGCTATACCCACCGGCTCGGCGACTATTTCCGCAGCTGCGCGCTGGACATTTCTTGCCATTTTAGGGCAGGCTTCTGACCGTAGCCTCCTGGGCACCACGAGGACCCTCGTAAAGCTGTAACCATTTCCGTGACAGGCCCGAAACCCCTCCCGACCCCGCGGGGGAAAGGCTATAGCCCACCGGCCTCGGCGTGTATTTCGCGTGCTGCGCGCTGGGCATTTCTTGCCATTTTAGGGCAGGCCTCTAAGTAGCCTCCCACTTTGGGCTACGAGGACCCTCGAAAGACTGTACCCATTTCCGATGCCGAGACCCGAGCGCCCCTCCCAGCCCCGCGGACCAAGGATATAGCCCACCGGCCTCGGCGACTATTTCACGCGCGCTGCGCGCTGGGCATGTCTTGCCATTTTAGGGCGGGCTTGACCGTAGCCTCACTGGGCACGAGGACCTTGAAAGACTGTACACATTTCCGGCGAGGCCCCGAAACCCCTCCCCACCCCGTGGACCAAAGGCTATACCCACCGGCTCGGCGACTATTTCCGCGCTGCGCGCTGGGCATTTCTTGCTATTTTAAGGCGGGCTTCTGATCGTAGCCTCCCAGGCACATGAGGACCCTCGAAAGACTGTACCCATTTTCGGCCCCAGGCGAACTTCCCTCCCGGCCCGCGGACCAAGGCTCTGGGCCACCGGCCTCGGCGACTATTTCCGCAGCGCTGCGCCGCTGGGCATTTCTTGTTATTTTAGCGGAGGCTTCTGATCGTAGCCTCCCAGGCTACGAGGACCCTCGAAAGACTGTACCCATTTCCGGCGACGAGCCCCGAAATTCCGTCCCCAGCCCCGCGGTCCAAGGCTCTAGCCACCGGCCTCGGACTATTTCACGCGCTGCGCTGCTGGACATTTCTTGCCATTTTAGGGCAGGCTTCTGACCGTAGCCTCCCACTCGGTACACGAGGACCCTCGTAAAGACTGTACCCATTTCCGACGACCAGAGCCCCCGAAACACCTTCCCCAACCCCCGCGGACCAAAGGTTATAGCCCACCGGCCTCGGCGACTATTTCCCGTGCTGCGCCGCTGGGCATTTCTTGCCATTTTAGGGCAGGCCTTTGACCGTATCCCCTCACTGGGCACACGAGGACCTTCGAAAAGACTGTACCCATTTCCGATGACCAGAGCCCCCGAAACCCCCTCCCCAACCCCCGCGGACCAAAGGCTATAGCCCACCGGCCTCGGCGACTATTTCCCGCGCTGCGCCGCTGGGCATTTCTTGCCATTTTAGGGCAGGCCACGCCGTAGCTCCACTGAGCGCGAGGACCCTCGAAAAGACTGTACCCATTTCCGACTCGAGGCCCGACGCCTCCCCGGCCCAGGGCCAAGGCTATAGCCCACCGGCCTCGGCGGACTATTTCCAGCTGCGCTGGGCATTTCTTGCCATTTAGGGGGCTTGACCGTAGCCTCCCATTGGGCACACGAGGACCTTGAAAAGCGTGTACCCATTTCCGGCGAGCAGGCCCGAAACCCCTCCCCAACCCCGTGGACCAAAGGCTATAGCCCACCGGCTCGGACTATTTCACGCGCTGCGCTGGGCATTTCTTGCCTATTTTAGGGCAGGCTTCTGATCGTAGCCTCCTTTGGGCACCTAGGACCCTCGAAAAGCTGTACCCATTTCCGGCGGAGCCCAGAAACTTCCTCCCCAACCCCAGCGGACCAAAAGGCTCTGCCACCGGCCTCGGCAACTATTTCCGCACGCTGCGCGGCTGGCATTTCTTGCCAATTTAGGGCGGGCTTGACCGTAGCCTCTCCTTGGGCACGAGGACCCTCGTAAAGGCTGTACCCATTTCGGCGACAGGCCCGAAACCCCTCCCCAACCCCGCGGACCAAGGCTATAGCCGGCCTCGATGACAATTTCCGTGCTTTGCGCTGGGCATTTCTTGCCATTTAAGGCGGGCCTCGACGTAGCCTCCCACTGGGCACACGATGACCCTCGAAAAGGCATGCCCATTTCCGGCGAGCCAGGCCCGAAACCCCTCCCAACCCCCGTGGACCAAAAGGCTATAGCCCGGCCTCTGAGACTATTTCCCGCGCAGCGCCGCTGGGCATTTCTGGCTATTTTAGGGCAGGCTTCTGATGGTAGCCTCCTGGGCACTGAGGACCCTCGAAAGACTGTACCCATTTCCGGCCGGAGCCCCGAACTTCCCTCCCCAACCCCGCGGACCAAGGCTATAGGCCACGGCCTCGGGCTATTTCCGCTCTTGCGCGCTGGACATTTCTTGCCAATTTAGGGCGGGCTTGACGTAGCCTCCTTGGGCACACGAGGACCCTCGTAAAGCTACCCATTTCGGCGGAGGCCCCGAAACCCCTCCCCGGCCCCGCGGACCAAAGGCTATAGCCCACCGGCCTCAGTGACAATTTCCCGTGCTGCGCCGCTGGGCATTTCTTGAGATTTTAGGGCAGGCCTCTGACCGTAGCCTCCCCAGGCACGATGACCCTCGAAAGACTGTACCCATTTCCGACGGGCCCCAAACACCTCCCGGCCCAGCGGACCAAAGGCTATAGCCCACCGGCCTCGGTGACGATTTGACGCGCTGCGCCGCTGGGTATTTCTTGCCATTATAGGGGCTTCTGACCGTAGCCTCCCACTGGGCACATGAGGACCCTCGAAAAACGTACCCATTTCGGCGAGGCCGAAACATCCTCCCCAACCCCCGCGGACCAAAGGCTATAGCCCACCGGCCTCAGTGACTATTTCACACGCTGCGCCGCTGGGCATTTCTTGTCATTTTAGGGAAGGCCTCTGACCGTAGCCTCCATCTGTCCACACGAGGACCATCGACCCATTTCCGGCGCCAGCCCCAGGCTTCCTCCCAACCCCCGCGGACCAAAGGCTCTAGGCCACCGGCCTCGGCAACTATTTCACGCGCTGCGCCGCTGGACATTTCTTGCCAATTTAGGGCAGGCTTCTGACCGTAGCCTCTCACTGGGCACACGAGGACCCTCGTAAAGACTGTGCACCATTCGTGACCAGGCCCGAAACCCCTCCCAACCCCGCGGACCAGGCTATAGCCCACGGCCTCGGTGACAATTTCCCGTCTTTGCGCCGGCTGGGCATTTCTTGCCATTTAGGGCGGGCCTCGGCACCGTAGCCTCCCAGCTGGGCACGATGACCCTTGAAAATCATGTACCCATTTCCGGCGGCCAGGCCCCGAAACACCTTCCCGGCCCCAGCGGACCAAAAGGCTATAGCCACCACGGCCTCGGCGACTATTGTGGCCTTCGCGCGCTGGGTATTACTTGCCATTTTAGGGCATGCTTCTGACAGTAGCCTCCCCACCGGGCACACGAGACCCTCGAAAAAGGCCGTACCCGTTTTGTGACCGGGCCGAAACCCCTCCCCAGCCCCAGCGGACCAAAGGCTATGGCCCAACGGGCTAGGTGACTATTTCACGCTTCGCGCTTGGGGCATTTCTTGTCATTTTAGGGCAGGCTTCGTAGTAGCCTCCCATTGGGCACGAGGACCTTGAAAACTGTACCCATTTCCGGCGGACAGGCCCGAGCCTCCCAACCCCGTGGACCAAGGCTATACCCCACGGCTCGAAGACTATTTCACTGCGCTGAGCATTCTTGCTATTTTGGGCGGGGCTTCTGATCGTAGCCTCCCATGAGCACCTAGGACCCTCGAAAAGACTGTGCCCATTTCCGGCCATCAGGCCCCAGGAAACACCTTCCCAACCCCCGGGACCAAAGGCTATGGCCCACCGGCCTGCCAGAGCTATTTATTGATTCGCGGCTGGGTATTTCTTGCCATTATAGGGCAGGCTTCTGGCCGTAGCCTCCCACTGGGTACACGAGGACCCTCGAAAAGACCGTACCCATTTCGGCGACCAAGAAACCCCTCCCGACCCCGCGGACCAAAGGCTATAGCCCACGGCCTCATTGACTTCTTCACCGCTGCTGCGCTGAGCATTTCTTATCATTTAAGGAGCCTCGACCGTAGCCTCCCACCGCTGGGCACCACGAGGACCCTCGAAAAGACTGTTCCCATTTGGCGAGCCCCTTCCTCCCCAACCCCAGCGGACCAAAACCGCCGGCCACGGCCTCAGTGACAATTTCCCGTGCTGCGCCGCTGGGCATTTCTTGCCATTTTAGGGCAGGCCTCGGCCGTAACCTCAGCTGGGCACGATGACCCTCGAAAGACTGTACCCATTTCAAGCGGACGGAACCCGAAACACCTTCCCGGCCCGCGGACCGAGGCTATACCCCACGGCTCGAAGACTATTTCACCGCTGCGCGCTGGGCATTTCTTGCTATTTTAGGGCAGGCTTCTGATCGTGGCCTCCCCTTTGGGCACCTAGGACCCTCGAAAAGACTGTACCCATTTCCGGCGGGCCCCAGAACTTCCCTCCCGACCCCAGCGGACCAAAGGCTCTGGGCCACGGCCCTGGCAACTATTTCAGCAGCTGCGCGCTGGACATTTCTTGCTAATTTAGGGCGGGCTTGACCGTAGCCTCTCAGCTGGGCTACGAGGACCCTCGTAAAAAGGCGTACCCATTTCCGGACGAGCCCCGAAACCCCTGACCCCAGCGGACCAAAGGCTATAGCCACCGGCCTCATTGACAATTTCCGTGCTGCGCTGGGCATTTCTTGCCATTTAGGGCAGGCCTCGACCGTAGCCTCCCCCAGGGCACCGATGACCCTCGAAAAGCTGTACCCATTTCCGGCGGCCGGGCCGAAACACCTTTGACCCCGCGGACCAAAGGCTATAGCCCACCGGCCTCGCCGACTATTTGACGCGCTACGCCGCTGGGTATTTCTTGCCATTATAGGGCAGGCTTCTGACCGTAGCCTCCCCAGGCACCGAGGACCCTCGAAAGGCCGTACCCATTTCGGCCGGAACCCCGAAACCCCCTCCCAGCCCGGACCAAAGGCTATAGCCCACCGCCTCGGTGGACTATTTCACCTTTGCGCGCTCGGCATTTCTTGTCATTTAGGAAGGCCTCGACGTAGCCTCCCCACAGGCACACGATGACCCTCGAAAAGACTGTACCCATTTCCGACGACCAGAGCCCCCGAAACACCTTCCCCAACCCCCGCGGACCAAAGGCTATAGCCCACCGGCCTCGCCGACTATTTGACGCGCTACGCCGCTGGGTATTTCTTGCCATTATAGGGCAGGCTTCTGACCGTAGCCTCCCACTGGGCACACGAGGACCCTCGAAAAGACCGTACCCATTTCTGACGACCAGAACCCCCGAAACCCCCTCCCCAACCCCCGCGGACCAAAGGCTATAGCCCACCGGCCTCGGTGACTATTTCACGCTCGCCCGCTCGGCATTTCTTGTCATTTAGGGCGGGCTTCGGCCGTAGCCTCCCACTGGGCACACGAGGACCCTCGAAAAGACTGTACCCATTTCCGACGACCAGAGCCCCCGAAACCCCCTCCCCAACCCCCGTGGACCAAAGGCTATACCCCACCGGCTCGAAGACTATTTCACGCGCTGCGCCGCTGGGCATTTCTTGCTATTTTAGGGCAGGCTTCTGATCGTAGCCTCCCACTGGGCACACTAGGACCCTCGAAAAGACTGTACCCATTTCCGACGATCAGAGCCCCCGAAACACCTTCCCCAACCCCCGCGGACCAAAGGCTATAGCCCACCGGCCCTGCCGACTATTTGACGCGCTACGCCGCTGGGTATTTCTTGCCATTATAGGGCAGGCTTCTGACCGTAGCCTCCCACTGGGTACACGAGGACCCTCGAAAAGACCGTACCCATTTCGGCGGCGGAACCCCGAAACCCCTCCCGGCCCCCGCGGACCAAAGGCTATAGCCCACGGCCTCGGTGACTATTTCACGCTGCGCGCTGGGCATTTCTTGTCATTTAGGAAGGCCTCGTAGCCTCCACAGGCACGAGGACCCTCGAAAAGACTGTACCCATTTCCGACGCCCAGAGCCCCAGAACTTCCCTCCCCAACCCCGGCGGACCAAAGGCTATAGCCCACCGGCCTCAGTGACAATTTCCCGTGCTGCGCCGCTGGGCATTTCTTGCCATTTTAGGGCAGGCCTCTGACCGTAGCCTCCCACTGGGCACACGATGACCCTCGAAAAGACTGTACCCATTTCCGACGACCAGAGCCCCCGAAACACCTTCCCCAACCCCCGCGGACCAAAGGCTATACCCCACCGGCTCGAAGACTATTTCACGCGCTGCGCCGCTGGGCATTTCTTGCTATTTTAGGGCAGGCTTCTGATCGTAGCCTCCCACTGGGCACACTAGGACCCTCGAAAAGACTGTACCCATTTCCGACGCCCAGAGCCCCAGAACTTCCCTCCCCAACCCCCGCGGACCAAAGGCTCTAGGCCACCGGCCTCGGCAACTATTTCACGCGCTGCGCCGCTGGACATTTCTTGCCAATTTAGGGCAGGCTTCTGACCGTAGCCTCTCACTGGGCACACGAGGACCCTCGTAAAGACTGTACCCATTTCCGACGAACAGAGCCCCCGAAACCCCCTCCCCAACCCCCGCGCACCAAAGGCTATAGCCCACCGGCCTCAGTGACAATTTCCCGTGCTGCGCCGCTGGGCATTTCTTGCCATTTTAGGGCAGGCCTCTGACCGTAGCCTCCCACTGGGCACACGATGACCCTCGAAAAGACTGTACCCATTTCCGACGACCAGAGCCCCCGAAACACCTTCCCCAACCCCCGCGGACCAAAGGCTATAGCCCACCGGCCTCGCCGACTATTTGACGCGCTACGCCGCTGGGTATTTCTTGCCATTATAGGGCAGGCTTCTGACCGTAGCCTCCCAGGCTGCGAGGACCCTCGAAAAGACCGTACCCATTTCTGCCGACCAGAACCCCCGAAACCCCCTCCCCAACCCCCGCGGACCAAAGGCTATAGCCCACCGGCCTCAGTGACTATTTCACACGCTGCGCCGCTGGGCATTTCTTGTCATTTTAGGGAAGGCCTCTGACCGTAGCCTCCCACGGGGCACACGAGGACCCTCGAAAAGACTGTACCCATTTCCGACGCCCAGAGCCCCAGAACTTCCCTCCCCAACCCCGGCGGACCAAAGGCTATAGCCCACCGGCCTCAGTGACAATTTCCCGTGCTGCGCCGCTGGGCATTTCTTGCCATTTTAGGGCAGGCCTCTGACCGTAGCCTCCCACTGGGCACACGATGACCCTCGAAAAGACTGTACCCATTTCCGACGACCAGAGCCCCCGAAACACCTTCCCCAACCCCCGCGCACCAAAGGCTATAGCCCACCGGCCTCAGTGACAATTTCCCGTGCTGCGCCGCTGGGCATTTCTTGCCATTTTAGGGCAGGCCTCTGACCGTAGCCTCCCACTGGGCACACGATGACCCTCGAAAAGACTGTACCCATTTCCGACGACCAGAGCCCCCGAAACACCTTCCCCAACCCCCGCGGACCAAAGGCTATAGCCCACCGGCCTCGCCGACTATTTGACGCGCTACGCCGCTGGGTATTTCTTGCCATTCTAGGGCAGGCTTCTGACCGTAGCCTCCCACTGGGCACACGAGGACCCTCGAAAAGACCGTACCCATTTCTGACGACCAGAGCCCCCGAAACCCCCTCCCCAACCCCCGCGGACCAAAGGCTATAGGCCACCGGCCTCGGCAACTATTTCACGCGCTGCGCCGCTGGACATTTCTTGCCAATTTAGGGCAGGCTTCTGACCGTAGCCTCCCACTGGGCACACGATGACCCTCGAAAAGACTGTACCCATTTCCGACGACCCAGGCCCGAAACACCTTCCCAACCCCAGCGGACCAGGCTATAGCCCACGGCCTCGGCGACTATTTCACGCGCTTCGCCGCTGGGAATTTCTTGCCAATTTAGGGCAGGCTTCTGACCGTAGCCTCTCACCGGGCACCGAGACCCTCGAAAGACGTACCCATTTCGTGACCAGGCCCGAAACCCCTCCCGGCCCAGCGGACCAAAGGCTATAGACCACCGGCCTCGGCGACTATTTCACGCGATGCGCCGCTGGGCATTTCTTGCCATTTTAGGGCAGGCTTCTGACCGTAGCCTCCCACTGGGCACACGACGACCCTCGAAAAGACTGTACCCATTTCCGACGCCCCTCCCCAACCGCCGCAGACGAAAGGCTATATCCCACCGGCCTCGGCGACTATTTCACGCGCTGCGCCGCTGGGCATTTCTTGCCATTTTAGGGCAGGCCCTGACCGTAGCCTCCCAATGGGCACGCGAGGACCCTCGAATAGACTGTACCCATTTCTGAATCCAGAGCCCCAGGCGCCCTCCCCGGCCCCGCGGACCAGGCTATAGCCCGGCCTCGGCGACTATTTCACAGCTGCGCGCTGGGCATGTCTTGCCATTTAGGGCGAGGCTGACCGTAGCCTCCCCTTTGGGCACCACGAGGACCCTCGAAAGACCGTACCCATTTCGGCGGCAGGCCCGAAACCCCTCCCGACCCCAGCGGACCAAAGGCTGCCACGGACTCGTGACTATTTCCGGTCTTTCGCGCTGGGCATTTCTTGCCATTTAGGGCAGGCCTCGACCGTAGCCTCCCACAGGCACGAGGACCCTCGAAAAAGGCGTACCCATTTCCGATGCCCGAGACCCGAACACCGTCCCCGACCCCGGACAAAAGGCTATAGCCCACGGCCTCGGCGACTATTTCATCGCTGCGCTGGGCATGTCTTGCCATTTAGGGCAGGCGTCGACCGTAGCCTCCCCAGGCACGAGGACCCTCGAAAAGGCATGCCATTTCCGGCAGGCCCGAACTTCCCTCCCCAACCCCCGTGGACCAAAGGCTATAGCCCACCGGCCTCGACGACTATTTCACGCGCTGCGCCGCTGGGCATTTCTTGCTATTTTAGCGCAGGCTTCTGATCGTAGCCTCCCACTGGGCACACGAGGACCCTCGAAAAGACTGTACCCATTTCCGACGACCAGAGCCCCAGAAATTCCCTCCCCAACCCCCGCGGACCAAAGGCTCTAGGCCACCGGCCTCGGTGACTATTTCACGCGCTGCGCCGCTGGACATTTCTTGCCATTTTAGGGCAGGCTTCTGACCGTAGCCTCCCACTGGGTACACGAGGACCCTCGTAAAGACTGTACCCATTTCCGATGACCAGAGCCCCCGAAACACTTTCCCCAACCCCCGCGGACCAAAGGTTATAGCCCACCGGCCTCGGCGACTATTTCCCGTGCTGCGTCGCTGGGCATTTCTTGCCATTTTAGGGCAGGCCTTTGACCGTATCCTCTCACTGGGCACACGAGGACCTTCGAAAAGACTGTACCCATTTCCGACGACCAGAGCCCCCGAAACCCCCTCCCCAACCCCTGCAGACCAAAGGCTATAGCCCACCGGCCTCGACGACTATTTCACGCACTGCGCCGCTGGGCATTTCTTGCCATTTTAGGGCAGGCCCTGACCGTAGCCTCCCACTGGGCACGCGAGGACCCTCGAAAAGACTGTACCCATTTCCGACTCAGGCCCCGACGCCTCCCCGACCCCGAGGGCCAAGGCTATAGCCCCGGCCTCGGCGACTATTTCGCAGCTGCGCGCTGGGCATGTCTTGCTATTTTAGGGCAGGCTTGACCGTAGCCTCCCAGCAGGCTGCGAGGACCTTGAAAAGACTGTACCCATTTCGACAGCGAGCCCCGAACCCCCCGCCTCACCCCCCCTCGACCAAAGGCTATACCCCCCCGGCTCGACGACTATTTCACGCGCTGCGCCGCTTGGCATTTCTTGCTATTTTAGGGCAGGCTTCTGATCGTAGCCTCCCAGGCACGAGGACCCTCGAAAAGGCATGTACCGATTTCCGGCGCGGACCCCGAACTTCCTCCCCAACCCCGCGGACCAAGGCTCTGGGCCACGGCCTCGGCAACTATTTCACGCGCTGCAGCGGCTGGGGATTTCTTGCCAATTTAGGGGCAGGCTTCTGACCGTAGCCTCTCGCAGGCTGCGAGGACCCTCGTAAGGCTGTACCCATTTCCGGCGAGCCCCGACGCCCCTCCCCAACCCCCGCGGACCAAAGGCTATAGCCCACCGGCCTCGGTGACTATTTCACGCGCTGCGCCGCTGGGCATTTCTTGCCATTTTAGGGCAGGCCCTGACCGTAGCCTCCCACTGGGCACACGAGGACCCTCGAAAAGACTGTACCCATTTCCGACGCCCCTCCCCCACCCCCGCGGACCAAAGGCTATAGCCCACCGGCCTCGGCGACTATTTCACGCGCTGCGCCGCTGGGCATTTCTTGCCATTTTAGGGCAGGCCTCTGACCGTAGCCTCCCAATGGGCACACGAGGACCCTCGAAAAGACTGTACCCATTTCCGACACCCAGCCACGAGCGCCCTCCCCGGCCCGAGGCAAAGGCTATAGCCCACCGGCCTCGGCGACTATTTCGCGTGCTGCGCCGCTGGGCATTTCTTGCCATTTTAGGGCAGGCCTGACCGTAGCCTCCCAGGCACGAGGACCCTCGAAAGATTGTACCCATTTCCGATGCCCGAGACCGAGCGCCCTCCCCGGCCCCGCGGACCAAAGACTATAGCCCACCGGCCTCGGCGACTATTTCACGAGCTGCGCCGCTGGGCATGTCTTGCCATTTTAGGGCAGGCTTCTGACCGTAGCCTCCCACTGGGCACACGAGAAACCTCGAAAAGACCGTACCCATTTCTGACGACTAGAGCCCCCGAAACCCCCTCCCCAACCCCCGCGGACCAAAGGCTATAGCCCACCGGCCTCCGTGACTATTTCCCGTGCTGCGCCGCTGGGCATTTCTTGCCATTTTAGGGCAGGCCTCTGACCGTAGCCTCCCAATGGGAACACGAGGACCCTCGAAAAGACTGTACCCATTTCCGATGCCCAGAGACCCCGAACGCCCGTCCCCAACCCCCGCGGACAAAAGGCTATAGCCCACCGGCATCGGCGACTATTTCATGCGCTGCGCCGCTGGGCATGTCTTGCCATTTTAGGGAGGGCTTCTGACCGTAGCCTCCCACTGGGCACACGAGGACGTTCGAAAAGACTGTACCCATTTCCGACGACCAGAGGCCCCAAAACCCATCCCAGCTCCATGGACCACCGGCCTCGGCGACTATTTCACGCGCTGCGCCGCTGGGCATTTCTTGCTATTTTAGGGCAGGCTTCTGATCGTAGCCTCCCACTGGGCACACGAGGACTCTCGAAAAGACCGTACCCATTTCCGACGCCCAGAGCCCCAGAACTTCCCTCCCCAACCCCCGCGGACCAAAGGCTCTAGGCCACCGGCCTCGACAACTATTTCACGTGCTGCGCCGCTGGACATTTCTTGCCAATTTAGGGCAGGCTTCTGACCGTAGCCTCTCACTGGGCACACGAGGAACCTCGTAAAGACTGTACCCATTTCCGACGACCAGATCCCCCGAAACCCCCTCCCCAACCCTCGCGGACCAAAGGCTATAGCCCACTGGCCTCAGTGACTATTTCCCGTGCTGCGCCTCTGGGCATTTCTTGCCATTTTAGGGCAGGCCTCTGACCGTAGCCTACCACTGGGAAAACGAGGACCCTCGAAAAGGCATGCCATTTCGACGGCGAACCCCGAAAACCTGACCCCAGCGGACCAAAGGCTATAGCCCAGCCTCGATGACTATTTCCGTGCTGCGCGTGGGCATTTCTTGCCATTTTAGGGCGGGCCTCGACCGTAGCCTCCCAGGCAGGCGAGACCTTGAAAGACTGCCCATTTCCGGCGACAGGCCCCGAAACCCCTCCCCGACCCCAGCGGACCAAAGGCTATAGCCCACCGGCCTCGGCGACTATTTCCGCTGCGCGCTGGGCATTTCTTGCCATTTAGGGCAGGCCTTGACCGTAGCCTCCCCTTTGGCGCGAGGACCCTCGAAAAGAATGTACCCATTTCCGGCGGCAGGCCCCGAAACCCCTCCCGGCCCCGGGCCAAAGGCTATAGCCCACCGGCCTTTGCGACTATTTCACGCGCTGCGCGGATGGGTATTTCTTGCTGTTTTAGGTCAGGCCTCTGACCGTAGCCTCCCGCTGGGCACACGAGGCCCTTCATAAAGACTGTACCCATTTCCGACTCCAGGCCCCGACGCCCTCCCCGGCCCCAGGGCCAGGCTATAGCCCACCGGCCTCGGGGACTATTTCCGCAGCGCTGCGCTGGACATTTCTTGCCATTTAGGGCAGGCTTCTGACCGTAACCTCTCCAGGCACACGAGGACCCTCGAAAGGCTGTACCCATTTCCAGGCCCGAAACCCCTCCCAGCCTCCGGACCAAGGCTATAGCCCACCGGCCTCGATGACTATTTCCGTGCTGCGCTGGACATTTCTTGCCATTTAGGGCGGGCCTCGTAGCCTCCCAGGCAAGCGAGGACCCTCGAAAGACTGTCCCCATTTCCGGCGACTAGAGCCCCGAAACCCCTCCCCAGCCCGCGGACCAAAGGCTATAGCCTACCGGCCTCGGCGACTATTTCACTCGCTGCGCGGCTAGGCATTTCATGCCACTTTAGGGCAGGCCTTGACCGTAGCCTCCCCCGGGGCACGCGAGGACCCTCGAAACGACTGTACCCATTTCCGACGACCAGAGCCCCCGAAACCTCCTCCCCACCCCCCGCAGACCAAAGGCTATAGCCCACCGGCCTGGGGGACTATTTCACGCACTGCGCGCTGGACATTTCTTGCCAATTTAGGCGGGCTTGACCGTAGCCTCTCCTTGGGCACCACGAGGACCCTCGTAAAGACTGTACCCATTTCCGGCGACAGGCCCCACTTCCTCCCAACCCCGCGGACCAGGCTCTAGCCACGGCCTCGGCTATTTCACGTTGCCAATTTAGGGCAGGCTTGACCGTAGCCTCTCCAGGGCACCGAGGACCCTCGTAAAGACTGTACCCATTTCCGGCGACGGGCCCCGAAACCCCTCCCCGACCCTCGCGGACCAAAGGCTATAGCCACCGGCCTCGTGACTATTTCCGTGCTGCGCGCTGGGCATTTCTTGCCATTTAGGGCAGGCCTCTGACCGTAGCCTCCCCGGGCAAGCGAGGACCCTCGAAAGACTGTCCCATTTCCGACGACTGGGCCCGAAACCCCTCCCCCCCCCCGGACCAACCGCTATAGCCCACCGGCCTCGGCGACTATTTCACCTTGCTGCGCGCTGGGCATTTCTTGCCATTTAGGGCGAGGCCTTGACCGTAGCCTCCCCTTTGGGCGCGAGGACCCTCGAAAAACTGTACCCATTTCCGGCCGGGCCCCGAAACCTCCTCCCCGGCCCCGCGGACCAAGGCTATAGCCACCGGCCTCGATGACTATTTCCGCGGCTGCGCTGGACATTTCTTGCCAATTTAGGGCAGGCTTGACCGTAGCCTCTCCAGGGCACGAGGAACCTCGTAAAGACTGTACCCATTTCCGACGACCAGATCCCCCGAAACCCCCTCCCCAACCCTCGCGGACCAAAGGCTATAGCCCACTGGCCTCAGTGACTATTTCCCGTGCTGCGCCTCTGGGCATTTCTTGCCATTTTAGGGCAGGCCTCTGACCGTAGCCTCCCACTGGGCAAACGAGGACCCTCGAAAAGACTGTACCCATTTCCGACGACCAGAGCCCCCGAAACACCTTCCCCAACCCCCGCAGACCAAAGGCTATAGCCCACCGGCCTCGACGACTATTTCACGTCTTTGCGCTGGGTATTTCTTGCCATTTAGGGCAGGCCTCGACCGTAGCCTCCCCTTTGGGCACGAAGGACCCTCGAAAAAGGCATGCCCATTTCCGGCGACCAGGCCCCGACGCCCCTCCCCCACCCCCGCGGACCAAAGGCTATAGCCCACCGGCCTCGACGACTATTTCACGCGCTGCGCCGCTGGGCATTTCTTGCCATTTTAGGGCAGGCCCTGACCGTAGCCTCCCACTCGGCACGCGAGGACCCTCGAAAAGACTGTACCCATTTCCGACTCCAGAGCCCCCGAACGCCCCTCCCCAACCCCCGAGGGCCAAAGGCTATAGCCCACCGGCCTCGGGGACTATTTCACGCGCTGCGCCGCTGGACATTTCTTGCCATTTTAGGGCAGGCTTCTGACCGTAGCCTCCCACTGGGCACACGAGGACGTTCGAAAAGACTGTACCCATTTCCGACGACCAGAGGCCCCAAAACCCCCTCCCCAACTCCCATGGACCAAAGGCTATAGCCCACCGGCCTCGGCGACTATTTCACGCGCTGCGCCGCTGGGCATTTCTTGCTATTTTAGGGCAGGCTTCTGATCGTAGCCTCCCACTGGGCACACGAGGACCCTCGAAAAGACTGTACCCATTTCCGACGCCCAGAGCCCCAGAACTTCCCTCCCCAACCCCCGCGGACCAAAGGCTCTAGGCCACCGGCCTCGGCAACTATTTCACTTACTGCGCCGCTGGGCATTTCTTGCCAATTTAGGGCAGGCTTCTGACCGTAGCCTCTCACTGGGCACACGAGGACCCTCGTAAAGACTGTACCCATTTCCGACGACCAGAGCCCCCGAAACCCCCTCCCCAACCCTCGCGGACCAAAGGCTATAGCCCACCGGCCTCAGTGACTATTTCCCGTGCTGCGCCGCTGGGCATTTCTTGCCATTTAGGGCAGGCCTCTGACCGTAGCCTCCCACTGGGCAAACGAGGACCCTCGAAAAGACTGTCCCCATTTCCGACGACTAGAGCCCCCGAAACCCCCTCCCCAACCCCCGCAGACCAAAGGCTATAGCCCACCGGCCTCGACGACTATTTCACGCGCTGCGCCGCTGGGCATTTCTTGCCATTTTAGGGCAGGCCTTGACCGTAGCCTCCCACTGGGCACGCGAGGACCCTCGAAAAGACTGTACCCATTTCCGACGACCAGAGCCCCCGAAACCTCCTCCCCAACCCCCGCAGACCAAAGGCTATAGCCCACCGGCCTCGACGACTATTTCACGCGCTGCGCCGCTGGGCATTTCTTGCCATTTTAGGGTAGGCCCTGACCGTAGCCTCCTTTGGGCCGAGGACCCTCGAAGCGACTGTGCCATTTCCGACTCCAGGCCCCGAGCGCCTCCCGGCCCCGAGGCCAGGCTATAGCCCACCAGCCTCGGCGACTATTTCGCAGCTGCGCGCTGGACATTTCTTGCCATTTTAGGGCAGGCTTGACCGTAGCCTCCCCACAGGCTGCGATGACCGTCGTAAAGGCTGTACCCATTTCCGACGACCAGAGCCCCCGAAACCCCTCCCCAACCCCGCGGACCAAAGGCTATAGCCCACCGGCCTCGGCGACTATTTCACCGCTGCGCTGGGCATTTCTTGCCATTTAGGGCGGGCCTTGAGCCTCCTCCAGGCAGCGAGGACCCTCGAAAAGACTGTACCCATTTCCGGCGGCAGGCCCCGAAACCTCCTCCCCAGCCCGAGACCAAGGGCTAGCCCACCGGCCTCGGCGACTATTTCACCTTGTGCGCTGGGCATTTCTTGCCATTTTAGGGTAGGCCACGACGTAGCCTCCCCTGGGCGAGGACCCTCGAAGCGACTGTACCCATTTCCGACTCAGGCCCCGAGCGCCTCCCCGGCCCCAGGGCCAAAGGCTATAGCCCACCAGCCTCGGCGACTATTTCACCTGCGGCTGGACATTTCTTGCCATTTTAGGGCGGGCTTGACCGTAGCCTCCCATGGGCACCACGAGGACCGTCGTAAAGGCGTACCCATTTGACGACAGGCCCCGAAACCCCCTCCTCACGCCCCACGGACCAAAGGCTATAGCCCACCGGCCTCGGCGACTATTTCCGCGCTGCGCGCTGGGCATTTCTTGCTATTTTAGGCGGGCTTGATCGTAGCCTCCCCTTTGGGCACGAGGTACCTCGAAAGCTGTACCCATTTCCGGCGCCCAGGCCCGAACTTCCCTCCCAGCCCTGCGGACCAGGCTCTGGGCCACCGGCCTCGGCAACTATTTCACCTGCGCGCTGGACATTTATAGCCAATTTAGGGCGGGCTTCGACCGTAGCCTCTCCTTGGGCACCGAGCACCCTCGTAAACTGTACCCATTTCCGACGAGCCCCCCCTCCCCACCCCTCGCGGTCCAACGGCTATAGCCCACCGGCCTCGGTGACTATTTCCCGTGCTTTGCGCGCTGGGCATTTCTTGCCATTTCTGGCGGGCCTGACCGTAAGCCTCCCCCTTTGCGAGCACCCTCGAAAAACTGTACCCATTTCCGGTGACGAGCCCCGAAACACCTTCCCCAACCCCGCGGACCAAGGCTATAGCCACCGGCCTCGGTGATTATTTCTGTCTTTGCGCTGGGCATATCTTGCCATTTAGGGCAGGCCTCGGCCGTAGCCTCGCCTGGGCACACGAGGACCTCGAAAGACTGTACCCATTTCCGGCGGCAGGCCCCGAAACCCCTCCCCCCCGCGGACCAGGCTATAGCCCACTGGCCTCGGCGACAATTTCACGCAGCTGCGCTGGGCATTTCTTGCCATTTAGGGCGGGCCCGACCGTAGCCTCCCACTGGGCACCGAGGACCCTCGAAAAGGCGTACCCATTTCCGACTCAGGCCCCGAGCGCCCTCCCCGGCCCGAGGGCCAAGGCTATAGCCACCGGCCTCGGCGAATATTTCCGCTGCGCTGGCATTTCTTGCCATTTTAGGGCAGGCTTGACCGTAGCCTCCCACTGGGCACCACGAGGACCCTCGAAAGACTGTACCCATTTCCGTGACAGGCCCCGAAACCCCTCCCAGCCCCAGCGGACCAAAGGCTATAGCCCACCGGCCTCCGTGACTATTTCCCAGCTGCGCGGCTGAATTTCTTGCCATTTAGGGCAGGCCTGACCGTAGCCTCCCCGGCGCGAGGACCCTCGAAAGACTGTACCCATTTCCGACTCAGGCCCCGACGCCCTCCCCGGCCCCGAGGGCCAAAAGGCTATAGCCTACCGGCCTCGGCGACTATATGACGCGCTGCGCGCTGGACATTCTTGCCATTTTAGGGCGGGCTTCGGCCTCCCTTGGGCACCACGAGGACCCTCGTAAAGGCATACCCATTTCCGGACGACAGGCCCGAAACCCCTCCCCCCCTGCGGACCAAAGGCTATAGCCACCGGCCTCGTGACTATTTCCCATAGTGCGCGCTGGGCATTCTTGCTATTTTAGGTGAGCCTCTAACCGTAGCCTCCCAGGCACACGAGGACCCTCGAAAGACTGTACCCATTTCCGACAGCAGGCCCGAAACCCCGTCCCGGCCCCGTGGACCAAAGGCTATAGCCCCGGCCTCGGCGACTATTTCCAGCGCTGCGCGCTTGGCATTTCTTACTATTTTAGGGGCAGGCTTGACCGTAGCCTCCCAGGCACCGAGGACCCTCGAAAAGGTGTACCCATTTCGTGCGGAGACCCGAACGCCCCTCCCCAACCCGCGGACCAAAGGCTATAGCCCACCGGCCTCGGCGACTATTTCACGCGCTGCGCCGCTGGGCATATCTTGCCATTTTAGGGCAGGCTTCGTACCCTCCCACTGGGCACGAGGACCTTGAAAAGACTGTACCCATTTCCGGCGACCGGATGCCCCGCCCCTCCCCCCCCGGAACCAAAGGCTATAGCCCGGCCTCGTGACTATTTCCCGTGCTGCGGCTGGTATTTCTTTCCATTTAGGGGCGGGCTTCTGATCGTAGCCTCCTGGGAACCGAGGACCCTCGAAAAAGCTGTACCCATTTCCGGCGAGCCCCGCCCCTCCCTAACCCCAGCGGACCAAAGGCTATAGCCCACGGCCTCGGTGACTATTTCACCGCTGCGCGGCTGGGTATTTGCCATTTTAAGCGATTCTGACCATAGCGTCCCACTGGGCACACGAGGACCCTCGAAAAGACTGTACCCATTTCTGACGACCAGAGCCTCCGAAACCCCCTCCCCAACCCTCGCGGACCAAAGGCTATAGCCCACCGGCCTCAGTGACTATTTCCCGCGCTGCGCCGTTGGGCATTTCTTGCCATTTTAGGGCAGGCTTCTGACCGTAGCCTCCCACTGGGTACACGAGGACCCTCGAAAAGACTGTACCCATTTCGGACGCCCAGAGCCCCCGAACTCCCCTCCCCAACCCCCGCGGACCCAAGGCTATAGCCCACCGGCCTCGGTGACTATTTCACGCGCTGCGCCGCTGGGCATTTTTTGCCATTTTAGGGCAGGCCTCTGACCGTAGCCTCCCACTGGGGACATGAGGACCCTTGAAAAGACTGTACCAATTTCCGACGACCAGAGCCCCCGAAACCCCCTCCCCAACCCCCGTGGACCAAAGGCTATAGCCCACCGGCCTCGGTGACTATTTCCCGCGCTGCGCAGCTGGGCATTTCTTGCCATTTTAGGGCAGCCCTCTGACCGTAGCCTCCCACTGGGTACTGAGGACCCTCGAAAAGCTGTACCCATTTCGGCGCCTCCCCAACTCCCGAGGCCCAAAGGCTATAGCCCACCGGCCTCGGCGACTATTTCACGCGCTGCACCGCCGGAAATTTCTTGCCATTTTAGGGCAGGCTTGACCGTAGCCTCCCTTTGGGCACGAGGACCCTCGTAGCTGTACCATTTCCGGCGACCCAGGCCGAAACCCCTCCCAACCCCGTGGACCAAGGCTATAGCCCACGGCCTCGGCGACTATTTCACGCTGTTCGGCGCTGGGCATTTCTTACCATTTTAGGGCAGGCTGACCGTAGCCTCCCACCCCAGGCACCGAGGACCTTGAAAGACTGTACCCATTTCCGACGACGAGGCCCGAAACCCCCTCCCCAACCCCCGTGGACCAACGGCTATAGCCCACCGGCCTCGGAGACTATTTCGCGCTGTGCCGCTGGGCATTTCTTGCTATTTTAGCGCAGGCTTCTGACCGTAGCCTACCCAGGCACAGGGACCTCATAAAGACTGTACCCATTCGTGACGAAGAGCCCCGAAACCCCTCCCCAACCCCAGCGGACCAAAGGGTTATAGCCCACGGCCTCGTGACTATTTCCGTGCTTTGCGCGGGTATTTCTTGCCATTTAGGGCAGGCTTCTGATCGTAGCCTCACTTGGGAAGCGAGGACCCTCGAAAGAATTTACCCATTTCCGGCGAGCCCTAAACCCCTCCCAACCCCCGCGGACCAAGGCTATAGCCCACCGGCCTCGGTGACTATTTCACCCGCTGCGCTGGGTATTTCGTGCCATTTAAGCGAGATTCTGACCTAGCCTCCCCGGCTGCTACGAGGACCCTCGAAATGCTGCCATTTCGGCGAGCCTCCTAAACCCCTCCCAACCCCCGCGGACCAAAGGCTATAGCCCACCGGCCTCGATGACTATTTCCCACGCTGCGCCGTTGGGCATTTCTTGCCATTTTAGGGCAGGCTTCTGACCGTAGCCTCCCACTGGGTACACGAGGACCCTCGAAAAGACTTTACCCATTTCGGACGCCCAGAGCCCCCGAACTCCCCTCCCCAACCCCCGCGGACCCAAGGCTATAGCCCACCGGCCTCGGTGACTATTTCACGCGCTGCGCCGCTGGGTATTTTTTGCCATTTTAGGCGGGCCTGACCGTAGCCTCCCCAGGGACATGAGGACCCTTGAAAAGACTGTACTAATTTCCGGACGGGCCCCGAGCCCCTCCCAACCCCGTGGACCAAGGCTATAGCCCACCGGCCTCGGTGACTATTTCCGCTGCGCAGCTGGGCATTTCTTGCCATTTTAGGGCAGCCTCGACCGTAGCCTCCCCAGGTACAGGACCCTCGAAAGACTGTACCCATTTCGGCCGGCCCCGAAACCCCTCCCAACCCCGTGGACCAAGGCTATAGCCCACGGCCTCGGTGACTATTTGTGCGCGCTGGGCATTTCTTGCCATTTAGGGCAGCCTTCGACCGTAGCCTCCCAGGCTGAGGACCCTCGAAAGACGTACCCATTTCGGCGGCCCCCCCTCCCCCCCCGTGGACCAAGGCTATAGCCCACCGGCCTCGGTGACTATTTCCACGCTGCGCTGGGCATTTCTTGCCATTTTAGGGCAGCCCTCGGCCGTAGCCTCCCAGGGTACACGAGGACCCTCGAAAGACTGTACCCATTTCGGCCCTCTCCAACCCGCGGACCAAGGCTATAGCCACGGCCTCGGTGACTATTTCCAGCTGCGCCGTTGGGCATTTCTTGCCATTTAGGGCAGGCTTGACCGTAGCCTCCCACTGGGTACGAGGACCCTCGAAAAGGCTGCCATTTCGGACGCCCAGGCCGAACTCCCATCCCAACCCCCGGACCCAAAGGCTATAGCCCACCGGCCTCGGTGACTATTTCCAGCTGCGCGCTGGGCATTTTTGCCATTTAGGGCAGGCCTCGATCGTAGCCTCCAGGGGACATGAGGACCCTGAAATAGCGTACCCATTTCCGGCGGCAGGCCCGAAACCCCCTCCCAACCCCAGCGGACCAAAGTCTATAGCCCACGGCCTCGGTGACTATTTCCCGCTGCGCTGGGCATTTCTTGCCATTTAGGGCAGCCCTCGACCGTAGCCTCCCATGGGTACCGAGGACCCTCGAAAAGGCGTACCCATTTCCGGCCTCGCCAACCCCGCGGACCAAAGGCTATAGCCACCGGCCTCGGTGACTATTTGGCGCTTCGCCTTGGCATTTCTTGCCATTTAGGGCAGGCCTTGACCGTAGCCTCCCCAGGCTACGAGGACCCTCGAAAAGACCGCACCATTTCCGGCAGGCCCGAAACCCCTCCCCAACCCCAGCGGACCAAGGCTATAGCCCACCGGCCTCTGAGACTATTTCGTGCGCTGCGCCGCTGGGCATTTCTTGTCATTTTAGGGCAGGCCTCTGATCGGAGCCTTCCACTGGCACGAGGACCCTCGAAAAGACTGTACCCATTTTCAGCGCCTCCCAACCCCAGCGGACCAGGCTATAGCCCACCCGGCGACTATTTCACGCGCTGCGCTGGGCATTTCTTGCCATTTAGGGCAGGCCACGTAGCCTCCCCGCGAGGACCCTCGAAAAGTACCCATTTCAGACGCCAGGCCCCAGGCCCCCCTCCCGGGCCAAAGGCTATAGCCCACCGGCCTCGGCGACTATTTCACCGCGCTGCGCGGAAATTTCTTGCCATTTAGGGCAGGCTTCTGACCGTAGCCTCCCCAGGCACCACGAGGACCCTCGTAAAAGGCTGTACCCATTTCCAGCGGCGGGCCCGAAACCCCTCGGCCCCAGCGGACCAAGGCTATAGCCCATCGGCCTCGGTGACTATTTCCCGTGCGCGCTGGGCATTTCTTGCCATTTAGGGCGGGCTTGACCGTAGCCTCCCCAGGCACACGAGGACCCTCGTAAAGACTGCCATTTCCACGAGCCCAACCCCTCCCCAGCCCCCCGGACCAAAGGCTATAGCGGCCGGCCTCGGTGGCTATTCTTGCCATTTAGGGCAGGCCTCTGACCGTAGCCTCCCGCAGGGCACACGAGGAACCTCGAATAGACTGTACCCATTTCCGACGGCCAGAGCCCTAGAACTTCCCCACCCCGCGGACCAAGGCTCTAGGCCACCGGCCTCGGCGACTATTTCAAGCTGCGCCGCTGGACATTTCTTACCATTTTAGGGCAGGCTTCTGACCGTAGCCTCCCAGGCACGAGGACCCTCGTAAAGGCGTACCCATTTCCGGCGGCAGGCCCGAAACCCCTCCCGACCCCGCGGACCAAAGGCTATAGCCCACCGGCCTCGGTGACTATTTCTACCCGCTGGGCATTTCTTGCCATTTAGGAAGTCTTCTGACCGTACCCTCCCCAGGCACGAGGACCCTCGAAAGATTGTACCCATTTCCGGCCCAGGCCGAAACACCTTGACCCTCGCGGACCAAAGGCTATAGCCCACGGCCTCGGTGACTATTTATTGTGCCAGCTACTGGTTGCCATTTTAGGGAAGGCTGCTGACCGTAGCCTCCCAGTGGCAAAACGAGGACCCTCGAAAAGACCGTACCCATTTCGGCGACAGGCCGACCCCCTCCCCCCCGGACCAAGGCTATAGCCCACCGGCCTCGGTGACTATTTCACAGCTGCGCGCTGGGCATTTCTTGTCATTTAGGGCAGGGCCTCGGCCGTAGCCTCCCACGGGGCACACGAGGACCCTCGAAAAGACTGTACCCATTTCCGACGCCCCTCCCCAACCCCCGCAAACCAAAGGCTGTAGCCTACCGGCCTCGGCGACTATTTCACGCTCTGCGCCGCTGGGCATTTCTTGCCAATTTAGGGCAGGCCCTGAAGGTAGCCTCCCACTGGGCACGCGAGGACCCTCGAAAAGTCTATACCCATTTCCGACAGGCCCCAGATGCCTCCCAACTCCGAGGGCCAAAGGCTATAGCCCACCGGCCTCGGTGACTATTTCAGCCTGCGCCCCTGGGCATTTCTTGGCCATTTAGGGCAGCCTTGGCCGTAGCCTCCCCCAGGACCCTCGAAAAGACCGTACCCATTTCGGCGGCCCCGAAAGCCCCTCCCGGCCCCGCGGACCAGGCTATAGCCCACCGGCCTCGGTGACTATTTCCGCTGCGCGCTGGGCATTTCTTGTCATTTTAGGGCAGGCTTGATAGTAGCCTCCAGCCACGAGGACCCATCGAAAACTGTACCATTTCCGACGCAGGCCCCGAGCGCCCCGGCCCAGGGCCAAAGGCTATAGCCCACCGGCCTCGGCGACTATATCACGCGCTGCGCCGCTGGACATTTCATGCCATTTTAGGGCAGGCTTCTGACCGTAGCCTCCCACTGGGCACACGAGGACCCTCGTAAAGACCATACCCATTTCCGACGACCAGAGCCCCCGAAACCCCCTCCCCAACCCCCGCGGACCAAAGTCTATAGCCCACCGGCATCGGTGACTATTTGACGCGCTACGCCGCTGGGCATTTCTTGCCCTTTTAGGGCAGGCTTCTGACCGTAGCCTCCCACTGGGCACACGAGGACCCTCGAAAAGACCGTACCCATTTCTGGCCGGGCCCCGAAACCCCTCCCGGCCCAGCGGACCAAGGCTATAGCCCACGGCCTCGGTGACTATTTCCGCAGCGCTGGGCATTTCTTGTCATTTTAGGGCAGGCCTCGACCGTAGCCTCCACAGGGCACGAGGACCCTCGAAAAGGCATACCCATTTCGCGCCCTCCCCGGCCCCCCGCGGACCAAGGCTATAGCCCACTGGCCTCGGCGACTATTTCACGCACTGCGCCGCTGGGCATTTCTTGCCATTTTAGGGCAGGCCCTGAAGCTAGCCTCCCACTGGGCACGCGAGGACCCTCGAAAAGGCCCCATTTCCGACACAGGCCCCGAACACCCCTCCCCGGCCGCGGCCAAGGCTATAGCCCACCGGCCTCGGCGACTATATCCGCTGCGCGCTGGACATTTCTTACCATTTTAGGGCAGGCTTCTGACCGTAGCCTCCCAGGCACCACGGACCCTCGTAAGACTGTACCCATTTCCGGCGACCCAGGCCCGAAACCCCTCCCCAACCCCAGCGGACCAAGGCTATAGCCCACCTCGGTGACTATTTCCGTGCTGCGCCGGTGCATTTCTTGCCATTTAGGTGAGGCCTCTGACCGTAGCCTCCCGCAGGACCACGAGGACCCTCGAAAAGCATACCCATTTCCGGCCTCCTCCCCAACCCCGCGGACCAAAGGCTATAGCCCACCGGCCTCGGCGACTATTTCACGCGATGCGCCGCTGGGCATTTCTTGCCATTTAGGGCAGGCCTGAGCGTAGCCTCCCCAGGCGCGAGGACCCTCGAAAAGTCTGTACCCATTTCCGGCGACCCCCGAGCCCCCGTGGACCCGGCTATAGCCGCGGCCTCGGCGACTATTTCACGCGCTGCGCTGGGTATTTCTTGCCTATTTTAGGGTGAGCTTCTGATCGTAGCCTCCCACTGGGCACCGAGGACCCGTCGAAAAGGACTGTACCCATTTCGGCGCCCAGGCCCCGAACTTCCCTCCCCCCAGCGGACCAAGGCTCTAGCCCACGGCCTCGGCGACTATTTCACCTTGCGCTGCGCGCTGGACATTTCTTGCCATATTAGGGCAGCCTCTGACCGTATCCTCTCTTGGGCACCGAGGACCCTCGTGGGACTGTACCCATTTCCGGACGACGAGCCCTCCCCGATCCCCGCGGACCAGGCTATAGCCCACCGGCCTCGGTGACTATTTCCCGTGCTGCGCTCGGTATTTCTTGCCATTTAGGGTAGGCCTCTACGTAGCCTACCACGGGACCTACGAGGACCCTCGAAAAAGCCATGCCCATTTCGGCGCTCCTCCCCAACCCCGAGGACCAGGCTATAGCCCACGGCCTCGGCGACTATTTCACGCGATGCGCGCTGGGCATTTCTTGCCATTTAGGGCAGGCCACGGTAGCCTCCCCGAGGACCCTCGAAAAGCCGTACCCATTTCCGACGAGGCCCCGAACCCCTCCCAACCGCCCAGGGCCAAGGCTATAGCCCACCGGCCTCGGCGACTATTTCAGCTGCGCGCTGGACATTTCTTACCATTTTAGGGCGGGCTTCTGACCGTAGCCTCCCAGGCTGCACGAGGACCCTCGTAAAGACTGTACCCATTTCCGGCCAGGCCCGAAACCCCTCCCCGGCCCCAGCGGACCAGGCTATAGCCCACCGGCCTCAGTGACTATTTCCCGTGCTGCGCAGCTCGGTATTTCTTGCCATTTGAGGGTAGGCCTCTGACCGTAGCCTCCCACGGGACTCACGAGGACCCTCGAAAAGACTGTACCCATTTCCGACGCTCCTCCCCACCCCGCGGACCAAGGCGATAGCCCACCGGCCTCGGCGCCTAGTTACCGCGATGCGCCGCTGGGCATTTCTTGCCATTTAGGGCGGGCCTGACGTAGCCTCCCAGGCACGAGGACCCTCGAAAAGTCTGTACCCATTTCCGGCGAGACCCCCTCCCGGCCCAGCGGACCAGGCTATAGCCCACCCGGCTAGGCGACTATTTTACGCGCTGCGCGCTCTTTCTATTTTAGGGTAATGGCCTCGACCTTGCCATTTTAGGGCAGGCTTCTGACCGTATCCTCCTACTGGGCACACGAGGACCCTCGTAAGGACTGTACCCATTTCCGACGACCAGAGCCCCCGAAACCCGCTCCCCAATCCCCGCGGACCAAAGGCTATAGCCCACCGGCCTCAGTGACTATTTCCCGTGCTGCGCAGCTCGGTATTTCTTGCCATTTTAGGGTAGGCCTCTGACCGTAGCCTCCCACGGGACACACGAGGACCCTCGAAAAGACTGTACCCATTTCCGACGCTCCTCCCCAACCCCCGCAGACCAAAGGCTATAGCCCACCGGCCTCGGCGACTATTTCACGCGATGCGCCGCTGGGCATTTCTTGCCATTTTAGGGCAGGCCCTGAACGTAGCCTCCCACTGGGCACGCGAGGACCCTCGAAAAGTCTGTACCCATTTCCGACGCCCCTCCCCAACTCCCGAGGGCCAAAGGCTATAGCCCACCAACCTCGGCGACTATTTCACGCGCTGCGCCGCTGGACATTTCTTGCCATTTTAGGACAGGCTTCTGACCGTAGCCTCCCACTGGGCACACGAGGACCCTCGTAAAGACTGTACCCATTTCCGACGACCTAGAGCCCCCGAAACCCGCTCCCCAATCCCCGCGGACCAAAGGCTATAGCCCACCGGCATCGGTGACTATTTCCCGTGCTGCGCCGCTGGGCATTTCTTGCCATTTTAGGGCAGCCCTCTGACCGTAGCCTCCCACTGGGTACATGAGGACCCTCGAAAAGACTGTACCCATTTCTGACGCCCAGAGCCCCCGAACTCCCCTCCCCAACTCCCACGGACCCAAGGCTATAGCCTGCCGGCCTCGGCGACTATTTCAGACGCCGCGCCGCTTAAGTATGTCTTGCCATTTTAGGGCAGGCTTCTGACCGTAGCCTCCCACTGGGCACACGAGGACCCTCGAAAAGACTGTACCCATTTCCGACGACCAGAGCCCCCGAAACACCTTCCCCAACCCTCGCGGACCAAAGGCTATAGCCCACCGGCCTCGGTGACTATTTGACGCGCTACGCCACTGGGCATTTCTTGCCATTTTAGGGCAGGCTTCTGACCGTAGCCTCCCACTGGGCACACGAGGACCCTCGAAAAGACCGTACCCATTTCTGACGACCAGAGCCCCCGAAACCCCCTCCCCAACCCCCGCGGACCAAAGGCTATAGCCCACCGGCCTCGGTGACTATTTCACGCGCTGCGCCGCTGGGCATTTCTTGTCATTTTAGGGCAGGCTTCTGATCGTAGCCTCCCACTGGGCACACGAGGACCGTCGAAAAGACTGTACCCATTTCCGACGCCCAGAGCCCCAGAACTTCCCTCCCCAACCCCCGCGGACCAAAGGCTCTAGGCCACCGGCCTCGGCGACTATTTCACGCGCTGCGCCGCTGGACATTTCTTGCCATTTTAGGGCAGGCTTCTAACCGTATCCTCCTACTGGGCACACGAGGACCCTCGTAAAGGCATGCCATTTCCGACACCAGGCCCCGAACACCCCTCCCGACCCGAGGCCAAAGGCTATAGCCCACGGCCTCGGCGGACTATATCCTGCGCGCTGGACATTTCTTACCATTTAGGGCGGGCTTCTGACCGTAGCCTCCCAGCTGGGCACCGAGGACCCTCGTAAAAGGCTGTACCATTTCCGACGACCAGGCCACGAAACCCCCTCCCCAACCCCCGCGGACCAAAGGCTATAGCCCCCCGGCCTCAGTGACTATTTCCCGTGCTGCGCCGCTGGGCATTTCTTGCCATTTTAGGACAGGCCTCTGACCATAGCCTCCCACTGGCCACACAAGGACCCTCGAAAAGACTTTACCCATTTCCGACGCCCAGAGACCCCGAACGCCCCACCCCAACCCCCGCGGACCAAAGGCTATAGCCCACCGGCCTCGGCGACTATTTCACGCGCTGCGCCGCTTGGCATGTCTTGCTATTTTAGGGCAGGCTTCGTAGTAGCCTCCCAGGGCACCGAGGACCCTCGAAAAGGCTGTACCCATTTCCGGCGGGGCCCGAAACCCCTCCCCGGCCCGTGGACCAAGGCTATAGCCCACCGGCCTCGGCGGCTATTTCCGCGCTGCGCGCTGGGAATTTCTTGCTATTTTAGGGTAGGCTTCTGATCGTAGCCTCCCCTTTGGGCTACGAGGACCCTCGAAAAAGGCTACCCATTTCCGGCTTGAGCCCAGACTTCCTCCCGGCCCCAGCGGACCATAGGCTCTAGGCCACCTGCCTCGGCGACAATTTCTTGCGCTGCGGCGGTGGACATTTCTTGCCTTTTTAGGGGAGGCATCTGATCGTTTACTCCTACTGGGCACTCGAGGACCCTCGTAAGGACTGTACCCATTTCCGTCGAGCCCGAAACCCGCTCCCAGTCCCCGCGGACCAAGGCTATAGCCCACGGCCTCGGTGACTATTTCCCGTGCTGCGCGCTCGGCATTTCTTGCCATTTAGGGCAGGCCTCTGACCGTAGCCTCCACGGGACACGAGGACCCTCGAAAGACTGTACCATTTCCGGCGCCCCTCCCAACCCCGCGGACCAGGCTATAGCCCGCGGCCTCGGCGACTATTTCCTTGTTGCGCGCTGGGCATTTCTTGCCATTTAGGGCAGGCCTGAGCGTAGCCTCCCAGCTGGGCGCGAGGACCCTCGAAAGACTGTACCCATTTCCGACGCAGGCCCCGAGCGCCTCCCCAGCCCCGAGGCCAAAGGCTATAGCCCACCGGCCTCGGCGACTATATCACGCAGCGCTGCGCGCTGGACATTTCATGCCATTTAGGGCAGGCTTCTGACCGTAGCCTCCCCAGGCACCGAGGACCCTCGTAAAGACGTACCCATTTCCGACGGCAGGCCCCGAAACCCCTCCCAGCCCCGCGGACCAGGCTATAGCCCACCGGCATCGGTGACTATTTGTGCGCTTCGCGCTGGACATTTCTTGCCATTTTAGGGCGGGCTTCTGACCGTAGCCTCCCACTGTGCTCACGAGGACCCTCAAAAAGACTGTACCCATTTCCGACGACCAGAGCACCCGAAACCCCCTCCCCAACCCCCGCGGACCAAAGACTATAGCCGACCGGCCTCAGTGACTATTTACCGCGTTGCGCCGCTGGGCATTTCTTGTCATTTTAGGGCAGGCCTCTGACCGTAGCCTCCCACGGGGCACACGAGGACCCTCGAAAAGACTGTACCCATTTCCGACGCCCCTCCCCAACCCCCGCAGACCAAAGGCTATAGCCCACCGGCCTCGGCGACTATTTCACGCGATGCGCCGCTGGGCATTTCTTGCCATTTTAGGGCAGGCCCTGAACGTAGCCTCCCACTGGGCACGCGAGGACCCTCGAAAAGTCTATACCCATTTCCGACACCCAGAGCCCCCGAATGCCCCTCCCCAACTCCCGAGGGCCAAAGGCTATAGCCCACCAACCTCGGCGACTATTTCACGCGCTGCAACGCTGGACATTTCTTGCCATTTTAGGACAGGCTTCTGACCGTAGCCTCCCACTGGGCACACGAGGACCCTCGTAAAGACTGTACCCATTTCCGACGACCTAGAGCCCCCGAAACCCGCTCCCCAATCCCCGCGGACCAAAGGCTATAGCCCACCGGCATCGGTGACTATTTCCCGTGCTGCGCCGCTGGGCATTTCTTGCCATTTTAGGGCAGCCCTCTGACCGTAGCCTCCCACTGGGTACATGAGGACCCTCGAAAAGACTGTACCCATTTCTGACGCCCAGAGCCCCGGAACTCTCCTCCCCAACTCCCACGGACCCAAGGCTATAGCCTGCCGGCCTCGGCGACTATTTCAGACGCCGCGCCACTAGGCATATCCTGCCATTTTAGGGCAGCCTTCTGACCGTAGCCTTAGACTGGGCACACGAGGACCCTCGAAAAGACTGTACCCATTTCCGACGACCAGAACCCCCGAAACACCTTCCCCAACCCTCGCAGACCAAAGGCTATAGCCCACCGGCCTAGGCGACTATTTCACGCGTTGCGCCGCTGGGCATTTCTTGCCATTTTAGGGCAGGCCCTGACCGTAGCCTCCCCTTTGGGCACCGAGGACCCTCGAAAGACCGTACCATTTCGTGACCAGGCCCGAAAGCCCCTCCCGGCCCCGCGGACCAAAGGCTATAGCCCACCGGCCTCGGTGACTATTTCACGCGCTGCGCCGCTGGGCATTTCTTGTCATTTTAGGGCAGGCTTCTGATCGTAGCCTCCCACTGGGCACACGAGGACCGTCGAAAAGACTGTACCCATTTCCGACGCCCAGAGCCCCAGAACTTCCCTCCCCAACCCCCGCGGACCAAAGGCTCTAGGCCACCGGCCTCGGCGACTATTTCACGCGCTGCGCCGCTGGACATTTCTTGCCATTTTAGGGCAGGCTTCTAACCGTATCCTCCTACTGGGCACACGAGGACCCTCGTAAAGACTGTACCCATTTCCGACACCCAGAGCCCCCGAACACCCCTCCCCAACCGCCGAGGGCCAAAGGCTATAGCCCACCGGCCTCGGCGACTATATCACGCGCTGCGCCGCTGGACATTTCTTACCATTTTAGGGCAGGCTTCTGACCGTAGCCTCCCACTGGGCACACGAGGACCCTCGTAAAGACTGTACCCATTTCCGACGACCAGAGCCCCCGAAACCCCCTCCCCAACCCCCGCGGACCAAAGGCTATAGCCCCCCGGCCTCAGTGACTATTTCCCGTGCTGCGCCGCTGGGCATTTCTTGCCATTTTAGGACAGGCCTCTGACCATAGCCTCCCACTGGCCACACGAGGACCCTCGAAAAGACTGTACCCATTTCCGACGCCCAGAGACCCCGAACGCCCCACCCAACCCCCGCGGACCAAAGGCTATAGCCCACCGGCCTCGGCGACTATTTCACGCGCTGCGCCGCTTGGCATGTCTTGCTATTTTAGGGCAGGCTTCTGACCGTAGCCTCCCAGGCACCACGAGGACCCTCGAAAAGACTGCCATTTCCGGACGCCAGGCCCCGAAACCCCGCCCCAACCCCCGTGGACCAAAGGCTATAGCCCACCGGCCTCGGCGACTATTTCACGCGCTGCGCGCTGGGTATTTCTTGCTATTTTAGGGTAGGCTTCTGATCGTAGCCTCCCACTGGGCACACGAGGACCCTCGAAAAGACTGTACCCATTTCCGACGCCCAGAGCCCCAGAACTTCCCTCCCCAACCCCCGCGGACCAAAGGCTCTAGGCCACCTGCCTCGGCGACTATTTCACGCGCTGCGCCGCTGGACATTTCTTGCCATTTTAGGGCAGGCTTCTGACCGTATCCTCCTACTGGGCACACGAGGACCCTCGTAAAGACTGTACCCATTTCCGACGACCAGAGCCCCCGAAACCCGCTCCCCAATCCCCGCGGACCAAAGGCTATAGCCCACCGGCCTCAGTGACTATTTCCCGTGCTGCGCCGCTGGGCATTTCTTGCCATTTTAGGGCAGGCCTCTGACCGTAGCCTCCCACGGGACACACGAGGACCCTCGAAAAGACTGTACCCATTTCCGACGCCCCTCCCCAACCCCCGCAGACCAAAGGCTATAGCCCACCGGCCTCGGCGACTATTTCACGCGCTGCGCCGCTGGGCATTTCTTGCCATTTTAGGGCAGGCCCTGAACGTAGCCTCCCACTGGGCACGCGAGGACCCTCGAAAAGACTGTACCCATTTCCGACACAGGCCCCGGCGCCCTCCCGGCCCCGAGGCCAAGGCTATAGCCCACCGGCCTCGGCGACTATATCGCAGCTGCGCGCTGGACATTTCATGCCATTTTAGGGCAGGCTACTGACCGTAGCCTCCTGGGCACGAGGACCCTCGTAAGACCGTACCCATTTCCGGCGACCAGGCCCGAAACCCCTCCCGGCCCCCGCGGACCAAAAGGCTATAGCCCACCGGCATCGGTGACTATTTCTTCGCGCTGGGCATTTCTTGCCCATTCAGGGCAGGCTTCTGACCGTAGCCTCCAACTGGGAACCCGAGGACCCTCGAAAAGACCGTACCCATTTCTGACAACCCTTGCCCCCGAAACCCCCTCCCCGCGGACCAAAGGCTATAGCCCACCGGCCTCGGTGACTATGTCACGCGCTGCGACGCTGGGCATTTCTTGTCATTTTAGGGCAGGCCTCTGACCGTAGCCACCCACGGGGCACACGAGGACCCTCGAAAAGACTGTACCCATTTCCGACGCCCCTCCCCAACCCCCGCAGACCAAAGGCTATAGCCCCCCGGCCTCGGCGACTATTTCACGCTCTGCGCCGCTGGGCATTTCTTGCCATTTTAGGGCAGGCCCTGAAGGTAGCCTCCCACTGGGCACGCGAGGACCCTCGAAAAGACTGTACCGATTTCCGACACCCAGAGCCCCCGAACACCCCTCCCCAACCCCCGAGGGCCAAAGGCTATAGCCCACCGGCCTCGGCGACTATATCACGCGCTGCGCCGCTGGACATTTCTTACCATTTTAGGGCAGGCTTCTGACCATAGCCTCCCACTGGGCACACGAGGACCCTCGTAAAGACCGTACCCATTTCCGACGACCAGATCCCCCGAAACCCCCTCCCCAACCCCCGTGGACAAAAGGCTCTAGGCCACCTGCCTCGGCGACTATTTCACGCGCTGCGCCGCTGGACATTTCTTGCCATTTTAGGGCAGGCTTCTGACCGTAGCCTCCCACTGGGCACACGAGGACCCTCGTAAAGACTGTACCCATTTCCGACGACCAGAGGCCCCCGAACCCCCCCCCCCAACCCGCGGACCAAGGCTATAGCCACGGCATCGGTGACTATTTGTGTGATGCGCTGGGCATTTCTTGCCCATTTAGGGCGAGCTTCTGACCGTAGCCTCCCCTTTGGGCACCACGAGGACCCTCGAAAGCCGTGCCCATTTCGGCGACGGGCCCCGAAACCCCCCCCCCACCCCCGCGGGCCCAAGGCTATAGCCCACCGGCCTCGGTGACTATTTCGCGCGCTGCGCCGCTGGGCATTTCTTGCCATTTTAGGGCAGGCCTCTGACCGTAGCCACCCACAGGGCACACGAGGACCCTCGAAAAGACTGTACCCATTTCCGACGCCCAAGGCTATAGCCCCCCGGCCTCGGCGACTATTTCACGCTCTGCGCCGCTGGGCATTTCTTGCCATTTTAGGGCAGGCCCTGAAGGTAGCCTCCCACTGGGCACGCGAGGACCCTCGAAAAGACTGTACCCATTTCCGACGACCAGAGCCCCCGAAACCCCCTCCCCAACCCCCGTGGGCCAAAGGCTATAGCCCACGGCCTCGGCGACTATATCGCAGCTGCGCGCTAGGCATTTCTTACCATTTTAGGGCAGGCTTCTGACCGTAGCCTCCCCAGGCACCACGAGGACCCTCGTAAAGACTGTACCGATTTCCGACGACCAGAGCCCCCGAAACCCCCTCCCCAACCCCCGCGGACCAAAGGCTATAGCCCACCGGCCTCAGTGACTATTTCCCGTGCTGCGCCGCTGGGCATTTCTTGCCATTTTAGGACATGCCTCTGACCGTAGCCTCCCACTGGCCACACGAGGACCCTCGAAAAGACTGTACCCATTTTCGACGCCCAGAGACCCCGAACGCCCCACCCCAACCCCCGCGGACCAAAGGCTATAACCCACCGGCCTCGGCGACTATTTCACGCGCTGCGCCGCTGGGCATGTCTTGCTATTTTAGGGCAGGCTTCTGACCGTAGCCTCCCACTGGGCACACGAGGACCCTCGAAAAGGCATGTGCCATTTCCGGCGACGAGCCCGAAACCCCTCCCAGCCCGTGGACCAAAGGCTATAGCCCACCGGCCTCGGCGACTATTTCACGCGCTGCGCGCTGGGTATTTCTTTCTATTTTAGGGTAGGCTTCTGATCGTAGCCTCCCACTGGGCACACGAGGACCGTCGAAAAGACTGTACCCATTTCCGACGCCCAGAGCCCCAGAACTTCCCTCCCCAACCCCCGCGGACCAAAGGCTCTAGGCCACCGGCCTCGGCGACTATTTCACGCGCTGCGCCGCTGGACATTTCTTGCCATTTTAGGGCAGGCTTCTGACCGTATCCTCCTACTGGGCACACGAGGACCCTCGAAAAGACTGTACCCATTTCCGACGCCCCTCCCCAACCCCCGCGGACCAAAGGCTCTAGGCCACCGGCCTCGGCGACTATTTCACGCGCTGCGCCGCTGGACATTTCTTGCCATTTTAGGGCAGGCTTCTGACCGTATCCTCCTACTGGGCACACGAGGACCCTCGTAAAGACTGTACCCATTTCCGACGACCAGAGCCCCCGAAACCCGCTCCCCAATCCCCGCGGAAAAAATGCTATAGACCACCGTGCTCAGTGTCTATTTCCCGTGCTGCGCCGCTCGGCATTTCTTGCCATTTTAGGGCAGGACTCTGACCGTAGCCTCCCACGGGGCACACGAGGACCCTCGAAAAGACTGTACCCATTTCCGACGCCCCTCCCCAACCCCCGCGGACCAAAGGCTATAGCCCACCGGCCTCGGCGACTATTTCACGTGCTGCGCCGCTGGGCATTTCTTGCCATTTTAAGGCAGGCTTCTGACCGTAGCCTCCCCCGCGCGAGGACCCTCGAAAAGGCGTACCCATTTCCGACACCCAGGCCCCCCTCCCAGCCCCGAGGCCAAAGGCTATAGCCCACCGGCCTCGGCGACTATATCAGCGCTGCGCGCTGGACATTTCTTGCCATTTTAGGGCGGGCTTCTGACCGTAGCCTCCCCGGGCACCGAGGACCCTCGTAAAGACCGTACCCATTTCCGGCGGCCAGGCCCGAAACCCTCCCGGCCCCGCGGACCAAGGCTATAGCCCACCGGCATCGATGACTATTTGGCGCTACGCGCGCTGGGCATTTCTTGCCGCATTTTAGGGCGGGCTTCTGACCGTAGCATCCCGCTGGGCACGAGGACCCTCGAAAGACCGTACCCATTTCGGCGACCAGCCCAGACCCCTCCCCAACCACCGCGGACCAAAGGCTATAGCCCACTGGCCTCGATGACTATTTCGTACGCTGCGCCGCCGGGCATTTCTTGTCATTTTAGGGCAGGCCTCCGACCATAGCCTAACACTGGGCACACGAGGAGCCTCAAAAAGGCATGCCATTTCGGCGCCTCCCAGCCCCGCAGACCAAGGCTATAGCCGCGGCCTCGGCGACTATTTCACGCTCTGCGCTGGGCATTTCTTGCCATTTAGGGCAGGCCTGAAGGTAGCCTCCCAGCGCGAGGACCCTCGAAAAATGTACCCATTTCCGACACCCAGGCCCCGAACACCTCCCCAACCCCGACCAGGCTATAGCCCACCGGCCTCGGCGACTATATCCAGCTGCGCGCTGGACATTTCTTACCATTTCAGGGCTTCTGACCGTAGCCTCCCTTTAGGCACGAGGACCCTTGTAAGGGCTGTACCCATTTCCGGCGGCAGAGCCCCGAAACCCACTCCCATTCCAGCGGACCAAGGCTATGGCCCACCGGCATCGGTGACTATTTGTGGCTCGCGCTGGGCATTTCTTGCCCTTTTAGGGGCGGAGCTTCTGACCGTAGCCTCCCACGGGCACCACGAGTACCCTCGAAAGACGTACCATTTCTGTCGACGAGCCCCGAAACCCCTCCCGGCCCCAGCGGACCGAGGCTAGAGCCCACCGGCCTAGGCGACTATTTCGCGAGCTGCGCCGCTTGGTATTTCTTGTCATTTTAGGGCAGGCCTCTGACCTTAGCCGCCACCAGGGCACCACGAGGACCCTCGAAAGAGGCATGCCATTTCCGGCGCCCTCCCCAACCCCCGCGGACCAGGCTATAGCCCACTGGCCACGGCGTATATTTCACGCTCTGCGCCGCTGGGCATTTCTTGCTATTTGGGGCAGGCCACAGAAGGTAGCCTCCCACTTTGGGCCGCGAGGACCCTCGAAAGACATGCCATTTCCGACACCCAGAGCCCCCGAACACCCCTCCCCAACCCCGGCGGGCCAAAGGCTATAGCCCACCGGCCACGGCGACTATAACAAGCGCGGCGCCGCTGGACATTGCTTACCATTTTAGGGCCCGCTTCTTACCGTAGCCTCCCAGGCACACGAGGACCCTCGTAAAACTGCCATTTCCGGCGACCCGAGCCCCGAAACCCCTCCCCAACCCCGTGGACCAAAGGCTATAGCCCACGGCCTCGGCGACTATTTCGCAGCTGCGGCGCTGGGTATTCTTGCTATTTTAGGGCAGGCTTCTGATCGTAGCCTCATTGGGCATGAGACCCTCGAAAAGTGTACCCATTTCCGGCCCGGGCCCGAACTTCCCTCCCCAGCCCGCAGCGGACCCAGCTCTGGGCCACCGGCCTCGGCGACTATTTCACGCGCTGCGCCGCTTGACATTTCTTGCCATTTAAGGGCAAGCTTCTGCCTGTAGCCTCCCACTGGGCACACGAGGACCCTCGTAAAGACTGTACCCATTTCCGACGACCAGAGCCCCCGAAACCCCCTCCCCAACCCCCGCGGACCAAAGGCTATAGCCCACCGGCCTCAGTGACTATTTCCCGTGCTGCGCCGCTGGTTATTTCTTGCCATTTTAGGGCAGGCCTCTGACCGTAGCCTCCCACTGGGCACACGAGGACCCTCGAAAAGACTGTACCCATTTCCGGCAGTCAGGCCCGAAACCCCTCCCGGCCACGTGGACCAAAGGCTATAGCCCACCGGCCTCGGCGACTATTTCACGCGCTGCGCGCTGGGTATTTCTTGCTATTTTAGGGTAGGCTTCTGATCGTAGCCTCCCACTGGGCACACGAGGACCGTCGAAAAGACTGTACCCATTTCCGACGCCCAGAGCCCCAGAACTTCCCTCCCCAACCCATGGACCAAAGGCTCTGAGCCACCGGCCTCGTGACTATTTCCGAGCGCTGCGCGCCGCTGGGTATTCTTGCCATTTTAGGGCAGGCTTCTGACCGTAGCCTCTCACTGGGCACGAGGACCCTCGCTGTACCCATTTCCGTGACCAGGCCCCGAAACCGCTCCCCAGTCCCAGCGGACCAAAGGCTATAGCCACGGCCTCGATGACTATTTCCCGTGCTGCGCGCTGGGTATTTCTTACCATTTAGGGCAGGCCTCTGACCAAGTAGCCTCCCCACGGACACGAGACCCTCGAGGCATATGCCATTTCCGGCGCCCTCCCAGCTCCGGACCAGGCTATAGCCCACCGGCCTCGGCGACTATTTCACGCTCTGCGCTGGGCATTTCTTGCCATTTAGGCGGGCCCTGAAGGTAGCCTCCCCTTTGAGCATCACGAGGACCCTCAAAGACTGTACCCATTTCAAACCATGAGCCCCAGATACCTCCCCAACTCCCGGTCAAGACTATAGCCCACGGCCTCGGTGACTATTTCCCGTGCTGCGCTGGCATTTCTTGCCATTTTAGGACAGGCTTCGGCCGTAGCCTCCCAGGCACCAGGGACCCTCGTGGACTGTACCCATTTCCGACGACCAGGCCCCGAAACCCCTCCCGGCCCAGCGGACCAAAGGCTATAGCCCACGGCCTCGATGACTATTTCCCGTGCTGCGCGCTGGTTATTTCTTGCCATTTTAGGGCGGGCCTCGGCCGTAGCCTCCCAGGCACACGGGGACCCTCGAAAGACTGTACCCATTTCCAGCGATGAGCCCCTAAACCCCCGTCCCCAACCCCCGTGGACCAAAGGCTATAGCCCACCGGCCTCGGCGACTATTTCACGCGCTGCGCGCTGGGGATTTGTTGCGATTTTTAAGTCGGGGGCTGATCGGTGCCGACCACGGGGCACACGAGGACCCTCGGAAAGACAGGACCCATTTCCGGCGCTTGAGCCCCACAACTTCCCCCCCCAACCCCCGCGGACCAAGGGCTCTAGGCCACCGGCCTCGGCGACTATTTCACGCGCTGCGCCGCTGGACATTTCTTGCCATTTTAACGCAGGCTTCTGACCGTATCCTCCTACTGGGCACACGAGGACCCTCGTAAAGACTGTACCCATTTCCGACGACCAGAGCCCCCGAAACCCGCTCCCCAATCCCCGCGGACCAAAGGCTATAGCCCACCGGCCTCAGTGACTATTATCCGTGCTGCGCCGCTGGGTATTTCTTGCCATTTTAGGGCAGGCCTCTGACCGTAGCCTCCCACGGGACACACGAGGACCCTCGAAAAGACTGTACCCATTTCCGACGCCCCTCCCCAACTCCCGCAGACCAAAGGCTATAGCCCACCACGCTCGGCGACTATTTCACGCTCTGCGCCGCTGGGCATTTCTTGCCATTTTGGGGCAGGCCCTGAAGGTAGCCTCCCACTGGGCATGCGAGGACCCTCGAAAAGACTGTACCCATTTCCGACACGCAGAGCCCCCGAATGCCTCCCGACTCCCGGTCAAGGCTATAGCCCACCGGCCTCGGTGACTATTTCCAGCTGCGCGCTGGACATTTTTGCCATTTTAGGACGGGCTTGACCGTAGCCTCCCAGGCACCGAGGACCCTCGTAAAACTGTACCCATTTCCGGCGGCAGGCCCGAATCCCCTCCCCAACCCCCGCGGACCAAAGGCTATAGCCCACCGGCCTCAGTGACTATTTCCCGTGCTGCGCCGCTGGTTATTTCTTGCCATTTTAGGGCAGGCCTCTGACCGTAGCCTCCCACTGGGCACACGAGGACCCTCGAAAAGACTGTACCCATTTCCGACGATCAGAGCCCCCTAAAACCCCTCCCCAACCCCGCGGACCAAAGGCTATATCCCGGCCTCGGCGACTATTTCCGCAGCGCTGGGTATTTCTTGCTATTTTAAAGTAGGCTTCTGATCGTAGCCTCCCACTGGGCACACGAGGACCCTCGAAAAGACTGTACCCATTTCCGACGCCCAGAGCCCCAGAACTTCCCTCCCCAACCCCCGCGGACCAAAGGCTCTAGGCCACCGGCCTCGGCGACTATTTCACGCGCTGCGCCGCTGGACATTTCTTGCCATTTTAGGGCAGGCTTCTGACCGTATCCTCCTACTGGGCACACGAGGACCCTCGTAAAGACTGTACCCATTTCCGACGACCAGAGCCCCCGAAACCCGCTCCCCAATCCCCGCGGACCAAAGGCTATAGCCCACCGGCCTCAGTGACTATTTCCCGTGCTGCGCAGCTCGGTATTTCTTGCCATTTTAGGGTAGGCCTCTGACCGTAGCCTCCCACGGGACACACGAGGACCCTCGAAAAGACTGTACCCATTTCCGACGCCCCTCCCCAACTCCCGCAGACCAAAGGCTATAGCCCACCGGCCTCGGCGACTATTTCACGCTCTGCGCCGCTGGGCATTTCTTGCCATTTTAGGCAGGCCCTGAAGGTAGCCTCCCACTGGGCATGCGAGGACCCTCGAAAAGACTGTACCCATTTCCGACACGCAGAGCCCCCGAATGCCCCTCCCCAACTCCCGAGGGTCAAAGACTATAGCCCACCGGCCTCGGTGACTATTTCACGCGCTGCGCCGCTGGACATTTCTTGCCATTTTAGGGCAGGCGTCTGACAGTAGCCTCCCACTGGGCACACTAGGAGCCTAGAAAAGACTGTACCCATTTCCGACACCCAGATCCCCTGAACCCCCCTCCCTAACCCCTGCGGACCAAAGGCTATAGCCCACCGGCCTCAGCGACTGTTTCGCGCGCTGCGCCGCTGGTTATTTCTTGCCATTTTAGGGCAGGCCTCTGACCGTACCCTCGCACTGGGGACACGAGGAGCCTAGAAAAGACTGTACCCATTTCCAAGCCCCTAAACCCCCCGTGGACCAGGCTATAGCCCATCGGCGATTATTTCAAGCGCTGCGCGCTGGGTATTTCTTGCTATTTTAGGTAGGCTTCTGATGTAGCCTCCCCACTTTGGGCACCACGAGGACCCTCGAAAAAGGCCCATTTCCGGCGCCCGAGCCCCGAACTTCCTCGCCAACCCCGCGGACCAGGCTCTGGGCCACCGGCCTCGGCGACTATTTCAGCAGCTGCGCGCTGGACATTTCTTGCCATTTTAGGGCAGGCTTCTGACCGTAGCCTCCTCTTGGGCACGAGGACCCTCGTAAAAGGCTGTACCCATTTCCGGCGACGAGGCCCCGAAACCGCTCCCCGATCCCAGCGGACCAAGGCTATAGCCCACCGGCCTCGATGACTATTTCCCGTGCTGCGCTGGGTATTTCTTGCCATTTAGGGCAGGCCTCTGACCGTAGCCTCCCGCAGGACACCCGAGGGCCTCGAAAAGGCTGCCCATTTCGCCCTCCCAACTCCGCGGACCAAGGCTATAGCCCACCGGCCTCGGCGACTATTTCACGCTCTGCGCTGGGCATTTCTTGCCATTTTTGGTAAGGCACTGACGGTAGCCTCCCACTGGGCATGCGAGGACCCTCGAAAAGACTGTACCCATTTCCGACCCCTCCCCAACTCCCGAGGGTCAAAGGCTATAGCCCACCGGCCTCGGTGACTATTTCACGCGCTGCGCCGCTGGACATTTCTTGCCATTTTAGGGCAGGCCTCTGACCGTAGCCTCCCCCAGGCACGAGGACCCTCGTAAAAGGCATGTACCCATTCCGTGACGAGCCCCGAAACCCCCTCCCAGCCCCGCGGACCAAGGCTATAGCCCACCGGCCTCGATGACTATTTCCGTGCTGCGCGCTGGTTATTTCTTGCCATTTTGGGCAGGCCTCGACCGTAGCCTCCCAGCTGGGCACACGAGGACCCTCGAAAAGGCTGTACCCATTTCCGGCGATCAGGCCCCTAAGCCCCTCCCGGACCCCGTGGACCAAAGGCTATATCCCACCGGCGTCGGCGACTATTTCACGCGCTGCGCGCTGGGTATTTCTTGCTATTTTAAAGTAGGCTTCTGATCGTAGCCTCCCACTGGGCACACGAGGACCCTCGAAAAGACTGTACCCATTTCCGACGCCCAGAGCCCCAGAACTTCCCTCCCCAACCCCCGCGGACCAAAGGCTCTAGGCCACCGGCCTCGGCGACTATTTCACGCGCTGCGCCGCTGGACATTTCTTGCCATTTTAGGGCAGGCTTCTGACCGTATCCTCCTACTGGGCACACGAGGACCCTCGTAAAGACTGTACCCATTTCCGACGACCAGAGCCCCCGAAACCCGCTCCCCAATCCCCGCGGACCAAAGGCTATAGCCCACCGGCCTCAGTGACTATTTCCCGTGCTGCGCCGCTGGGTATTTCTTGCCATTTTAGGGCAGGCCTCTGACCGTAGCCTCCCACGGGACACACGAGGACCCTCGAATTTAAGGTTGCGTTTTCCGACGCCCCTCCCCAACTCCCGCAGACCAAAGGCTATAGCCCACCGGCCTCGGCGACTATTTCACGCTCTGCGCCGCTGGGCATTTCTTGCCATTTTAGGGCAGGCCCTGAAGGTAGCCTCCCACTGGGCATGCGAGGACCCTCGAAAAGACTGTACCCATTTCCGACACGCAGAGCCCCCGAATGCCCCTCCCCAACTCCCGAGGCCCAAAGGCTATAGCCCACCGGCCTCGGTGACTATTTCACGCGCTGCGCCGCTGGACATTTCTTGCCATTTTAGGACAGGCTTCTGACCGTAGCCTCCCACTGGGCACACGAGGACCCTCGTAAAGACTGTACCCATTTCCGACGGCAGGCCGAAACCCCTCCCAGCCCCGCGGACCAAAGGCTATAGCCCACGGCCTCGGTGACTATTTCCCGTGCTGCGCGCTGGTTATTTCTTGCCATTTAGGGGCAGGCCTCTGACCGTAGCCTCCCCAGGCACGAGGACCCTCGAAAAGACTGTACCCATTTCCGGGATCAGGCCCTAAACCCCTCCCCAACCCCGTGGACCAAGGCTATAGCCCACGGCCTCGGCGACTATTTCACTGGCGCTGCGCCATTCTTGCTATTTTAGGTAGGCTTCTGATCGTAGCCTCCCCTTTGGGCACCACGAGGACCCTCGAAAGACTGTACCCATTTCCGGCGAGCCCCGAACTTCCCTCCCCAACCCCGCGGACCAAGGCTCTGGGCCACCGGCCTCGGCGACTATTTCACGCTGCGCGCTGGACATTCTTGCCATTTAGGGCAGGCTTCTGACCGTATCCTCCTCTGGGCTGCGAGGACCCTCGTAAAGACTGTACCCATTTCCGACGACCAGAGCCCCCGAAACCCCCTCCCCAACCCCCGCGGACCAAAGGCTATAGCCCACCGCCCTCAGTGACTATTTCCCGTGCTGCGCCGCTGGGCATTTCTTGCCATTTTAGGACAGCCTCTGACCATAGCCTCCCACTGGCCACACGAGGACCCTCGAAAAGACTGTACCCATTTCCGACGCCCAGAGACCCCGAACGCCCCACCCCATCCCCCGCGGACCAAAGGCTATAGCCCACCGGCCTCGGCGACTATTTCACGCTCTGCGCCGCTGGGCATTTCTTGCCATTTTAGGGCAGGCCCTGAAGGTAGCCTCCCACTGGGCATGCGAGGACCCTCGAAAAGACTGTACCCATTTCCGACACGCAGAGCCCCCGAATGCCCCTCCCCAACTCCAGGGCCCAGGCTATAGCCCACGGCCTCGGTGACTATTCACGCGCTGCGCGCTGGACATTCTTGCCATTTTAGGGACGGGCTTCTGACCGTAGCCTCCCAGGCTGCAGGACCCTCGTAAAGGCTGTACCCATTTCCGGCGCGAGCCCCGAAACCCCTCCCCACCCCGCGGACCAAGGCTATAGCCCACGGCCTCGGTGACTATTTCCCGTGCTGCGCTGGTTATTTCTTGCCATTTTAGGGCAGGCCCTGACCATAGCCTCCAACTGGGCACGCAAGTACCCTCGAACAGACTGTACCCATTTCCGATCAGGCCCCTAAACCCCCTCCCGAACCCCAAGGCTATATCCGGCCTCGGCGACTATTTCCGCGCTGCGCGCTGGGTATTCTTGCTATTTTAGGTAGGCTTCTGATCGTAGCCTCCCATGGGCACGAGGACCCTCGAAAAGACTGTACCCATTTCCGGCGAGCCCCGAACTTCCCTCCCAGCCCCGGGACCAAGGCTCTGGGCCACCGGCCTCGGCGACTATTTCACCAGCTGCGCGCTGGACATTTCTTGCCATTTTAGGGCAGGCTTCTGACCGTATCCTCTACTGTGCACCACGAGGACCCTCGTAAAAGGCATGCCATTTCCGGCGAGGCCCCGAAACCCGCTCCCCAGTCCCGCGGACCAAAGGCTATAGCCCACCGGCCTCGATGACTATTTCCCGTGCTGCGCTCGGCATTTCTTGCCATTTTAGGGCAGGCCTCGACCGTAGCCTCCCACAGGACACGAGGACCCTCGAAAGACTGTACCCATTTCGGCGGCCAGAACCCGAAACCGCTCCCCAATCCCGCGGACCAAAGGCTATAGCCCACGGCCTCGGCGACTATTTCCCGTGCTGCGCTGGGCATTTCTTGCCATTTAAGGGCAGGCCTCGAACCGTAGCCTCCCCAGGCACAGAGGACCCTTGAAAAACTGTACCCATTTCCGGCGCCCGGAGCCCCGACGCCCTCCCCGGCCCCAGCGGACCAGGCTATAGCCCACCGGCCTCGGCGACTATTTCACGCTGCGCGCTGGGTATTTCTTGCCATTTAAGCGGGATTACGAATAGCCTCCTTTGGGCACCCGAGGGCCCTCGAAAAGACTGTACCCATTTTCGACGACCAGAACCTCCTAAACCCCCTCCCCAACACCCGCGGACCAAAGGCTATAGCCCACCGGCCTCGGTGACTATTTCCCGCGCTGCGCCGCTGGGCATTTCTTGCCATTTTAGGGCTGGCTTCTGACCGTAGCCTCCCACTCGGCAAACGAGGACCCTTGAAAAGACTGTACCCATTTTCGACGACCAGAGCCACCTAAACCCCCTCCCCAACCCCCGCGGACCGAAGGCTATAGCCCACCGGCCTCGGTGACTATTTCACGCGCTGCGACGCTGGGCATTTTTTGCCATTTTAGGCAGGCCTCTCACCGTAGCCTCCCACTGGGGACATGAGGACCCTCGAAAAGACTGTTCCCATTTCCGACGACCAGAGCCCCCGAAACCCCCTCCCCAACCCCCAAGGACCAAAGGCTATAGCCCACCGGCCTCGGCGACTATTTCACGCGCTGCGCCGCTGGGTATTTTTTGCCATTTTAAAGCAGGATTCTGACCATAGCCTGCCACTGGGCACACGAGGACCCTCGAAAAGACTGTACCCATTTTCGACGACCAGAACCTCCTAAACCCCCTCCCCAACCCCCGCGGACCAAAGGCTATATCCCACCGGCCTCAGTGGCTATTTCCCGCGCTGCGCCGCTAGGCATTTCTTGCCATTTTAGGGCAGGCTTCTAACCGTAGCCTCCCACTGGGCACACGAGTACCCTCGAAAAGACCGTACCCATTTCGGAGCCCGAGCCCCTCCCCAACCCCCGCGGACAAAAGGCTATAGCCCACCGGCCTCAGTGACTATTTCCCGTGCTGCGCCGCTGGGCATTTCTTGCCATTTTATGGCAGGCCTCTGCCGTAGCCTCCCACTGGGCACACGAGGACCCTCGAAAAGCCTGTACCCATTTCCGACGCCCAGAGCACCCGAAACCCCCTCCCCAACCCCCGCGGACCAAAGGCTGTAGCCCACCGGCCTCGATGACTATTTCACGCTCGCGCGCTGGGCATTTTGCCATTTAGGGCAGGCCTCGGCCGTAGCCTCCCAGGGACATGAGGACCCTCGAAAGACTGTACACATTTTCAGCGACGAGCCCGAAACCCCTCCCGGCCCCAGCGGACCAGGCTATAGCCGCGGCCTCGGTGACTATTTCCGCGCTGCGCTGGGCATTTCTTGCCATTTTAGGGCAGCCCTCTGACCGTAGCCTCCCAGGCTACGAGGACCCTCGAAAGACTGTACCCATTTCGGACGCCCCCCGAACTCCCTCCCGACCCCAGCGGACCAAGGCTATAGCCCACCGGCCTCGGCGGACTATTTCAGCGCGCGCTGGGCATGTCTTGCCATTTAGGGTAAAGGCTTCTGGCGGTAGCCTCCCACTTTGGGCACGAGGACCCTCGAAAAAAGGCTGTACCCATTTCAGTGACCCAGGCCCGAGCGCCTCCCGGCCCCAGCGGACCAAAGGCTATAGCCTACCGGCCTCGGCGACTATTTCACGCGCTGCGCCGCTGCGCATGTCTTCCCATTTTAGGGCAGGCTTCTTACCATAGCCTCCCACTGGGCGCACGAGGACCCTCGAAAAGACTGTACCCATTTCGGACGCCCAGAGCCCCCGAACTCCCCTCCCCAACCCCCGCAGACCAAAGGCTATAGCCCACCGGCCTCGGCGACTATTTCACGCGCCGCGCCGCTGGGCATGTCTTGCCATTTTAGGGTAGGCTTCTGACCGTAGCCTCCCACTGGGCACACGAGGACCCTCGAAAAAGATGCCCATTTCGTGACGAGCCCCGAGCGCCCTCCCGGCCCCGCGGACCAAAGGCTATAGCCCACCGGCCTCGGCAACTATTTGACGCGCTACGCCGCTGGGCATTTCTTGCCATTTTAGGGCAGGCTTCTGGCCGTAGCCTCCCCCAGGCACGAGGACCCTCAAAAGGCCGTACCCATTCGGCGAGCCCGAATCCCCTCCCCAGCCCGGACCAAGGCTATAGCCCACCGGCCTCGGTGACTATTTCACTCGCTGCGCCGCTGGACATTTCTTGCCATTTTAGGGCAGGCTTCTAACCGTAATCTCCCACTGGGCACGAGGACCCTCGTAAAGGCATACCCATTTCCGGCCGAGCCCCGAAACCCCCTCCCAACCCTGCGGACCAAAGGCTATACCAACCTCGGTGACTATTTCCCATCTTTGCGCTGGGCATTTCTTGCAATTTTAGGGCAGGCCTCATTGTAGCCTCCCCAGGCTGCGAGGACCCTCGAGCCTGCCCATTTCGATGCCGGTCCCACGCCTCCCAGCCCCGCGGACCAAGGCCTACCGGCCTCGGCGACTATTTCACGCTGCGCGCTGCATGTCTTGCCATTTTAGGGGCAGGCTTCTTAGCCTCCCCTGGGCTACGAGGACCCTCGAAAAGACTGTACCCATTTCGTGACTAGAGCCCCGAGCCTCCCGGCCCCGTGGACCAAAGGCTATAGCCCACCGGCCTTGGCGACTATTTCACGCGCTGCGCCGCTGGGCATTTCTTGTTATTTTAGGGCAGGCTTCTGATCATAGCCTCCCACTGGGCACACGAGTACCCTTGAAAAGACTGTACCCTTTTCCGACGCCCAGAGCCCCCGAACGCCCCTCCCCAACCCCCGCGGACCAAAGGCTATAGCCCACCGGCCTCCGTGACTATTTCCCGTGCTGCGCCGCTAGTTATTTCTTGCCATTTTAGGGCAGGCCTCTGACCGTAGCCTCCCACGGGACACACGAGGACCATCGAAAAGACTGCACCCATTTCCGACGCCCCTCCCCAACCCCCGCAGACCAAAGGCTATAGCCCACCGGCCTCGGCGACTATATCACGCGCTGCGCCGCTGGGCATTTCTTGCCCTTTTAGGGCAGGCTTCTGCCCGTAGCCTCCCACTGGGCACACGAGGACCCTCGAAAAGACCGTACCCATTTCGGCGGCAGGCCCCGAGCGCCTCCCGGCCCCGTGGACCAAAGGCTATAGTCCACCGGCCTCGGCGACTATTTCACGCGCTGCGCCGCTGGGCATTTCTTGTCATTTAGGGCAGGCCTCTTGCCGTAGCCTCCCGCAGGCACGAGGACCCTCGAAAGACTGTACCCATTTCGGCGAGACCCCGAGCCCCTCCCGACCCCAGCGGACCAGGCTATAGCCCACGGCCTCGGCGACTATTTCACGTGCTGCGCTGGGCATTTCTTGCCATTTTAGGGCAGGCCTGAGCGTAGCCTCCCGCGGGCACGAGACCCTCGAAAAGACTGTACCCATTTCCGGCACGAGGCCCCGAGCGCCTCCCCAGTCCCGAGGCCAAAGGCTATAGCCACCGGCCTCGGCGACTATATCACAGCTGCGCTGGGCATTTCTTGCCCTTTTAGGGCAGGCTTCTGACCGTAGCCTCCCCCTGGCACCGAGGACCCTCGAAAAGACTGTACCCATTTCGGCGGCCGGGCCCCGAGCCCTCCCCGGCCCCGCGGACCAAAGGCTAGCCCACGGCCTCGGTGACTATTTCACGGCCTGCGCGCTGGGCATTCTTGTCATTTTAGGGCAGGCCTGACGTAGCCTCCACAGGCTGCGAGGACCTCGAAAGCTGCCATTTCGGCGCCCTCCCAACCCCCATGGACCAAAGGCTATAGCCCACCGCCTCGGCGACTATTTCACGCTTTCTGCGCTGGGCATTTCTTGCCATTTAGGCAGGCCTCTGAGTAGCCTCCCAGGGCCGAGGACCCTCGAAAAGACTGCACCATTTCCGACACAGGCCCCGAACACCTCCCCAGTTCCAGGGCCAAAGGCTATAGCCCACCGGCCTCGGAGACTATTTCACGCGCTGCGACGCTGGACATTTCTTGCCATTTTAGGGCAGGCTTCTCAGCGGTATCCTCCCAGCTGGGCACGAGGACCCTCGTAACTGTACCCATTTCCGGCGACGAGCCCCGAAACCCCTCCCCAGCCCGCGGACCAAGGCTATAGCCCGCGGCCTCGATGACTATTTCCGTGTTGCGCTTGCTGAGCATTTCTTGCCATTTAGGGCGGGCCTCGTAGTAGCCTCCCACTGGGCCACCACGAGGACCCTCGAAAAGCTGTACCCATTTCAGCGAGACGAGCCCCCTCCCAGCCCGGACCAAAGGCTATAGCCCACCGGCCTCGGCGACTATTTCCAGCTGCGCGCTGGGCATTTTTGCTATTTTAGGGCGGGCTTGACCGTAGCCTCTCCCAGGCACGAGGACCCTCGAAAGCCTGTACCCATTTCCGGCGACCATGGCCCCGAACCCCTCCCCGGCCCGTGGACCAAAGGCTATAGCCCACCGGCCTCGGCGACTATTTCCCGGGCTGCGCGCTGGGTATTTCTTGCTATTTTAGGGCATGCTTCTGATCGTAGCCTCCCAGCTGGGCACGAGGACCCTCGAAAGCCTGTACCCATTCCGGCCGAGCCCCGAACTTCCTCCCGGCCCAGCGGACCAAGGCTCTGGGCCACCGGCCTCGGCAACTATTTCATGCGCGCCGCTTGGGACATTTCTTGCCATTTTAGGGCAGGCTTCGACGTAGCCTCCCTTTGGGCACCACGAGGACCCTCGTAAAGCTGTACCCATTTCGGCGAGCCCCGGCGCTCCCCAATCCCCGCGGACCAGCTATAGCCCACGGCCTCGGCGACTATTTCAGCTGCGCGGCTGGGCATTTCTTGCCATTTTGGGCAGGCCTCGCCGTAGCCTCCCAGGCACCACGAGGACCCTCGAAGGCTGTACCCATTTCCGGCGAGCCCCAGCGCCCTCGGCCCAGCGGACCAGGCTATAGCCCACCGGCCTCGGCGACTATTTCGCAGCTGCGCGCTGGGTATTTCTTGCCATTTAAGCGGGATTCGAGAATAGCCTCACTTTGGGCACCAGGGACCCTCGAAAAGGCGTACCCATTTCGGCGACGAGCCTCCGAAACCCCTCCCAACCCAGCGGACCAAAGGCTATAGCCCACGGCCTCGGTGACTATTTCCAGCTGCGCGCTGGGCATTTCTTGCCATTTAGGGCTGGCCTTGCGTAGCCTCCCATGGGACATGAGGACCCTCGAAAGACTGTACCCATTTCCGGCGACGAGCCCCGAAACCCCTCCCCAACCCCAGGACCAAGGCTATAGCCCCGGCCTCGGTGACTATTTCCGTCTTTGCGCGGCTGAGCATTTCTTGCCATTTAGGGCAGGCCTCTGACCGTAGCCTCCCACTGCACGAGGACCCTCGAAAGACTGTACCCATTTCCGGCGCCCGAGCCCGAGCGCCCCACCCCAGCCCCCGGACCGAGGCTATAGCCCACGGCCTCGGCGGACTATTTCAGCGCTGCGCGCTGGGCATTTCTTGCTATTTTAGGGCGGGCTTGACGTAGCCTCCAGGCTACGAGGACCCTCGAAAAGACTGTACCATTTCGGCGACGGGCCGAGCCTCCCCAACCCCCGTGGACCAAAGGCTATAGCCCACCGGCCTCGGAGACAATTTCACGCGCTGCGCGCTGGGTATTTCTTGCTAATTTAGGGCAGGCTTTCGTAGCCTCCCAGGCACGAGGACCCTCAGGCGTACCATTTCCGGCGAGCCCCGGCACTTCCTCCCCGACCCAGCGGACCAAGGCTCTGGGCCACCGGCCTCGGCGACTATTTCATGCTGCGCTGACATTTCTTGCCATTTTAGGGCGAGGCTTCCGACCGTAGCCTCACTTTGGGCTGCGAGGACCCTCGTGAAGACTCTACCCATTTCTGATGACCAGAGCCCCCGAACGCCGCTCCCCAATCCCCGCGGACCAAAAGCTATAGCCCACCGGCCTCGGCGACTATTTCCCGAGCTGCGCCGCTGGGCATTTCTTGCCATTTTAGAGTAGGCCTGCGTAGCCTCCCAGGTACCACGAGGACCCTCGAAAGACTGTACCATTTCCGTGCGAGGCCCCAGCGCCCCTCCCAGCGGGCCAAAAGGCTGTGCCCACCGGCCTCGGCGACTATTTCCAGCTGCGCGCTGGGTATTTCTTGCCATTTTAAGCGGGATTAGAATAGCCTCCCGGCACCAGGACCCTCGAAAAGACTGTACCCATTTTCGACGACCAGAGCCTCCTAAACCCCCTCCCCAACCCCCGCGGACCAAAGGCTATAGCCCACCGGCCTCGGTGACTATTTCCCGCGCTGCGCCGCTGGGCATTTCTTGCCATTTTAGGGCTGGCTTCTGACCGTAGCCTCCCACTCGGCACACGAGGACCCTTGAAAAGACTGTACCCATTTTCGTGCGACGAGCCACTAAACCCCTCCCGGCCCCGCGGACCAAAGGCTATAGCCCACCGGCCTCGGTGACTATTTCACGCGCTGCGCCGCTGGGCATTTTTTGCCATTTTAGGCAGGCCTCTCACCGTAGCCTCCCACTGGGGACATGAGGACCCTCGAAAAGACTGTACCCATTTCCGACGACCAGAGCCCCCGAAACGCCCTCCCCAACCCCCAAGGACCAAAGGCTATAGCCCACCGGCCTCGGCGACTATTTCACGCGCTGCGCCGCTGGGTATTTCTTGCCATTTTAAAGCAGGATTCTGACCATAGCCTGCCACTGGGCACACGAGGACCCTCGAAAAGACTGTACCCATTTTCGACGACCAGAACCTCCTAATCCCCCTCCCCAACCCCCGCGGACCAAAGGCTATAGCCCACCGGCCTCGGTGGCTATTTCCCGCGCTGCGCCGCTTGGCATTTCTTGCCATTTTAGGGCAGGCTTCTAACCGTAGCCTCCCACTGGGCACACGAGGACCCTCGAAAAGACCGTACCCATTTCTGACGACCAGAGCCCCCGAAACCCCCTCCCCAACCCCCGCGGACAAAAGGCTATAGCCCACCGGCCTCGGTGACTATTTCCCGCGCTGCGCCGCTGGGCATTTCTTGCCATTTTAGGGCAGGCCTCTGACCGTAGCCTCCCACTGGGCACACGAGGACCCTCGAAAAGACTGTACCCATTTCAGACGCGCCTCCCCAACCCCCGCAGACCAAAGGCTATAGCCCACCGGCCTCGGCGACTATTTCACGCGCTGCGCCGCTGGACATTTCTTGCCATTTTAGGGCAGGCTTCTAACCGTAATCTCCCACTGGGCACATGAGGACCCTCGTGGCTGTACCCATTTCCGGCGGGCCGAAACCCCCTCCCAACCCCTGCGGACCAAGGCTATACCGGCCTCGGTGACTATTTCCCGTCTCTTGCGCTGGGCATTTCTTGCCATTTAGGGCAGGCCTCTGTCCGTAGCCTCCCCAGGCTACGAGGACCCTCGAAAGCACATGCCCATTTCCGGCCGAGCCCCGAGCGCCTCCCGACCCCAGCGGACCAAAGGTATAGCCTCACCGGCCTCGGCGACTATTTCACCGCTGCGCTGGGCATGTCTTGCCATTTTGGGCAGGCTTCTGACCATAGCCTCCCCAGGCACGAGGACCCTCGAAAAGCTGTACCCATTTAGCCTCCCCAGCCCCGGACCAAAGGCTATAGCCCACGGCCCGGGCGACTATTTCACGCGCGCCGCTGGACATTTCTTGCCATTTAGGGCAGGCTTCTAACCGTAATCTCCATTGGGCTGCGAGGACACTCGTAAAAGGCTGTACCCATTTCCGGCGGGCCGAAACCCCCTCCCCAACCCCTGCGGACCAAAGGCTATAGCCCACCGGCCTCGGTGACTATTTCCCGCGCTGCGCCGCTGGGCATTTCTTGCCATTTTAGGGCATGCCTCTGACCGTAGCCTCCCACTGGGCACACGAGGACCCTCGAAAGACTGCACCCATTTTCGGCGAGCCCCCAGGCGCCCCTCCCCAGCGGGCCAAAGGTATAGCCTACGGCCTCGGCGACTATTTCACGCTGCGCCGCTGGCATGTCTTGCCATTTTGGCGAGCTTCTGACCATAGCCTCCCAGGGCACGAGGACCCTCGAAAGACTGTACCCATTTCCGCAGGCCCCGAGCGCCCCTCGCCAACCCCGAGGACCCATGGCTATAGCGCAGAGGCCTCGGCGTCTATTTCACCAGCGCTGCGCGCTGGGCATGTCTTGCCATTTTAGGCGGGCTTGTGACCGCTAGCCTCACTGGGCACCACGAGGACCCTCGGCTACCCATTTATGACGAGCCTAAACCCCTCCCCACCCCCCGCGGACCAACGGCTATAGGCCTCCGGCCTCGGTGACTATTTCTCGCGCTGCGCCGCTGGGTATTTCTTGCCATTTTAAAGCAGGATTCTGACCATAGCCTCCCACTGGTCACCACGGGGACCCTCGAAAAGGCGTACCCATTTTCGTGACGAGCCTCTAAACCCCCTCCCCGACCCCGCGGACCAAGGCTATAGCCCGCGGCCTCGGTGACTATTTCACCTTGCTGCGCGCTGGGCATTTCTTGCCATTTTAGGGCAGGCTTCTGTCCGTAGCCTCCACTCGGTGCGAGGACCCTCGAAAAGACTGTACCCATTTCGGCGACGAGCCCCTAACCCCTCCCCAACCCCGCGGACCAGGCTATAGCCACGGCCTCGGTGACTATTTCAGCGTGCTGCGCGCTGGGTATTTTGCCATTTAGGGCAGGCCTCTGACCGTAGCCTCCCAAGAGGGACATGAGGACCCTCGAAAAGTCTGTAGCCATTTCCGGCGACCCAGGCCGAAACCTCCCGGCCCGCGGACCAAAGGCTATAGCCCACCGGCCTCGGTGACTATTTCCAGCTGCTGCGGCTGGGCATTTCTGTCATTTTAGGGCAGCCCTCTGACGTAGCCTCCCAGGCACCACGAGGACCCTCGAAAGGTGTACCCATTTGACGCCGGGCCCCGAACTCCCCAACCCCGCGGACCAGGCTATAGCCCACGGCCTCGGCGACTATTTCACGCGCGCGCTGGGCATTTCTTGCCATTTAGGGCGAGGCTTGACCATAGCCTCCCAGGCACCGAGGACCCTCGAAAAGACTGTACCCATTTCTGACGACCAGAGCCCCCGAAACATCTTCCCCAACCCCCGCGGACCAAAGGCTATAGCCCACCGGCCTCGGCGACTATTTGACGCGCTACGCCGCTGGGCATTTCTTGCCATTTTAGGGCAGGCTTCTGGCCGTAGCCTCCCACTGGGCACAGGAGGACCCTCAAAAAGACCGTACCCAGTTCGGCGGCGAGCCCCGAAAGCCCCTCCCCAACCCCCGCGGACCAAAGGCTATAGCCCACCGGCCTCGGTGACTATTTCACGCGCTGCACCGCTGGGCATTTCTTGTCATTTTAGGGCAGGCCTCTGACCGTAGCCTCCCACGGGGCACACGAGGACCCTCGAAAAGACTGTACCCATTTCCGACGCCCCTCCCCAACCCCCGCACAGCAAAGGCTATAGCCCACCGGCATCGGCGACTATTTCACGCGCTGCGCCACTGGACATTTCTTGCCATTTTATGGCAGGCTTCTAACCGTAATCTCCCACTGGGCACACGAGGACCCTCGTAAAGACTGTACCCATTTCCGACGGCCAGAGCCCCCGAAACCCCCTTCCTAACCCCTGCGGACCAAAGGTATACCCACCGGCCTCAGTGACTATTTCCCGTGCTGCGCCGCTGGGCATTTCTTGCCATTTTAGGGCAGGCCTCTGACCGTAGCCTCCCACTGGGCACACGAAGACCCTCGAAAAGCCTGTACCCATTTCCGACGCCCAGAGCCCCCGAACGCCCCTCCCCAACCCCCGCGGACCAAAGGCTATAGCCTACCGGCCTTGGAGACTATTTCACGCGCTGCGCCGCTGGGCATGTCTTGCCATTTTTGGGCAGGCTTGTGACCATAGCCTCCAGGGCACCGAGGACCCTCGAAGCGGTACCCATTTCCGACGCCCAGAGCCCCCGAACGCCCCTCGCCAACCCCCGCAGACCAAAGGCTATAGCGCACCGGCCTCGGCGACTATTTCTCGCGCTGCGCCGCTGGGCATGTCTTGGGATTTTAATGCAGGCTTTTGACCGTAGCCTCCTCTTGAGCCGCAGGACCCTCGAAAAAGCTGTACCCATTTCCAGCGGACCAAGACTATTTCTCGCTGCGCTGGGTATTTCTTGCCATTTTAAGCGAGATTCGACCATAGCCTCCCACTGGGCACCGAGGACCCTCGAAAAGGCTGTACCCATTTTCGGCGACCGAGCCTCCTAAACCCCTCCCAACCCCGCGGACCAAAGGCTATGTGCCCAGCCTCGGTGATTATTTCCAGCTGCGCGCTGGGCATTTCTTGCCATTTTAGGGCTTACATCGTAGCCTCCCACTCGGCTGCGAGGACCCTCGAAAAGACTGTACCCATTTCTGACGAACAGAGCCCCCGAAACCCCTCCCAACCCCCGCGGACCAAAGGCGATAGCCCACCGGCCTCGGTGACTATTTCACGTCTTTGCGCTGGGCATTTTGCGATTTTAGGGCGGGGCCTCGGCCGTAGCCTCCCAGGGGTCGAGGACCCTCGAAAAGACTGTACCCATTTCCGACGACCAGAGCCCCCGAAACCCCATCCCCAACCCCCGCGGACCAAAGGCTATAGCCCACCGGCCTCGGTGACTATTTCCCGCGCTGCGCAGCTGGGCATTTCTTGCCATTTTATGGCGGGCCTCGCCGTAGCCTCCCTTGGGCAGGCACGAAGACCCTCAGCCTGTACCCATTTCCGGCCGGATCCCCGACGCCCCTCCTCAACCCCCGCGGACCAAAGGCTATAGCCTACCGGCCTTGGAGACTATTTCACGCGCTGCGCCGCTGGGCATGTCTTGCCATTTTTGGGCAGGCTTGTGACCATAGCCTCCCACTGGGCACACGAGGACCCTCGAAAAGACTGTACCCATTTCCGACGCCCAGAGCCCCCGAACGCCCCTCGCCAACCCCCGCGGACCAAAGGCTATAGCCCACCGGCCTCGGCGACTATTTCTCGCGCTGCGCCGCTGGGCATGTCTTGGGAGTTTAATGCAGGCTTCGGACCGTAGCCTCCTACTGGGCACGCAAGGACCCTCGAAAATATTGAACCCATTTCCGACGACCAGAGCCCCTAAACCCCCTCCCCAACCCCCGCGGACCAAAGGCTATAGCCCACCGGCCTCGGTGACTATTTCTCGCGCTGCGCCGCTGGGTATTTCTTGCCATTTTAAAGCAGGATTCTGACCATAGCCTCCCACTGGGCACACGAGGACCCTCGAAAAGACTGTACCCATTTTCGACGACCAGAGCCTCCTAAACCCCCTCCCCAACCCCCGCGGACCAAAGGCTATAGCCCACTGGCCTCGGTGATTATTTCCCGCGCTGCGCCGCTGGGCATTTCTTGCCATTTTAGGGCAGGCTTCTGTCGTAGCCTCCCACTCGGCACACGAGGACCCTCGAAAAGACTGTACCCATTTTCGACGACCAGAGCCCCCTAAACCCCCTCCCCAACCCCCGCGGACCAAAGGCTATAGCCCACCGGCCTCGGTGACTATTTCACGTGCTGCGCCGCTGGGCATTTTTTGCGATTTTAGGGCAGGCCTCTGACCGTAGCCTCCCAATGGGGTCATGAGGACCCTCGAAAAGACTGTACCCATTTCCGGCAGGCCCCGAAACCCCATCCCGACCCCGCGGACCGGGCTATAGCCCACCGGCCTCGGTGACTATTTCCAGCGCTGCGCTGGGCATTCTTGCCATTTTAGGGCGGGCTTCTGGCCGTAGCCTCCCAGCTGGGCTACGAGGACCCTCGAAGGCCGTACCATTTCCGGCAGGCCCCGAGCCCCCGACCCCAGCGGAACAAAGGCTATATACCACCGGCCTCGGTGACTATTTCACGCGCTGCGCCGCTGGACATTTCTTGTCATTTTAGGGCAGGCCTCTGACCGTAGCCTCCCACGGGGCACACGAGGACCCTCGAAAAGACTGTACCCATTTCCGACGCCCCTCCCCAACCCTCGCACACCAAAGGCTATAGCCCACCAGCCTCGGCGACTATTTCACGCGCTGCGCCGCTGGACATTTCTTGCCATTTTAGGGCAGGCTTCTAACCGTAATCTCCCACTGGGCACACGAGGACCCTCGTAAAGACTGTACCCATTTCCGACGGCGGGCCGAAACCCCCTTGACCCTGCGGACCAAAGGCTATACCCACCGGCCTCAGTGACTATTTCCCGTGCTGCGCCGCTGGGCAATTCTTGCCAATTTAGGGCAGGCCTCTGACCGTAGCCTCCCACTAGGCACACGAGGACCCTCGAAAAGCCTGTACCCATTTCCGACGCCCAGAGCCCCCGAACGCCCCTCCCCAACCCCCGCGGACCAAAGGCTATAGCCCACCGGCCTCGGCGACTATTTCACGCACTGCGCCGCTGGGCATTTCTTGCCATTTTAAAGCAGGATTCTGACCATAGCCTCCCACTGGGCACACGAGGACCCTCGAAAAGCCTGTACCCATTTCCGACGCCCAGAGCCCCCGAACGCCCCTCCCCAACCCCCGCGGGCCAAAGGTATAGCCTACCGGCCTCGGCAACTATTTCACGCGCTGCGCCGCTGGGCATGTCTTGCCATTTTTGGGCAGGCTTCTGACCATAGCCTCCCACTGGGCACACGAGGACCCTCGAAAAGACTGTACCCATTTCCGACGCCCAGAGCCCCGGGCGCCCCTCGCCTACCCCGGCGGACCACTGGCTATAGCCCCCCGGCCTCGGCGACTATTTCGCGCGGTGCGCCGCTGGGCATGTCTTGGCATTTTAAGGCGGGCTTCTGACCGTAGCCTCTCCCAGGCACGCAAGGACCCTCGAAAAGACTGTACCCATTTCCGACGACCAGAGCCCCTAAACCCCCGCCCCAACCCCCGCGGACCAAAGGCTATAGCCCACCGGCCGCGGTGACTATTTCTCGCGCTGCGCCGCTGGGTATTTCTTGCCATTTTAAAGCAGGATTCTGACCATAGCCTCCCACTGGTCACACGAGGACCCTCGAAAAGACTGTACCCATTTTCGACGACCAGAGCCTCCTAAACCCCCTCCCCAACCCCCGCAGACCAAAAGGCTATAGCCCACTGTCCTCGGTGACTATTTCCCGCGCTGCGCCGCTGGGCATTTCTTGTCATTTTAGGGCAGGCTTCTGTCCGTAGCCTCCCACTCGGCACACGAGGACCCTCGAAAAGACTGTACCCATTTTCGACGACCAGAGCCCCCTAAACCCCCTCCCCAACCCCCGCGGACCAAAGGCTATAGCCCACCGGCCTCGGTGACTATTTCGCGTGCTGCGCCGCTGGGTATTTTTTGCCATTTTAGGGCAGGCCTCTGACCGTAGCCTCCCACTGCGGACATGAGGACCCTCGAAAAGACTGTACCCATTTCCGACGACCAGAGCCACCGAAACCCCCTCCCCAACCCCCGCGGACCAAAGGCTATAGCCCACCGGTGACTATTTCCAGCGCTGCGCTGGGCATTTGCCATTTTAGGGCAGCCCTCGACCGTAGCCTCCCTCAGGCACGAGGACCCTCGAAAAATTGTACCCATTTCGGACGCCAGCCCCGAACTCCCAAACCCCGCGGACCATAGGCTATAGCCCACGGCCTCGGCGACTATTTCAGCGCGCGCGCTGGGCATGTCTTGCCATTTAGGCAGGCTTGACCATAGCCTCCCAGGCACCGAGGACCCTCGAAAAACTGCCCATTTCGGCGACCAGCCCCGAAACATCTTCCCACCCCCGCGGACCAAAGGCTATAGCCCACCGGCCTCGGCGACTATTTATTGGCTTCGCGCTGTTCATTTCTTGCCATTTTAGGGCAGGCTTACCGTAGCCTCCACTGAGCGCGAGGACCCTCGAAAGACCGTACCCATTTCGGCGGCCAGGCCCCGAAACCCCTCCCGGCCCCAGCGGACCAAAGGCTATAGCCCACCGGCCTCGGTGACTATTTCACGCGCTGCACCGCTGGGCATTTCTTGTCATTTTAGGGCAGGCCTCTGACCGTAGCCTCCCACGGGGAACACGAGGACCCTCGAAAAGACTGTACCCATTTCTGACGACCAGAGCCCCCGAAACATCTTCCCCAACCCCCGCGGACCAAAGGCTATAGCCCACCGGCCTCGGCGACTATTTGACGCGCTACGCCGCTGTTCATTTCTTGCCATTTTAGGGCAGGCCTCTGACCGTAGCCTCCCACGGGGAACACGAGGACCCTCGAAAAGACTGTACCCATTTCCGACGCCCCTCCCCAACCCCCGCACAGCAAAGGCTATAGCCCACCGGCATCGGCGACTATTTCACGCGCTGCGCCACTGGACATTTCTTGCCATTTTATGGCAGGCTTCTAACCGTAATCTCCCACTGGGCACACGAGGACCCTCGTAAAGACTGTACCCATTTCCGACGGCCAGAGCCCCCGAAACCCCCTTCCTAACCCCTGCGGACCAAAGGTATACCCACCGGCCTCAGTGACTATTTCCCGTCTTTGCGCTGGGCATTTCTTGCCATTTAGGGCGAGGCCATCGTAGCCTCCCACTCGGCACCGAGGACCCTCGAAAAGACTGTACCCATTTCGGCGACGAGCCCCCTAAACCCCTCCCGGCCCCCGGACCAAGGCTATTGCCCACTGGCCTCGGTGACTATTTCACGTGCTGCGCCGCTGGGCATTTTTGCGATTTTAGGGCGGGCCTCGGCCGTAGCCTCCCAATGGGGTCATGAGGGACCCTCGAAAGACTATGCCATTTCCGACGACAGGCCCCGAAACCCCATCCCGGCCCCAGCGGACCGAGGCTGTAGCCACCGGCCTCGGTGACTATTTCCATGCGCTGGGCATTTCTTGCCATTTTAGGGCGGGCCTCGACCGTAGCCTCCCAGGCACGAGACCCTCGAAAACTGTACCCATTTCCGGACGAGCCCCGAGCCCCATCCCCAACCCCCGCGGACCAAAGGCTGTAGCCCACCGGCCTCGGTGACTATTTCCCGCGCTGCGCAGCTGGGCATTTCTTGCCATTTTAGGGCAGGCCTCTGACCGTAGCCTCCCACTGGGCACACGAAGACCCTCGAAAAGACTGTACCCATTTCCGACGACCAGAGCCCCTAAACCCCCTCCCCAACCCCCGCGGACCAAAGGCTATAGCCCACCGGCCTCGGTGACTATTTCTCGCGCTGCGCCGCTGGGTATTTCTTGCCATTTTAAAGCAGGATTCTGACCATAGCCTCCCACTGGTCACACGAGGACCCTCGAAAAGACTGTACCCATTTCGGCGACGAGCCTCTAAACCCCCTCCCCGCGGACCAAGGCTATAGCCACTTGTCTCGGTGACTATTTCCAGCTGCGCTGGGCATTTCTTGTCATTTTAAGGCGAGCTTCTGTCATAGCCTCCCACTCGGCACGAGGACCCTCGAAAAGACTGTACCCATTTCGGTGACGAGCCCCCCCTCCCCAACCCCCGCGGACCAAAGGCTATAGCCCACGGCCTCGGTGACTATTTCAGCGTCTGCGCGCTGGGCATTTTTTGCCATTTTAGGGCAGGCCTCTGACCGTAGCCTCCCACTGCGGACATGAGGACCCTCGAAAAGACTGTACCCATTTCCGACGACCAGAGCCACCGAAACCCCCACCCCAACCCCCGCGGACCAAAGGCTATAGCCCACCGGCCGCGGGGACTATTTCCAGCAGCTGCGCGCTGGGCATTTCCCGCCATTTTAGGGCAGCCCTCTGACCGTAGCCTCCCACTGGGCACACGAGGACCCTCGAAAAGATTGTACCCATTTCGGACGCCCAGAGCCCCCGAACTCCCCCCCCAAACCCCCGCGGACCATAGGCTATAGCCCACCGGCCTCGGCGACTATTTCACGCGCCGCGCCGCTGGGCATGTCTTGCCATTTTAAGGCGAGCTTGACCGTAGCCTCCCACGGGGAACACGAGGACCCTCGAAAAGACTGTACCCATTTCTGACGACCCGAGCCCCCCAACCATCTTCCCAAACCCCGCGGACCAAACGCTATAGCCCACCGGCCTCGGCGACTATTTGTGCCTTCGCGCTGTTCATTTCTTGCCATTTAGGCGGGCTTGGCGTAGCCTCCCAGGGCAGGAGGACCCTCGAAAGACCGTGCCCATTTCGGCGGCAGGCCCGAAACCCCCTCCCCAACCCCCGCGGACCAAAGGCTATAGCCCACCGGCCTCGGTGACTATTTCACGCGCTGCACCGCTGGGCATTTCTTGTCATTTTAGGGCAGGCCTCTGACCGTAGCCTCCCACAGGGAACACGAGGACCCTCGAAAAGACTGTACCCATTTCTGACGACCAGAGCCCCCGAAACATCTTCCCCAACCCCCGCGGACCAAAGGCTATAGCCCACCGGCCTCGGCGACTATTTGACGCGCTACGCCGCTGTTCATTTCTTGCCATTTTAGGGCAGGCCTCTGACCGTAGCCTCCCACGGGGAACACGAGGACCCTCGAAAAGACTGTACCCATTTCCAGCGCCTCCCCAGCCCCGCAGCAAAGGCTATATCACAACGGCATCGGCGACTATTTCACGCTGCGCCCGCTGGACATTCTTGCCATTTTATGGCGGGCTTCGTAATCTCCCACTTTGGGCACCGAGGACCCTCGTAAAAGCCCATTTCCGTGAGCCCCCGAAACCCCCTTCCTAACCCCTGCGGACCAAAGGTGTACCCACCGGCCTCAGTGACTATTTCCCGTGCTGCGCCGCTGGGCATTTCTTGCCATTTTAGGGCAGGCTTCTGTCGTAGCCTCCCACTCGGCACACGAGGACCCTCGAAAAGACTGTACCCATTTTCGGCGCAGGCCCTAAGCCCCTCCCGGCCGCGGACCAAAGGCTATAGCCCACCGGCCTCGGTGACTATTTCACGTGCTGCGCCGCTGGGCATTTTTTGCGATTTTAGGGCAGGCCTCTGACCGTAGCCTCCCAATGGGGTCATGAGGACCCTCGAAAAGACTGTACCCATTTCCGACGACCAGAGCCCCCGAAACCCCATCCCCAACCCCCGCGGACCAAAGGCTGTAGCCCACCGGCCTCGGTGACTATTTCCCGCGCTGCGCAGCTGGGCATTTCTTGCCATTTTAGGGCAGGCCTCTGACCGTAGCCTCCCACTGGGCACACGAAGACCCTCGAAAAGACTGTACCCATTTCCGACGGCAGGCCCTAAACCCCTCCCAGCCCCAGCGGACCAAGGCTATAGCCCACCGGCCTCGGTGACTATTTCATGTTGCGCGCTGGGTATTTCTTGCCATTTTAAGCGAGATTCTGACCATAGCCTCCCACTTTGGTCACGAGGACCCTCGAAAAGACTGTACCCATTTTCGGACGAGCCTCCTAAACCCCTCCCACCCCTTGGACCAAAAGGCTATAGCCTTGTCCTCGGTGCCTATTTCCTGCTGCGCGCTGGGCATTTCTTGTCATTTTAGGGCGGGCTTCTCCGTAGCCTCCCCTCGGCACCGAGGACCCTCGAAAAAACTGTACCCATTTTCGTGACGAGCCCCTAAACCCCTCCCAACCCCAGCGGACCAAAGGCTATAGCCCACGGCCTCGGTGACTATTTCGCGTCTTTGCGCGCTGGGTATTTTTGCCATTTTAGGGCGGGCCTCGGCCGTAGCCTCCCCCTGCGGACATGAGGACCCTCGAAAGACTGTACCCATTTCCGGCGGCGAGCCACGAAACCCCTCCCCAGCCCCGCGGACCAAAGGCTATAGCCAGCGGCCTCGGTGACTATTTCCGCTGCGCTGGGCATTTCACCTGCCATTTTAGGGCAGCCCTCGACCGTAGCCTCCCAGGGCACGAGGACCCTCGAAAGATTGTACCCATTTGGACGCCCAGGCCCCGAACTCCCCGAACCCCCCGGACCATAGGCTATAGCCCACCGGCCTCGGCGACTATTTCCGCAGCGCGCGCGCTGGGCATGTCTTGCCATTTTAAGGCAGGCTTGACCGTAGCCTCCCCTTGGGCACACGAGGACCCTCGAAAAAGCTGTACCCATTTCGGCGACGGGCCCGAAACATCTTTGACCCCGCGGACCATCGGCTATAGCCCACCGGCCTCGGCGACTATTTGCGCTTCGCCGCTGTTCATTTCTTTCCATTTTAGGGCGACTTCTGGCCGTAGCCTCCCAGGCGCACGGAGGACCCTCGAAAAGGCATGTACCCATTTTTGACCGAGCCCTAAAGCCCCTCCCGACCCAGCGGACCAAAGGCTATAGCCCGCGGCCTCGGTGACTATTTCACGTGCTGCGCCCGCTGGGCATTTCTTGTCATTTAGGCGGGCTTCTGTCCGTAGCCTCCCACTGGGCCGACGAGGACCCTCGAAAAGCTGTACCCATTTCGACGACGGGCCCCTAAACCCCTCCCAACCCCGGACCAAAGGCTATAGCCCACCGGCCTCGGTGACTATTTCACGTGCTGCGCCGCTTGGCATATATTGCGATTTTAGGGCAGGCCTCTGACCGTAGCCTCCCAATGGGGTCATGAGGACCCTCGAAAAGACTGTACCCATTTCCGACGAGGCCCCGAAACCCCATCCCAGCCCCAGCGGACCAAGGCTGCCAGCCCACGGCCTCGGTGACTATTTCCAGCTGCGCTGGGCATTTCTTGCCATTTAGGGCAGGCCTCTGGACCGTAGCCTCCCACTGGGCACCACGAAGACCCTCGAAAGACTGTACCCATTTCCGGCGAGCCCCGAAAGCCCATCCCAGCCCCAGCGGACCAAAGGCTGTAGCCCACCGGCCTCGGTGACTATTTCCAGCAGCTCTGGGCATTTCTTGCCATTTTAGGGCGGGCCTCGACCGTAGCCTCCCCTGGGCACACAGACCCTCGAAAAGACGGTACCCATTTCCGACCAGAGCCCCTAAACCCCCTCCCCAACCCCCGCGGACCAAAGGCTATAGCCCACCGGCCTCGGTGACTATTTCTCGCGCTGCGCCGCTGGGTATTTCTTGCCATTTTAAAGCAGGATTCTGACCATAGCCTCCCACTGGTCACACGAGGACCCTCGAAAAGACTGCCATTTTTGACGAGCCTCTAAACCCCCTCCCCAACCCCGGACCAAAGGCTGTAGCCCCGGTCCTCGGTGACTATTTCCCTGCGCGCTGGGCATTTCTTGTCATTTAGGCGAGGCTTCTGTCCGTAACCTCCCCTCGGCACACGAGGACCCTCGAAAAAGCTGTACCCATTTTCGGCGACGAGCCCTAAACCCCTCCCAGCCCCAGCGGACCAAAAGGCTATAGCCCACCGGCCTCGGTGACTATTTCGCGTGCTGCGCCGCTGGGTATTTTTTGCCATTTAGGGCGGGCCTCGACCGTAGCCTCCCATGCGGACGAGGACCCTCGAAAAGACTGTACCCATTTCCGGACCCGAGCCACGAGCCCCTCCCCAACCCCAGCGGACCAAGGCTATAGCCACGGCCTCGGTGACTATTTCCCGCTGCGCGCTGGGCATTCCTGCCATTTAGGGCAGCCCTCTGACCGTAGCCTCCCACTGGGCACCACGAGGACCCTCGAAAGATTGTACCCATTTGGACGCCCGGGCCCCGAACTCCCCAAACCCCAGCGGACCATGAGGCTATAGCCCACGGCCTCGGCGGCTATTTCCGCGCGCCCGCGCTGGGCATGTCTTGCCATTTTAGGGCAGGCTTCTGACCATAGCCTCCCACTGGGCACACGAGGACCCTCGAAAAGACTGTACCCATTTCTGACGACCAGAGCCCCCGAAACATCTTCCCCAACCCCCGCGGACCAAAGGCTATAGCCCACCGGCCTCGGCGACTATTTGACGCGCTACGCCGCTGTTCATTTCTTGCCATTTTAGGGCAGGCTTCTGGCCGTAGCCTCCCACTGGGCACAGGAGGACCCTCGAAAAGACCGTACCCATTTCGGCGACAGGCCCGAAACCCCTCCCGGCCCCAGCGGACCAGGCTATAGCCCCCCGGCCTCGGTGACTATTTCACTCGCTGCACCGCTTGGCATTTCTTGTCATTTAGGGCAGGCCTCTGACCGTAGCCTCCACCAGGGGAACACGAGGACCCTCGAAAACTGTACCCATTTCGGCGACAGGCCGAAACATCTTCCCCAGCCCCGCGGACCAGGCTATAGCCCACCGGCCTCGGCGACTATTTCCCGCTCTGCTTCGCTGTTCATTTCTTGCCATTTTAGGGCAGGCCTCTGACCGTAGCCTCCACAGAACACGAGGACCCTCGAAAAACTGTACCCATTTCCGGCGCCCTCCCAACCCCCCGCGGCAAAGGCTATAGCCCACCGGCATCGGCGACTATTTCAGCTGCGCCACTGGACATTCTTGCCATTTATGGCGGGCTTCTCGTAATCTCCACCCCAGGCTGCGAGGACCCTCGTAAAAGGCAGTACCCATTTCCGGCGCGAGCCCGAAACCCCCTTCCTAACCCCTGCGGACCAAAGGTATACCCACCGGCCTCAGTGACTATTTCCCGTGCTGCGCCGCTGGGCATTTCTTGCCATTTTAGGGCAGGCTTCTGTCGTAGCCTCCCACTCGGCACACGAGGACCCTCGAAAAGACTGTACCCATTTTCGACGAGCCCCAAGCCCCTCCCGGCCCCGCGGACCAAAGGCTATAGCCCACGGCCTCGGTGACTATTTCACGTCTTTGCGCTGGGCATTTTGCGATTTTAGGGCGGGCCTCGGCCGTAGCCTCCCAATGGGGTCGCGAGGACCCTCGAAAAAACTGTACCCATTTCCGGCGACGAGCCCCGAAACCCATCCCAGCCCAGCGGACCAGGCTGTAGCCCACCGGCCTCGGTGACTATTTCCAGCTGGGCATTTCTTGCCATTTTAGGGCGGGCCTCGCCGTAGCCTCCCACTGGGCACGAGACCCTCGAAAAGACTGTACCCATTTCCGGACGAGCCCTAACCCCTCCCGGCCCCAGCGGACCAGGCTATAGCCACGGCCTCGTTGAATATTTCTCGCGCTGCGCCGCTGGGTATTTCTTGCCATTTTAATGCAGGCGTCTGACCATAGCATCCCACTGGTCACCCGAGGACCCTCGAAAAACATGCCATTTTCGGCGACCAGGCCTCCTAAACCCCACCCCCACCCCAGCGGACCAAAAGCTAAAGCCCAGGTCCTCGGTGCCTATTTCCTTGACTGCGCTTGTGGGCATTTCTTGTCATTTTAGGGCGGGGCTTCGTAGCCTCCCTCGGCACCGAGGACCCTCGAAAAAGGCGTACCCATTTCGACGACGAGCCCCTAAACCCCCTCCCCAACCCCCGCGGACCAAAGGCTATAGCCCACCGGCCTCGGTGACTATTTCGCGTGCTGCGCCGCTGGGTATTTTTTGCCATTTTAGGGCAGGCCTCTGACCGTAGCCTCCCACTGCGGACATGAGGACCCTCGAAAAGACTGTACCCATTTCCGACGACCAGAGCCACCGAAACCCCCTCCCCAACCCCCGCGGACCAAAGGCTATAGCCCACCGGCCTCGGTGACTATTTCCCGCGCTGCGCAGCTGGGCATTTCCTGCCATTTTAGGGCAGCCCTCTGACCGTAGCCTCCCACTGGGCACACGAGGACCCTCGAAAAGATTGTACCCATTTCGGACGCCCAGAGCCCCCGAACTCCCCCCCCAAACCCCCGCGGACCATAGGCTATAGCCCACCGGCCTCGGCGACTATTTCACGCGCCGCGCCGCTGGGCATGTCTTGCCATTTTAGGGCAGGCTTCTGACCATAGCCTCCCACTGGGCACACGAGGACCCTCGAAAAAGGTACCCATTTCGGCGACCGAGCCCCAACATCTTCCCGACCCCCGGACCAGGCTATAGCCCACCGGCCTCGGCGACTATTTTGGCCTTGCTCGCGCTGTTCATTTCTTGCCATTTTAGGGCAGGCTTGGCCGTAGCCTCCCAGGCTGACAGGAGGACCCTCGAAAGACCGTACCCATTTCGGCGGACGGGCCGAAACCCCTCCCGGCCCCGCGGACCAAAGGCTATAGCCCACCGGCCTCGGTGACTATTTCACGCGCTGCACCGCTGGGCATTTCTTGTCATTTTAGGGCAGGCCGCGAACCGGAGCCTCCCAGGGAACGAGACCCTCGAAAAGCATGTACCCATTTCGGCGAGCCCCACATCTTCCCCAACCCCCGCGGACCAAAGGCTATAGCCCACCGGCCTCGGCGACTATTTGACGCGCTACGCCGCTGTTCATTTCTTGCCATTTTAGGGCAGGCCTCTGACCGTAGCCTCCCACGGGGAACACGAGGACCCTCGAAAAGACTGTACCCATTTCCGACGCCCCTCCCCAACCCCCGCACAGCAAAGGCTATAGCCCACCGGCATCGGCGACTATTTCACGCGCTGCGCCACTGGACATTTCTTGCCATTTTATGGCAGGCTTCTAACCGTAATCTCCCACTGGGCACACGAGGACCCTCGTAAAGACTGTACCCATTTCCGACGGCCAGAGCCCCCGAAACCCCCTTCCTAACCCCTGCGGACCAAAGGTATACCCACCGGCCTCAGTGACTATTTCCCGTGCTGCGCCGCTGGGCATTTCTTGCCATTTTAGGGCAGGCTTCTGTCGTAGCCTCCCACTCGGCTACCGAGACCCTCGAAAACTGTACCCATTTCGGACGGAGCCCTAAACCCCTCCCGGCCCCGCGGACCAAAGGCTATAGCCCACCGGCCTCGGTGACTATTTCACGTGCTGCGCCGCTGGGCATTTTTTGCGATTTTAGGGCAGGCCTCTGACCGTAGCCTCCCAATGGGGTCATGAGGACCCTCGAAAAGACTGTACCCATTTCCGACGACCAGAGCCCCCGAAACCCCATCCCGGCCCCAGCGGACCAAGGCTGGCCCACCGGCCTCGGTGACTATTTCCCGCGCTGCGCAGCTGGGCATTTCTTGCCATTTTAGGGCAGGCCTCTGACCGTAGCCTCCCACTGGGCACACGAAGACCCTCGAAAAGCCTGTACACATTTCCGGCGAGCCCCGAGCGCCCTCCTCGGCCCCAGCGGACCAGGCTATAGCCTACCGGCCTTGGAGACTATTTCCTTGCTGCGCGCTGGGCATGTCTTGCCATTTTAGGGCAGGCTTCTGACCATAGCCTCCGATTGGGCACACGAGGACCCTCGAAAAGACTGTACCCATTTCCGACGCCCAGAGCCCCCGAACGCCCCTCGCCAACCCCCGCGGACCAAAGGCTATAGCCCACCGGCCTCGGCGACTATTTCTCGCGCTGCGCCGCTGGGCATGTCTTGGGAGTTTAATGCAGGCTTCGGACCGTAGCCTCCTACTGGGCACGCAAGGACCCTCGAAAAGACTGTACCCATTTCCGCGGACCAAAGACTATTTCTCGCGCTGCGCCGCTGGGTATTTCTTGCCATTTTAAAGCAGGATTCTGACCATAGCCTCCCACTGGGCACACGAGGACCCTCGAAAAGACTGTACCCATTTTCGACGACCAGAGCCTCCTAAACCCCCTCCCCAACCCCCGCGGACCAAAGGCTATAGCCCACTGGCCTCGGTGATTATTTCCCGCGCTGCGCCGCTGGGCATTTCTTGCCATTTTAGGGCAGGCTTCTGTCGTAGCCTCCCACTCGGCACACGAGGACCCTCGAAAAGACTGTACCCATTTCCGAAGATCAGAGCCCCTAAACCCCCTCCCCAACCCCCGCGGACCAAAGGCTATAGCCCACCGGCCTCGGTGACTATTTCACGTGCTGCGCCGCTGGGCATTTTTTGCGATTTTAGGGCAGGCCTCTGACCGTAGCCTCCCAATGGGGTCATGAGGACCCTCGAAAAGACTGTACCCATTTCCGACGACCAGAGCCCCCGAAACCCCATCCCCAACCCCCGCGGACCAAAGGCTATAGCCCACCGGCCTCGGTGACTATTTCCCGCGCTGCGCAGCTGGGCATTTCTTGCCATTTTAGGGCAGGCCTCTGACCGTAGCCTCCCACTGGGCACACGAAGACCCTCGAAAAGCCTGTACCCATTTCCGACGCCCAGAGCCCCCGAACGCCCCTCCTCAACCCCCGCGGACCAAAGGCTATAGCCTACCGGCCTTGGAGACTATTTCACGCGCTGCGCCGCTGGGCATGTCTTGCCATTTTTGGGCAGGCTTGTGACCATAGCCTCCCACTGGGCACACGAGGACCCTCGAAAAGACTGTACCCATTTCCGACGCCCAGAGCCCCCGAACGCCCCTCGCCAACCCCCGCGGACCAAAGGCTATAGCCCACCGGCCTCGGCGACTATTTCTCGCGCTGCGCCGCTGGGCATGTCTTGGGAGTTTAATGCAGGCTTCGGACCGTAGCCTCCTACTGGGCACGCAAGGACCCTCGAAAAGACTGTACCCATTTCCGACGACCAGAGCCCCTAAACCCCCTCCCCAACCCCCGCGGACCAAAGGCTATAGCCCACCGGCCTCGGTGACTATTTCTCGCGCTGCGCCGCTGGGTATTTCTTGCCATTTTAAAGCAGGATTCTGACCATAGCCTCCCACTGGGCACACGAGGACCCTCGAAAAGACTGTACCCATTTCCGACGCCCCTCCCCAACCCTCGCACACCAAAGGCTATAGCCCACCAGCCTCGGCGACTATTTCACGCGCTGCGCCGCTGGACATTTCTTGCCATTTTATGGCAGGCTTCTAACCGTAATCTCCCACTAGGCACACGAGGACCCTCGTAAAGACTGTACCCATTTCCGACGGCGGGCCCGAAAGCCCCTTGACCCTGCGGACCAAAGGCTATACCCACCGGCCTCAGTGACTATTTCCCGTGCTGCGCCGCTGGGCAATTCTTGCCAATTTAGGGCAGGCCTCTGACCGTAGCCTCCCACTAGGCACACGAGGACCCTCGAAAAGCCTGTACCCATTTCCGACGCCCAGAGCCCCCGAACGCCCCTCCCCAACCCCCGCGGACCAAAGGCTATAGCCTACCGGCCTCGGCGACTATTTCACGCGCTGCGCCGCTGGGCATGTCTTGCCATTTTTGGGCAGGCTTCTGACCATAGCCTCCCACTGGGCACACGAGGACCCTCGAAAAGACTGTACCAATTTCCGACGCCCAGAGCCCCCGAACGCCCCTCGCCAACCCCCACGGACCAAAGGCTATAGCCCACCGGCCTCGGCGACTATTTCACGCGCTGCGCCGCTGGGCATGTCTTGGCATTTTAAGGCAGGCTTCTGACCGTAGCCTCCTACTGGGCACGCAAGGACCCTCGAAAAGACTATACCCATTTCCGAAGACCAGAGCCCCTAAACCCCCTCCCCAACCCCCGCGGACAAAAGGCTATAGCCCACCGGCCTCGGTGACGATTTCTCGCGTTGCGCCGCTGGGTATTTCTTGCCATTTTAAAGCAGGATTCTGACCATAGCCTCGCACTGGGCACATGAGGACCCTCAAAAAGACTGTACCCATTTTCGACGACCAGAGCCTCCTAAACCCCCTCCCCAACCCCCGCGGACCAAAGGCTATAGCCCACAGGCCTCGGTGACTATTTCCCGCGCTGCGCCGCTGGGCATTTATTGCCATTTTAGGGCAGGCATCTGTCCGTAGCCTCCCACTCGGCACACGAGGACCCTCGAAGAGACTGTTCACATTTCGTGACGAGCCCCTAAACCCCCTCCCCAACCCCCGCGGACCAAAGGCTATAGCCCACCGGCCTCGGTGACTATTTCACGTGCTGGGCCGCTGGGCATTTTTTGCCATTTTAGGGCAGGCCTCTGACCGTAGCCTCCCACTGGGGACACGAGGACCCTCGAAAAGACCGTACCCATTTCGGACGCCAAGAGCCCCCGAACTCCCCCCCAAACCACGCGGACCAAAGGCTATAGCCCACCGGCCTCGGCGACTAATTCACGCGCCGCGCCGCTGGGCATGTCTTGCCATTTTAGGGCAGGCTTCTGACCATAGCCTCCCACTGGGCACACGAGGACCCTCGAAAAGACTGTACCCATTTCTGACGATTAGAGCCCCCGAAACATCTTCCCCAACCCCCGCGGACCAAAGGCTATAGCCCACCGGCCTCGGCGACTATTTGACGCGCTACGCCGCTGGGCATTTCTTGCCATTTTAGGGCAGGCTTCTGGCCGTAGCCTCCCACTGGGCACACGAGGACCCTCGAAAAGACCGTACCCATTTCTGACGACCGGCTCCGAAACCCCTCCCGGCCCCGCGGACCAGGCTATATCCCACGGCCTCGGTGACTATTTCCGCAGCGCTGCGCCGCTGGGCATTTCTTGTCATTTTAGGGCAGGCCTCTGACCGTACCCTCCACCAGGGCACGAGGACCCTCGAAAACTGTACCCATTTCGGCGCCTCCCCAACCCCCGTGCACCAAAGGCTATAGCCCACCGGCCTCGGCGACTATTTCACTGCTGCGCGCTGGACATTTCTTGCCATTTATGGCGGGCTTCTAACCGTAATCTCCCACTTTGGGCTACGAGGACCCTCATAAAGGTACCCATTTCCGGCCAGGCCCCGAAACCCCCTTCCTAACCCCTGCGGACCAAAGGCTATACCCACTGGCCTCAGTGACTATTTCCCGGCGCCCCATGGCAATTCTTGCCATTTTAGGGCAGGCCTCTGACCGTAGCCTCCCCAGGCACGAGGACCCTCGAAAAGCGTGTACCCATTTCCGACTCCCAGGCCCCGCGCCCCTCCCCGGCCCAGCGGACCAAGGCTATAGCCTACGGCCTCGGCGACTATTTCACAGCGCTGCGCGCTGGGCATGTCTTGCCATTTTGGGCGGGCTTGACCATAGCCTCCCTTGGGCACGAGGACCCTCGAAAGAGCTGCCATTTCCGGCGGGCCCCGAAACCCCTCCCCGGCCCTGTGGACCAAAGGCTAAAGCCCACCGGCTTCGTCGACTATTTCACGCGCTGCGCCGCTGGGCATGTCTTGCCATTTTAAGGCAGGCTTCTAACCGTAGCCTCCCACTGGGCACACGAGGACCCTCGAAAAGGTTGTACCCATTTTCGACGAACAGAGCCTCCTAAACCCCCTCCCCAACCCCCGCGGACCAAAGGCAATAGCCCACCGGCCTCGGTGACTATTTCCCGCGCTGCGCCGCTGGGCATTTCTTGCCATTTTAGGGCAGGCTTCTGTCCGTAGCCTCCCACTCAGCACATGAGGACCCTCGAAAAGACTGTACCCATTTTCGACGACAAGAGCCCCCTAAACCCCCTCCCCAACCCCCGCGGACCAAAGGCTATAGCCCACCGGCCTCGGCGACTATTTGACGCGCTACGCCGCTGGGCATTTCTTGCCATTTTAGGGCAGGTTTCTGGCCGTAGCCTCCCACTGGGCACACGAGGACCCTCGAAAAGACCGTACCCATTTCGGCGACGGGCCGAAACCCCTCCCGGCCCCAGCGGACCAAAGGCTATAGCCCACGGCCTCGGTGACTATTTCCAGCTGCGCTGGGCATTTCTTGCCATTTTGGGCAGCCCTCTGATCGTAGCCTCCCGCCAGCACACGAGGACCCTCGAAAATGTACCCATTTCCGGCGGGCCCGAAACCCCCTCCCCAACCCCTGTGGACCAAAGGCTAAAGCCCACAGGCCTCGTCGACTATTTCACGCGCTGCGCCGCTGGGCATGTCTTGCCATTTTAAGGTAGGCTTCTGACCGTAGCCTCCCACTGGGCAGGCAAGGACCCTCGAAAAGACTGTACCCATTTCCGATGACCAGAGCCCCTAAACCCCCTCCCCAACCCCCGCGGACCAAAGGCTATAGCCCACCGGCCCCGGTGACTATTTCACGCGCTGCGCCGCTGGGTATTTCTTGCCATTTTAAAGCAGGATTCTGACCATAGCCTCCCACTGGGCACACTAGGACCCTCGAAAAGGTTGTACCCATTTTCGACGAACAGAGCCTCCTAAACCCTCTCCCCAACCCCCGCGGACCAAAGGCAATAGCCCACCGGCCTCGGTGACTATTTCCCGCGCTGCGCCGCTGGGCATTTCTTGCCATTTTAGGGCAGGCTTCTGTCCGTAGCCTCCCACTCAGCACATGAGGACCCTCGAAAAGACTGTACCCATTTTCGACGACAAGAGCCCCTAAACCCCTCCCGCCAGCGGACCAAGGCTATAGCCCACCGGCCTCGGCGACTATTTGGCGCTTCGCGCTGGGCATTTCTTGCCATTTTAGGGCGGGTTTCTGGCGTAGCCTCCCAGCTGGGCACCACGAGGACCCTCGAAAAGGCATGTACCCATTTCGGCGACGAGCCCCGAAACCCCTCCCGGCCCCGCGGACCCAGGCTATAGCCCGCCGGCCTCGGTGACTATTTCCGCGCTGCGCGCTGGGCATTGTTGTCATTTTAGGGCAGGCCTCGGCCGTAGCCTCCACCAGGGCACCGAGGACCCTCGAAAAGACTGTGCCAATTCGGCCCTCCCCGGCCCCGCACCGAAGGCTATAGCCCACCGGCCTCGGAAACTATTTCACGCGCTGCGCCGCTGGTCATTTCTTGCCATTTTATGGCAGGCTTCTAACCGTAATCTCCCACTGGGCACACGAGGACCCTCGTAAAGACTGTACCCATTTCCGTCGGCCAGAGCCCCCGAAACCCCCTTCCTAACCCCTGCGGACCAAAGGCTATACCCACCGGCCTCAGTGACTATTTCCCGTGCTGCGCCGCTGGGCATTTCTTGCCATTTTAGGGCAGGCCTCTGACCGTAGCCTCCCACTGGGCACACGAGGACCCTCGAAAAGCCTGTACCCATTTCCGACTCCCAGAGCCCCCGAACGCCCCTCCCCAACCCCCGCGGACCAAAGGCTATAGCCTACCGGCCTCGGCGACTATTTCACGCGCTGCGCCGCTGGGCATGTCTTGCCATTTTAGGCGACTTGACCATGGGCTCCCAGCTGGGCACGAGGACCCTCGAAAAGACTGTACCCATTTCCGGCCGAGCCCCGAAACCCCTCCCCAGCCGTGGACCAAAGGCTATAGCCCACCGGCCTCGGTGACTATTTCACGCGCTGCGCCGCTGGGTATTTCTCGCCATTTTAAAGCAGGATTCTGACCATAGCCTCCCACTGGGCACACGAGGACCCACGAAAAGGCTGTACCCATTTTCGACGAACAGAGCCTCCTAAACCCCCTCCCCAACCCCCGCGGACCAAAGGCAATAGCCCACCGGCCTCGGTGACTATTTCCCGCGCTGCGCCGCTGGGCATTTCTTGCCATTTTAGGGCAGGCTTCTGTCCGTAGCCTCCCACTCAGCACACGAGGACCCTCGAAAAGCCTGTACCCATTTCCGACTCCCAGATCCCCCGAACGCCCCTCCCCAACCCCCGCGGACCAAAGGCTATAGCCTACCGGCCTCGGCGACTATTTCACGCGCTGCGCCGCTGGGCATGTTTTGCCATTTTTGGGCAGGCTTCTGACCATAGGCTCCCACTGGGCACACGAGGACCCTCGAAAAGACTGTACCCATTTCCGACGGCCAGAGCCCCCGAAACCCCTCGGCCCCGTGGACCAAGGCTATAGCCCACGGCCTCGGCGACTATTCCAGCGCTGCGCGCTGGGCATGTCTTGCCATTTTAAGGCGGGCTTGACCGTAGCCTCCCCTGGGCGAGCAGGACCCTCGAAAAGACTGTACCCATTTCCGGCGACCCTAAACCCCTCCCTCCCCAGCGGACCAGGCTATAGCCCACGGGCCTCGGTGACTATTTCACCTTGCTGCGCGCTGGGCATGTCTTGCCATTTTAAAGCGGGCTTGACCGTAGCCTCCTTTGGGCGAGCAAGGACCCTCGAAAAAACTGTACCCATTTCCGGCGAGCCCTAAACCCCTCCCAACCCCCCGCGGACCAAAGGCTATAGCCACGGCCTCGGTGACTATTTCACCAGCGCTGCGCGCTGTGGTATTTCGCCATTTTAAAGCGAGATTCTGACCATAGCCTCCCAGGCACCACGAGGAACCACGAAAAGGCTGTACCCATTTCCGGCGACGAGGCCCTAAACCCCTCCCCAACCCCAGCGGACCAAAGGCTATAGCCCACGGCCTCGGTGACTATTTCACCGCTGCGCGCTGGGCATGTCTTGCCATTTAAGGCGGGCTTCTGCCGTAGCCTCCCCTTTGGGCGAGCAAGGACCCTCGAAGCCTGTACCCATTTCGTGACGAGCCCTAAACCCCTCCCAACCCCGCGGACCAAAGGCTATAGCCCACGGCCTCGGTGACTATTTCACGCTGCGCGCTGGGTATTCTGCGCCATTTTAGGGCAGGCCTCTGACCGTAGCCTCCCACTGGGCACACGAGGACCCACGAAAAGGCTGTACCCATTTTCGACGAACAGAGCCTCCTAAACCCCCACCCCAACCCCCGCGGACCAAAGGCAATAGCCCACCGGCCTCGGTGACTATTTCCCGCGCTGCGCCGCTGGGCATTTCTTGCCATTTTAGGGCGGGCTTCTGTCCGTAGCCTCCCACTCAGCACGAGGACCCTCGAAAAGACTGTACCCATTTCCGACTCCCAGATCCCGAGCGCCCTCCGGCCCCGCGGACCAAGGCTATAGCCTACGGCCTCGGCGACTATTTCACCGCGCTGCGCTGGGCATGTTTGCCATTTTGGGCAGGCTTGACCGTAGGCTCCCAGGCACCACGAGACCCTCGAAAGCTGTACCCATTTCCGGCGGCGAGCCCCGAAACCCCTCCCAGCCCCGTGGACCAGGCTATAGCCCACGGCCTCGGCGACTATTCCAGCGCTGCGCGCTGGGTATGTCTTGCCATTTTAAGCGAGGCTTCTGACCGTAGCCTCCCGCGGGCGAGCAGGACCCTCGAAAAGCTGTACCCATTTCCGGCGACGAGCCCTAAACCCCCTCCCCAACCCCCGCGGACCAAAGGCTATAGCCCACCGGCCTCGGTGACTATTTCACTGCGCGCTGGGCATGTCTTGCCATTTTAAAGGCTTCTGGCCGTAGCCTCCCCTTTGGGCGAGCAAGGACCCTAGAAAAAACTGTACCCATTTCCGACGACGAGCCCTAAACCCCTCCCCAACCCCAGCGGACCAAAGGCTATAGCCCACGGCCTCGGTGACTATTTCCGCGCTGCGCGCTGGGTATTCTCGCCATTTAAGCGAGATTCTGACCGCGCCTCCCCAGGCTGCGAGGACCCACGAAAAGGCTGTACCCATTTCGTGACAGGCCTCCTAAACCCCTCCCAACCCCGCGGACCAAAGGCAATAGCCCACCGGCCTCGGTGACTATTTCCCTGCGCGCTGTGCATTTCTTGCCATTTAGGGCGGGCTTCTGTCCGTAGCCTCCACTCAGCACGAGGACCCTCGAAAGCCTGTACCATTTCCGACTCCCAGGCCCCGGCGCCCTCCCAACCCCGCGGACCAAAGGCTATAGCCCTACCGGCCTCGGTGACTATTTCACCGCAGCGCTGCGCTGGGCATGTCTTGCCATTTTGGGCGAGCTTGACCATAGCCTCCCAGGGCACACGAGGACCCTCGAAAAGGCATGCCATTTCCGGCGGCGGGCCCCGAAACCCCTCCCGGCCCGTGGACCAAGGCTATAGCCACGGCCTCGGCGACTATTTCACGCTGCGCGCTGGGCATGTCTTGCCATTTTAAGGCGGGCTTGACCGTAGCCTCCCCTTTGGGCAGCAGAGACCCTCGAAAAAATTGTACCCATTTCCGGCGACGAGCCCTAAACCCCTCCCCCCCGCGGACCAAGGCTATAGCCCACGGCCTCGGTGACTATTTCCCCAGCTGCGCGCTGGGCATTTCTTGGCATTTTGGGCAGGCTTCTGGCGTAGCCTCCCAGGCACACGAGGACCCTCGAAAAGGCCGTACCCATTTCGGCGAGCCCGAAACCCTTCCCAACCCCGCGGACCAAAGGCTATACCACCGGCCTCGGTGACTATTTCTGGCGCTGCGCGGTGGGCATTCTTGTCATTTAGGGCGGGCCTCGGCCGTAGCCTCCCAGGGCACCACGAGGACCCTCGAAAGGCGTACCCATTTCAGCGCGCCCTCCCAACCCTCGCACACCAGGCTATAGCCCACCAGCCTCGGCGACTATTTCACCCTGCGCGCTGGACATTTCTTGCCATTTTGGGCAGGCTTCTAACCGTAATCTCCCACTGGGCTACGAGGACCCTCGTAAAGCATGTACCATTCCGGCGGCGGGCCCGAAAACCTCCCCAGCCACTGCGGACCAAAGGCTGCCACGGCCTCGGTGACTATTTCCCGTGCTGCTTTGAGCATTTCTTGCCATTTTAGGGCAGGCCTCTGACCGTAGCCTCCCACTTGGGCTACAGGGTCCTCAGCCTGTACCATTTCCGGCCTTGAGCCCCAGGACGCCTCCCGGCCCCAGCGGACCCAAAGGCTATAGCCTACCGGCCTCGGTGACTATTTCTGTGCTGCGCGGCATATCTTGCCATTTAGGGCAGGCTTGACCATAGCCTCCCCAGGGACACTCGACCCTCGAAAAGACTGTACCCATTTAGAAGACAGGCCACAAACACCTTCCCCAACCCCCGCGGACCAAAGGCTATAGCCCACCGGCCTCGGTGACTATTTGACGCGCTACGCCGCTGGGTATTTCTTGCCATTTTTGGGCAGGCTTTTGACCGTAGGCTCCCACTAGGCACACGAGGACCCTCGAAAAGACCGTACCCATTTCCGACGACCAGAGCCCCCGAAACCCCCTCCCAACCCCTGCGGACCAAAGGCTATACCCACCGGCCTCAGTGACTATTTCACGCGCTGCGCCGCTGGGCATTTCTTGTCATTTTAGGGCAGGCCTCTCACCGTAGCCTCCCACGGGGCACACGAGGACCCTCGAAATGACTGTACCCATTTCAGCGCCCTCCCAACCCCAGCGGACCAAAGGCTATAGCCCACCGGCCTCGGCGACTATTTCAGCAGCTGCGCGCTGGGCATTTCTTGCCATTTTAGGGCGGGCTTCTGGCGTAGCCTCCCCAGGCTGCAGCGGCCCTCGAAAGACTGTACATATTTCCGAAACGAGGCCCCGAAACCCACTCCCCCGGCCCCGTCGACCAAAGGCTGTGCCCACCGGCCTCGGGGACTATTTCCTGTATTTGCTGGCTGGGCATTTTACCATTTAGGGCAGGCCTCGACCGTAGCCTCAGGCTGCGGCGGCCCTCGAAAGACTGTACATATTTCCGAGCAGGCCCCGAAACCCACTCCCCAACCCCGTCGACCAAAGGCTGTGCCCACCGGCCTCGGCGACTATTTCACCTGTGCTGCGCGGCTGGGCATTTTACCATTTTAGGGCAGGGAAGCCTCGGCCGTAGCCTCTTGGGCACCTGACCTCGAAGACATGTACATATTTCCGAGCAGGCCCCGAAACCCACTCCCCAACCCCGTCGACCAAGGCTGTGCCCACCGGCCTCGGCGACTATTTCCAGCTGCGCCGCTGGGCATTTTACCATTTTAGGGCGGGCCTCGGCCGTAGCCTCCCAGGGACATGAGGGACCCTCGAAAGGACTGTACCCATTTCCGGCGAGCCCCGAAACCCCTCCCCAACCCCAGCGGACCAAGGCTATAGCCCACCGGCCTCGGCGACTATTTGGCGCTTCGCGCTGGGCATTTCTTGCCATTTAGGGCGGGCTTACGGCCGTAGCCTCCCCAGGCACGAGGACCCTCGAAAAGACCGTACCCATTTCGACAGCAGGCGCTCGAAACCCCTCCCGACCTGCGGACCAAGGCTATATACCACCGGCCTCGGTGACTATTTCCTGTATTGCGCGCTGGGCATTTCTTGTCATTTTAGGGCAGGCCTCTCACCGTATCCGTCCACAGGGCACCGAGGACCCTCGAAATGAGTACCCATTCCGGCGCCCCTCCCCAACCCCGGACCAAATGCTATAGCCCACCGGCCTCGGCGACTATTTCACCTGCAGCTGCGCGCTGGACATTCTTGCCATTTTAGGGCAGGCTTCTAACCGTAATCTCCCCTTTGGGCACAGAGGACCCTCGTAAAAGGCATGCCCACTTCCGGCGGCGAGCCCCGATACCCCTCCCCAACCCCTGCGGACCAAAGGCTATACCCACCGGCCTCAGTGACTATTTCCCGTCTTTGCGCGGCTGGGCATTTCTTGCCATTTAGGGGCGGGCCTCGACCGTAGCCTCCCAGCTGGGCACCGAGGACCTAAAAAGCCTGTACCCATTGTATGGACCAGGCCCCGAAACACCTTCCCCAACCCCGCGGACCAAAGGCTGCCCACGGCCTCGGCGACTATTTGGCGCTTCGCGGCTGGGCATTTCTTGCAATTTTAGGGCGGGCTTGGCGTAGCCTCCCAGCTGGGCACACGAGGACCCTCGAAAGGCCGTGCCATTTCGACAACAGGCGCTCGAAACCCCTCCCAACCCTGCGGACCAAAAGGCTATAGCCCACGGCCTCGGTGACTATTTCCTGTGACTGCGCGCTGGGCATTCTTGTCTTTTAGGGCAGGCCTCTTACAGTAGCCTCCACGGGGCACGAGGACCCTCGAAATGGTACCCATTTCCGGCGACCCTCCCAACCCCGAGACCAAATGCTATAGCCCACGGCCTCGGCAACTATTTCGCAGCTGCGCGCGCTGGGCATTTCTTGCCATTTTAGGGCAGGCTTCGGCCGTAGCCTCCCACTGGGCACCACGAGGAACCTCATAAAAAGGCACCCATTTCCGGCGGCGGGCCCCGATACCCCCAGCCCTGCGGACTAAAGCTATACCCATCGGCCTCGGTGACTATTCCGTCTTTGCGCTGGGCATTTCTTGCCATTTTAGGGCAGGCCTCTGACCGTAGCCTCCCACTGGGCACACGAGGACCCTAAAAAAGCCTGTACCCATTTATGACGACCAGAGCCCCCGAAACACCTTCCCCAACCCCCGCGGACCAAAGGCTATAGCCCACCGGCCTCGGCGACTATTTGACGCGCTACGCCGCTGGGCATTTCTTGCCATTTTAGGGCAGGCTTCTGGCCGTAGCCTCCCCAGGCTGCGAGGACCCTCGAAAAGACCGTACCCATTTCTGACAACCAGAACCCCCGAAACCCCCTCACAAACCCCCGCGGACCAAAGGCTATAGCCCACCGGCCTCGGTGACTATTTCACGCGCTCCGCCGCTGGGCATTTCTTGTCATTTTAGGGCAGGCCTCTCACCGTAGCTTCCCACGGGGCACACGAGGACCCTCGAAAAGACTGTACCCATTTCCGACGCTCCTCCCCAACCCCCGCACACCAAAGGCTATAGCCCACCGGCCTCGGCAACTATTTCACGCGCTGCGCCGCTGGACATTTCTTGCCATTTTAGGGCAGGCTTCTAACCGTAATCTCCCACTGGGCACACGAGGACCCTCGTAAAGACTGTACCCATTTCCGACGGCCAGAGCCCCCGAAACCCCCACCCCAACCACTGCGGACCAAAGGCTATACCCGCCGGCCTCAGTGACTATTTCCCGTGTTGCGCCGCTGAGCATTTCTTGCCATTTTAGGGCAGGCCTCTGACCGTAGCCTCCCACTGGGCACACGAGGTCCCTCAGCTTTGTACCCATTTCGGCAGGCCCCAGGCGCCCTCCCGGCCCCAGCGGACCAAAGGCTATAGCCTACCGGCCTCGGTGACTATTTTACGCGCTGTGCCGCTGGGCATGTCTTGCCATTTTAGGGGAGGCTTCTGACCGTAGCCTCCCACGGGGCACACGAGGACCCTCGAAAAGACTGTATCCATTTCCGACGCCCCTCCCCAACCCCCGCAGACCAAAGGCTATAGCCCACCGGCCTCGGCGACTATTTCACGCGCTGCGCCGCTGGGCATTTCTTTTTATTTTAGGGCAGGCTTCTGATCGTAGCCTCCCACTAGGCACACGAGGACCCTTGACAAGACTGTACCCATTTCCGACGCCCAGAGCCCCAGAACTTCCCTCCGCAACCCCCGCGGACCAAAGGCTATAGCCCACCGGCCTCGGTGACCATTTCTTGTTATTTTAGGGCAGGCTTCTGATCGTAGCCTCCCACTGGGCACACGAGGACCCTCAAAAAGACTATACCCATTTCTGATGCCCAGAGCCCCAGAACCTCCCTCCCCAACCCCCGCGGACCAAAGGCTATAGCCCACCGGCCTCGGTGACCATTTCACGGGCTGCGCCGCTGGGCATTTCTTGCCATTTTAGCGCAAGCCTCTGACCGTAGCCTCCCACTCGGCACACGAGGACACTGGAAAAGACTGTACCCATTTCCGACGATCAGAACCCCCGAACCCCCCTCCCCAACCCATGCGGACCAAAGGCTATAGCCCACCGGCCTCGGTGACTATTTCACGCGCTGCGCCGCTGGGCATTTCTTGTCTTTTTAGGGCAGGCCTCTCACCGTAGCCTCCCACGGGGCACACGAGGACCCTCGAAAAGACCGTACCCATTTCCGTTCACCAGAGCCCCCGAAACCCCCTCCCCAACCCCCGCGGACCAAAGGCTATAGCCCACCGGCCTCGGTGACTATTTGACGCGCTACGCCGCTGGGCATTTCTTGCCATTTTAGGGCAGGCTTCTGGCCGTAGCCTCCCACTGGGCACACGAGGACCCTCGAAAAGACCGTACCCATTTCTGACAACCAGAACCCCCGAAACCCCCTCACAAACCCCCGCGGACCAAAGGCTATAGCCCACCGGCCTCGGTGACTATTTCACGCGCTCCGCCGCTGGGCATTTCTTGTCATTTTGACGGGCCTCTCACGTAGCTTCCACGGGGCACCACGAGGACCCTCGACCCCGCAGCTGCCATTTCGACGCTCCCCAGCCCCGCGCGAAGGCTATAGCCCACCGGCCTCGGCAACTATTTCCGCAGCTGCGCGCTGGACATTTCTTGCCATTTTGGGGCAGGCTTAACCGTAATCTCCCCTTTGGGCTACGAGGACCTCGTGAAAGGCATGTACCCATTTCCGGCGGGCCCCGAAACCCCCACCCCATACCCTGCGGACCAAAAGGCTATACCCGCCGAAGCCTCGGTTGACTATTTCCGTGTTAGCGCTGAGCATTTCTTGCCATTTAGGGCAGGCCTCGACCGTAGCCTCAGCTGGGCACCACGAGGTCCCTCAGCCTTTGTACCCATTTCCGGCCGAGCCCCAGGCGCCTCCCCGGCCCCAGCGGACCAAAGGCTATAGCCTACCGGCCTCGGTGACTATTTTCTGGCTGTGCCGGCTGGGCATGTCTTGCCATTTTAGGCGGCTTGACCGGCCGTAACCTCCCAGGCACCGAGGACCTTGAAAGGCTGTACCCATTTCCGACGGCAGGCCAGAAACACCTTCCCCAGCGGACGAAGGTTTATAGCCCACCGACCTCGGCGACTATTTGGCCTTCGCCGCTGGGTATTTCGTGCCATTTAGGGCAGGCCTCTGACGTAGCCTCCCAGCGGGCACACGAAGACCCTCGTAAAGGCCCATTTCCGATGACGAGCCCTCGAGCCTCCCGGCCCAGCGGACCAAGGCTATAGACCCGGCCTCGGTGACTATTTCCGCAGCGTTACAGGCTTCTGGGCATTCTTGTCATTTTAGGGCGGGGCCTCTGTAGTAGCCTCCCAGCTGGGCACCACGAGGACCCTCGAAAGACTTCACCCATTTCGGCGCCTCTCCCGGCCCGCGGACCGAGGCTATAGCCGCACCGGCCTCGGCGACTATTTCCGCAGCTGCGCGCTGGGCATTTCTTGCCATTTAGGGCGAGCCACGACGTAGCCTCTCACTTTGGTGCGCGAGGACCCTCGAAAAGACTATGTCGCGCATTTCCGACTCGGGCCCCGAGCGCCTCCCGGGCCCGAGGGCCAGGCTATAGCCCACCGGCCTCGGCGACTATTTCCGCTGCGGCTGGACATTTCTTGCCATTTAGGGCGGGCTTTGACCGTGGCCTCCCCAGGCACCACGAGGACCCTCGTAAAGGCTATACCCATTTCGTGACGAGGCCCGAAACCCCACTCCCGGCCCGCGGACCAAGGCTATAGCCCGCAGCCTCCGTGACTATTTCCCGTGCTGCGCTGGGCATTCTTGCCATTTAGGGCAGGCCTCTGCGTAGCCTCCTGGGCTGCACGAGGACCTCGAAAAGACTATACCCATTTCCGATGCCCGGGGCCGAGCGCCTCCCGACCCCGGCGGACCAAAGGATATGGCCCGGCCTCGGCGGCTATTTCACGCTGCGTTGTTGCGCATGTCTTGCCATTTAAGGCGACCGACCGTAGCCTCCCAGCCCTGGGCACCACGAGGACCTTGAAAAAGCTGTACCCATTTCCGATGACCCGAGCCCTCGAAACCCCTCCCCGGCCCCAGCGGACCAAAGGCTATAGACCACCGGCCTCGGTGACTATTTCACAGCGTTGCGCTTCAGGCATTTCTTGTCATTTTAAGGCGGGCCTCGGTAGTAGCCTCCCAGCAGGCACCGAGGACCCTCGAAAAGACTTCACCATTTCGGCGCCCCTCTGACCCCGCGGACCAAGGCTATACCCGCGGCTCGGCGACTATTTCACCAGCTGCGCGTTGGGCATTTCTTGCTATTTAAGGCAGGCTTCTGATCGTGTAGCCTCCCCAGGCACTGAGGACCCTCGAAAAGACTGTACCCATTTAAGTGACGGCCCCCAGACTTCCCTCCCAGCCCCGCGGACCAAAGGCTCTGGGCCGCGCCTCGGCAACAATTTCACGCTCTGCTCTGCTTGAGATTTGTTGCCATTTTTGGTGAGGCTTCTGACCGTAGCCTCTCACTGGGCACACGAGGACCCTCGTAAAGACTGTACCCATTTCCGACGACCAGAGCCCCCGAAACCCCCTCCCCAACCCCCGCGGACCAAAGGCTCTAGGCCACCGGCCTCGGCAACTATTTCACGCGCTGCGCCGCTGGACATTTCTTGCCAATTTAGGGCAGGCCTCTGACCGTAGCCTCCCACGAGGCACACGAGGACCCTCGTAAAGACTGTACCCATTTCCGGCGACGGGCCCCGAAACACCTTCCCCGGCCCCAGCGGACCAAAGGTTATAGCCCAGCCTCGGCGACTATTTCCCGTCTTTGCGCGTGGGCATTTCTTGCCATTTAGGCGGGCCTTGTATATCCTCCGAGCGCGAGGACCTTGAAAAGACTGTACCCATTTCCGGCGACCCAGGCCCGAAACCCCTCCCCAGGCCCGCGGACCAAGGCTATAGCCCACCGGCCTCGGCGACTATTTCACCTTGTTGCGCGCTGGGCATTTCTTGCCATTTAGGCGGGCCGTAACCTCCCAGCTGGGCGCGAGGACCCTCGAAAAAACTGTACCCATTTCCGGCGGGCCCGAAATTCCTCCCTGACCCCAGCGGACCAAGGCTAGCCCAGCGGCCTCGGCGACTATTTCACGCGCTGCGCTGGGCATGTCTTGCCATTTTAGGGCGGGCTTGACCGTAGCCTCGCTGAGCGCGAGGACCTCGTGGCATGTACCCATTTCGGCGACCCGAGCCCGAAACCGCCTCCCCGGCCCCGTGGACCGAGGCTATACCCACGGCTCGGTGACTATTTCACCATGCGCGCTGGGCATTTCTTGCTATTTAAGGCGGGCTTCTGATCGTAGCCTCCCGCGGGCACATGAGGGACCCTCGAAAGACTTTACCCATTCCAGGCGAGCCCGAACTTCCCTCCCCAGCCCCGCGGACCAAAGGCTCTGGGCGCCCGGCCTCGGCGGCAATTTCGCAGCTGCTGCTGGATTTCTTGCCAATTTAGGGCGGGCTTGACCGTAGCCTCTCCACTTGGCACCACGAGGACCCTCGTAAAGACTGTACCCATTTCCGGCCAGGCCCTCGAAACCCCTCCCGGACCCCAGCGGACCAAAGGCTCTGGGCCCACGACCTCGGCGACTATTTCACAGCTGCGCGCTGGACATTTCTTGCCATTTAGGGCGGGGCTTCTGACCGTAGCCTCCACTCGGTACGAGGACCCTCGTAAAGACTGTACCCATTTCCGGCGACGAGCCCCGAAACACCTTCCCGACCCCCGCGGACCAAGGTTATAGCCCACGGCCTCGGCGACTATTTCCCGTGCTGCGCCGCTGGGCATATCTTTCCATATTAGGGCAGGCCTTGACTGTATCCCTCACTGGGCTACGAGGACCTTGAAAGACTGTACCCATTTCCGTGACGAGCGAAACCCCTCGACCCCTGCAGACCAAAGGCTATAGCCCACCGGCCTCGACGACTATTTCACGCGCTGCGCCGCTGGGCATTTCTTGCCAGTTTAGGGCAGGCCCTGACCGTAGCCTCCCACTGGGCACGCGAGGACCCTCGAAAAGACTGTACCCATTTCCGACTCCAGAGCCCCAGAAATTCCCTCCCCAACCCCCGCGGACCAAAGGCTCTAGCCCAACGGCCTCGGCGACTATTTCACGCGCTGCGCCGCTGGGCATGTCTTGCCATTTTAGGGCAGGCTTCTGACCGTAGCCTCCCACTGGGCACACGAGGACCTTCGAAAAGACTGTACCCATTTCCGACGACCAGAGCCCCCGAAACACCTTCCCCAACCCCCGCGGACCAAAGGTTATAGCCCACCGGCCTCGGCGACTATTTGACGCGCTACGCCGCTGGGTATTTCGTGCCATTTTAGGGCAGGCCTCTGACCGTAGCCTCCCCGGGCACGCAGGACCCTCGTAAAACTGCCCATTTCCGATGACGAGCCCTCGAAACCCCTCCCGACCCCGCGGACCAAAGGCTATAGACCACCGGCCTCGGTGACTATTTCAGCGTTACTTGTCATTTTAGGGCAGGCCTCTGACCGTAGCCTCCCACAAGGCACCACGAGGACCCTCGAAAGACTTCACCATTTCGGCGCCCTCCCCGGCCCCGCGGACCAAAGGCTATGGCCACCGGCCTCGGCGACTATTTCCGCGCTGCGCGCTGGGCATTCTTGCCTTTAGGGGCAGGCCACTGTAGCCTCCCCTTTGGGCGCGAGGACCCTCGAAAAGACTATGCCATCTCCGAGGCCAGGCCCGAGCCTCCCGGCCCGCGGACCAAAGGCTATGGCCCACGGCCTCGGCGGCCTATTTCACGCAGCTGCGCCGCTGGGCATTCTTGCCATTTTAGGGCAGGCCTGACGGCCGTAGCCTCCCAGGCGCGAGGACCCGCGAAAAGACTGTGCCCATTTCCGACTCCAGTCCCCGAGCGCCCTCCCAGGCCCGAGGCCAGGCTATAGCCCACCAGCCTCGGCGACTATTTCGCAGCGCTGCGCGCTGGACATTTCTTGCCATTTTAGGCGGGCTTCTGACCGTAGCCTCCCCTGGGCACCACGAGGACCCTCGAAAAAGCTGTACCCATTTCCGATGCCCGAGACCCGACGCCCTCCCAGCCCCGCGGACCAAAGGATATAGCCCACCGGCGGCGGCGACTATTTCACGCAGCTGCGCGCTGGGTATGTCTTGCCATTTAGGCGGCGATTCTGACCGTAGCCTCACTGGGCACCACGAGGACCTTGAAAAGGCCCATTTCCGTGACCGAGGCCCCGAAACCCCTCCCCGGCCCGTGGACCAAAGGCTATACCCCACCGGCTCGGCGACTATTTCACGCGCTGCACCGCTGGGCATTTCTTGCTATTTTAAGGTAGGCTTCTTATCGTAGCCTCCCACTGGGCACATGAGGACCCTCGAAAAGACTGTACCCATTTCAGGCGCCCGGGCCCCGAACTTCCCTCCCCGGCCCGCGGATTAAGGCTCTGGGCCGCCGGCCTCGGCAACAATTTCACAGGCTCTGCTGGACATTTCTTGCCAATTTAGGGCGAGGCTTGACCGTAGCCTCTCCGGGCACACGAGGACCCTCGTAAAGGCTGTACCCATTTCCGGCGACCCTCGAAACCCCTCCCCACCCCGCGGACCAAAGGCTCTGGGCCACCGGCCTCGGCGACTATTTCCGCAGCTGCGCGCTGGACATTTCTTGCCATTTTAGGGCGGGCTTGACCGTAGCCTCCCTTTCGGTACGAGGACCCTCGTAAAGCTGTACCCATTTCCGGCAGGCCGAAACACCTTCCCCAGCCCCGCGGACCAAAGGCTATACCCCACCGGCCTCGGTGACTATTTCGAGCACAGCGCCGCTGGCTATTTCTTGCCGTTTTAGGGCAGGCCTCTGACCGCAGCCTCCCACTGGGCAGACGAGGAACCTCGAAAAGACTGTACCCATTTCCGACGCCCAGAGCCCTCGAATCCCCCTCCTCCACCCCGCGGACCAAAGGCTATAGCCCACCGGCCTCGGCGAAAATTTCGCGCGCTGCGCCGCTGGGCATTTCTTGCCATTTTAGGGCAGGCCACTGGCCGTAGCCTCCTTTGAGCGCGAGGACCCTCGAAAACTGTACCCATTTCCGACTCAGGCCCAGAAATTCCTCCCAGACCCCAGCGGACCAGGCTCTGGCCAGCGGCCTCGGCGACTATTTCAGCGCTGCGCGCTGGGCATGTCTTGCCATTTAGGGCGGGCTTGACCGTAGCCTCCCACTGGGCACACGAGGACCTTCGAAAAGACTGTACCCATTTCCGACGACCAGAGCCCCCGAAACACCTTCCCCAACCCCCGCGGACCAAAGGTTATAGCCCACCGGCCTCGGCGACTATTTGACGCGCTACGCCGCTGGGTATTTCGTGCCATTTTAGGGCAGGCCTCTGACCGTAGCCTCCCACTGGGCACACGAAGACCCTCGTAAAGACTGTACCCATTTCCGATGACCAGAGCCCTCGAAACCCCCTCCCCAACCCCCGCGGACCAAAGGCTATAGACCACCGGCCTCGGTGACTATTTCACGCGTTGCGCTTCTGGGCATTTCTTGTCATTTTAGGGCAGGCCTCTGACCGTAGCCTCCCACAAGGCACACGAGGACCCTCGAAAAGACTTCACCCATTTCGGCCCTCCCAGCCCCAGACCAAGGCTATAGCCACGGCCTCGGCGACTATTTCAGCTGCGCGCTGGGCATTTCTTGCCTTTTAGGGCAGGCCACGGCTAGCCTCCCACTTTGGGCGCGAGGACCCTCGAAAGACTGTACCCATCTCCGAGACCAGGCCCCGAGCCCCTCCCAGCCCCGGACCAAAGGCTATAGCCCACCGGCCTCGGCGGCTAATTCACCTTTGCGCGCTGCTGGGCATTTCTTGCCATTTAGGGCAGGCCCTGACCGTAGCCTCCCCCTTTGGGCCGCGAGGACCCTCGAAAGACTGTGCCATTTCCGACTCCAGGCCCCGAGCGCCCTCCCAGGCCCCGAGGGCCAAGGCTATAGCCCACCGGCCTCGGCGACTATTTCCGCAGCTGCGCGCTGGACATTTCTTGCCATTTTAGGGCGGGCTTCTGACCGTAGCCTCCCAGGCTGCGAGGACCCTCGAAAAGGCTGCCCATTTCCGATGCCGAGATCCCCCGACGCCCTCCCCAACCCCCGCGGACCAAAGGATATAGCCCACCGGCCTCGGCGACTATTTCACGCGCTGCGCCGCTGGGTATGTCTTGCCATTTTAGGGCAGGCTTCTGACCGTAGCCTCCCAGGCTACGAGGACCTTGAAAGACTGTACCCATTTCCGACGACCAGAGCCCCCGAAACCCCCTCCCCAACCCCCGTGGACCAAAGGCTATACCCCACCGGCTCGGCGACTATTTCACGCGCTGCACCGCTGGGCATTTCTTGCTATTTTAAGGTAGGCTTCTTATCGTAGCCTCCCACTGGGCACATGAGGACCCTCGAAAAGACTGTACCCATTTCCGACGCCCAGAGCCCCAGAACTTCCCTCCCCAACCCCCGCGGATTAAAGGCTCTAGGCCGCCGGCCTCGGCAACAATTTCACGCGCTGCGCTGCTGGACATTTCTTGCCAATTTAGGGCAGGCTTCTGACCGTAGCCTCTCACTGGGCACACGAGGACCCTCGTAAAGACTGTACCCATTTCCGACGACCAGAGCCCTCGAAACCCCCTCCCCAACCCCCGCGGACCAAAGGCTCTAGGCCACCGGCCTCGGCGACTATTTCACGCGCTGCGCCGCTGGACATTTCTTGCCATTTTAGGGCAGGCTTCTGACCGTAGCCTCCCACTCGGTACACGAGGACCCTCGTAAAGACTGTACCCATTTCCGGCCAGGCCGAACACCTTCCCCAACCCCCGCGGACCAAAGGTTATAGCCCACCGGCCTCGGCGACTATTTCCCGTGCTGCGCCGCTGGGCATTTCTTGCCATTTTAGGGCAGGCCTTTGACCGTATCCCCTCACTGGGCACACGAGGACCTTCGAAAAGACTGTACCCATTTCCGACGACCAGGCCCCGAAACCCCTCCCGACCCCGCGGACCAAAGGCTATAGCCCACGGCCTCGGCGGACTATTTCACGCCTTTGCGCGCTGGGCATTTCTTGCCATTTAGGGCAGGCCACGACGTAACCTCCCACGGCGCGAGGACCCTCGAAAAGACTGTACCCATTTCCGACTCAGGCCCCGACGCCTCCCCGGCCCCGAGGGCCAAGGCTATAGCCCACCGGCCTCGGCGACTATTTCCGCAGCTGCGCCCTGGGCATGTCTTGCCATTTTAGGGCAGGCTTCGGCCGTAGCCTCCCCAGGCACACGAGGACCTTCGAAAAGACTGTACCCATTTCCGACGACCAGAGCCCCCGAAACCCCCTCCCCAACCCCCGTGGACCAAAGGCTATACCCCACCGGCTCGAAGACTATTTCACGCGCTGCGCCGCTGGGCATTTCTTGCTATTTTAGGGCAGGCTTCTGATCGTAGCCTCCCACTGGGCACACGAGGACCCTCGAAAAGACTGTACCGATTTCCGACGCCCAGAGCCCCAGAACTTCCCTCCCCAACCCCCGCGGACCAAAGGCTCTAGGCCACCGGCCTCGGCAACTATTTCACGCGCTGCGCCGCTGGACATTTCTTGCCAATTTAGGGCAGGCTTCTGACCGTAGCCTCTCACTGGGCACACGAGGACCCTCGTAAAGACTGTACCCATTTCCGACGACCAGAGCCCCCCCCAACCCCCGGACCAAGGCTATAGCCCACGGCCTCGGCGACTATTTGGCCTTCGCGCTGGGTATTTCTTGCCATTTTAGGGCAGGCTTCTGACCGTAGCCTCCCACCGGGCACACGAGGACCCTCGAAAAGACCGTACCCATTTCTGACGACCAGAGGCCCCGAAACCCCCTCCCGAACCCCCGCGGACCAAAGGCTATAGCCCACCGGCCTCGGTGACTATTTCACGCGCTGCGCCGCTGGGCATTTCTTGTCATTTTAGGGCAGGCCTCTGACCGTAGCCTCCCACGGGGCACACGAGGACCCTCGAAAAGACTGTACCCATTTCCGACGCCCCTCCCCAACCCCCGCAGACCAAAGGCTATAGCCCACCGGCCTCGACGACTATTTCACGCGCTGCGCCGTTGGGCATTTCTTGCCATTTTAGGGCAGGCCCTGACCGTAGCCTCCCAATGGGCACGCGAGGACCCTCGAAAAGACTGTACCCATTTCCGAATCCAGAGCCACCGAACGCCCCTCCCCAACCCCCGAGGGCAAAAGGCTATAGCCCACCGGCCTCGGCGACTATTTCCCATGCTACGCCGCTGGGTATTTCTTGCCATTTTAGGGCAGGCCTCTGACCGTAGCCTCCCACTGGGCACACGAGGACCCTCGAAAAGATTGTACCCATTTCCGATGCCCAGAGACCCCGAACGCCCCTCCCCAACCCCCGCGGACCAAAGACTATAGCCCACCGGCCTCGGCGACTATTTCACGAGCTGCGCCGCTGGGCATGTCTTGCCATTTTAGGGCAGGCTTCTGACCGTAGCCTCCCACTGGGCACACGAGGACCCTCGAAAAGACCGTACCCATTTCTGACGACCAGAGACCCCGAAACCCCCTCCCCAACCCCCGCGGACCAAAGGCTATAGCCCACCGGCCTCCGTGACTATTTCCCGTGCTGCGCCGCTGGGCATTTCTTGCCATTTTAGGGCAGTCCTCTGACCGTAGCCTCCCACTGGGCACACGAGGACCCTCGAAAAGACTGTACCCATTTCCGATGCCCAGAGACCCCGAACGCCCGTCCCCAATCCCCGCGGACAAAAGGCTATAGCCCACCGGCATCGGCGACTATTTCATGCGCTGCGCCGCTGGGCATGTCTTGCCATTTTAGGGCGGGCTTCTGACCGTAGCCTCTCACTGGGCACACGAGGACCCTCGTAAAGACTGTACCCATTTCCGACGACCAGAGCCCCCGAAACCCCCTCCCCAACCCTCGCGGACCAAAGGCTATAGCCCACCGGCCTCAGTGACTATTTCCCGTGCTGCGCCGCTGGGCATTTCTTGCCATTTTAGGGCAGGCCTCTGACCGTAGCCTCCCACTGGGCAAACGAGCACCCTCGAAAAGACTGTACCCATTTCCGACGACCAGAGCCCCCGAAACACCTTCCCCAACCCCCGCGGACCAAAGACTATAGCCCACCGGCCTCAGTGATTATTTCCCGTGCTGCGCCGCTGGGCATATCTTGCCATTTTAGCGCAGGCCTCTGACCGTAGCCTCCCCAGGCACGAGACCTTGAAAAAGACTGTACCCGATTTCCGGCGACCAGCCACGAAACCCCTCGACCCCGCAGACCAAAGGCTATAGCCCACCGGCCTCGACGATTTTTTCACGCGCTGCGCCGCTGGGCATTTCTTGCAATTTTAGGGCAGGCCTTGACCGTAGCCTCCCACTGGGAATGCGAGGACCCTCGAAAAGACTGTACCCATTTCCGACGACCAGAGCCCCCGAAACCCCCTCCCCAACCCCCGCGGACCAAAGGCTATAGCCCACCGGCCTCGGCGACTATTTCACGCGCTGCGCCGCTGGACATTTCTTGCCATTTTAGGGCAGGCTTCTGATCGTAGCCTCCCACTGGGCACACGAGGACCCTCGTAAAGACTGTACCCATTTCCGACGACCAGAGCCCCCGAAACCCCCTCCCCAACCCCCGCGGACCAAAGGCTATAGCCCACCGGCCTCAGTGACTATTTCCCGTGCTGCGCCGCTGGGCATTTCTTGCCATTTTAGGGCAGGCCTCTGACCGTAGCCTCCCACTGGGCACACGAGGACCCTCGAAAAGACTGTACCCATTTCCGATGCCCAGAGACCCCGAACGCCCCTCCCCAACCCTCGCGGACCAAAGGCTATAGCCCACCGGCCTCCGTGACTATTTCCCGTGCTGCGCCGCTGGGTATTTCTTGCCATTTTAGGGCAGGCCTCTGACCGTAGCCTCCCACTGGGCAAACGAGGACCCTCGAAAAGACTGTACCCATTTCCGACGACCAGAGCCCCCGAAACACCTTCCCCAACCCCCGCGGACCAAAGGCTATAGCCCACCGGCCTCGGTGACTATTTGACGTGCTACGCCGCGGGGCATTTCTTGCCATTTTAGGGCAGGCTTCTGACCGTAGCCTCCCACTGGGCACACGAGGACCTTCGAAAAGACTGTACCCATTTCCGGAGACCAGAGCCCCCGAAACCCCCTCCCCAACCCCCGTGGACCAAAGGCTATACCCCACCGGCTCGGCGACTATTTCACGCGCTGCGCCGCTGGGCATTTCATGCTATTTTAGGGGAGTCCTCTAACCGTAGCCTCCCACTGGGCACACGAGGACCCTCGAAAAGACTGTACCCATTTCCGACTCCAGAGCCCCCGAACGCCCCTCCCCGACCCCCGAGGGCCAAAGGCTATAGCCCACCGGCCTCGGCGACTATTTCACCTTGCGCGCTGGACATTTCTTGCCATTTGGGCAGGCTTGACCGTAGCCTCCCCTTGGGCACCGAGGACCCTCGTAAAGACTATACCCATTTCCGTGACAGGCCCCGAAACCCCCTCCCTAACCCCCGCGGACCAAAGGCTATAGCCCACCGGCCTCCGTGACTATTTCCCGTGCTGCGCCGCTGGGCATTTCATGCTATTTTAGGGGAGTCCTCTAACCGTAGCCTCCCACTGGGCACACGAGGACCCTCGAAAAGACTGTACCCATTTCTGATGCCCAGAGACCACGAACACCCTTCCCCAACCCGCGCGGACCAAAGGCTATAGCCCACCGGCCTCGGCGACTATTTCACGCGCTGCGCCGCTGGGCATTTCTTGCCATTTTAGGGCAGGCTTCTGACCGTAGCCTCCCACTGGGCACACGAGGACCTTCGAAAAGACTATACCCATTTCCGACGACCAGAGCCCCCGAAACCCCCTCCCCAACCCCCGTGGACCAAAGGCTATACCCCACCGGCTCGGCGACTATTTCACGCGCTGCGCCGCTGGGCATTTCTTGCTATTTTAGGGCAGGCTTCTGATCGTAGCCTCCCACTGGGCACACGAGGACCCTCGAAAAGACTGTACCCATTTCCGACTCCAGAGCCCCAGGCCCCTCCAGCCCCGCGGACCAAGGCTATAGCCCACGGCCTCGGCGACTATTTGTGTGCCTGCGGCTGGGCATTCTTGCCATTTTAGGGCGGGGCCTTGACCGTAGCCTCCCACTTTGGGCGCGAGGACCCTCGAAAGACTGTACCCATTTCCGGCGGCCCCGAGCCCCTCCCCGGCCCCGCGGACCAAGGCTATAGCCCACCGGCCTCGTGACTATTTCCCGTGCTGCGCGCTGGGCATTTCTTGCCATTTAGGGCGGGCCTCGGCCGTAGCCTCCCCAGGCGCGAGGACCCTCGAAAGACTGTACCCATTTCCGGCGGACCAGGCCCAAAACCCCTCCCAGCCCCGCGGACCGAGGCTATAGCCCACCGGCCTCGCGACTATTTGTGTGCCTTGCCATTTAGGGCAGGCCTTGACCGTAGCCTCCCAGCTGAGCGCGAGGACCCTCGAAAGACTGTACCCATTTCCGGCGACGAGGCCCCAAAACCCCTCCCGGCCCCGCGGACCAAAGGCTATAGCCCACCGGCCTCGGCGACTATTTCGCGGGCTGCGCGGCTGGGCATTTCTTGCCATTTTAGGGCGAGGCCTTGACCGTAGCCTCCCCGAGCGCGAGGACCCTCGAAAACTGTGCCATTTCGGCGGCCGAGCCCAAACCCCTCCCCAGCCCCGGACCAAGGCTATAGCCACGGCCTCGGCGACTATTTCCGTGCTGCGCGCTGGGCATTTCTTGCCATTTTAGGGCGGGCCTCGACCGTAGCCTCCCAGCTGGGCGAGGACCCTCGAAAAGACTGTACCCATTTCCGGCGAGCCCGAAACCCCTCCCAGCCCCGCGGACCAAAGGCTATAACCCACCGGCCTCGACGACTATTTCACGCGCTGCGCCGCTGGGCATTTCTTGCCATTTTAGGGCAGGCTTCTGACCGTAGCCTACAACTGGGCACGCGAGGACCCTCGAAAAGGCTGTACCCATTTCCGACTCCATAGCCCCCGAACGCCCCTCAACAACCCCCGAGGGCCAAAGGCTATAGCCCACCGGCCTCGGCGACTATTTCACGCGCTGCGCCGCTGGATATTTCTCGCTATTTTAGGGCAGGCTTCTGACCGTAGCCTCACCCCAGGCTACGAGGACCCTCGTAAAGACTGTACCAATTTCCGGCGAGCAGGCCCCGAAACCCCCTCCCCAACCCCCGCGGACCAAAGGCTATAGACCAACGGCCTCCGTGACTATTTCCCGTGCTGCGCCGCTGGGCATTTCTTGCTATTTTAGGGCAGGCCTCTAACCGTAGCCTCCCACTGGGCACACGAGGACCCTCGAAATGACTGTACCCATTTCCGATGCCCAGAGACCCCGAACGCCCCTCCCCAACCCCCGCGGACAAAAGGCTATAGCCCACCGGCCTCGGCGACTATTTCACGCGCTGCGCCGCTGGGCATGTCTTGCCATTTTAGGGCAGGCTTCTGACCGTAGCCTCCCACTGGGCACACGAGGACCTTCGAAAAGAATGTACCCATTTCCGACGACCAGAGCCCCCGAAACCCCCTCCCCAACCCCCGTGGACCAAAGGCTATACCCCACCGGCTCGGCGACTATTTCACGCGCTGCGCCGCTGGGCATTTCTTGCCATTTTAGGGCAGGCCCTGACCGTAGTCTCCCACTGGGCACGCGAGGACCCTCGAAAAGACTGTACCCATTTCCGACTCCAGAGCCCCCGAACGCCCCTCCCCAACCCCCGAGGGCCAAAGGCTATAGCCCACCGGCCTCGGCGACTATTTCACGCGCTGCGCCGCTGGACATTTCTCGCCATTTTAGGGCAGGCTTCTGACCGTAGCCTCTCCCAGCGAGGACCCTCGAAAAGACTGTACCCATTTCGGACGCCCAGAGCCCCCGAACTCCCCTCCCCAACCCCCGCAGACCAAAGGCTATAGCCCACCGGCCTCGGCGACTATTTGACGCGCTACGCCGCTGGGCATTTCTTGCCATTTTAGGGCAGGCCTCTGCCGTAGCCTCCCCCAGGCGCGAGGACCCTCGTAAAAGGCTACCCATTTCCGACGACCAGGCCCCGAAACCCCTCGACCCCGCACCAAGGCTATAACCCACCGGCCTCGGCGACTATTTCACAGCTGCGCGCTGGGCATTTCTTGCCATTTTAGGGCAGGCCTGGCCGTAGCCTCCCAGGCGCGAGGACCTCGTAAAGACTGTGCCCATTTCCGACTCCGGATCCCCGAGCGCCCTCCCAACCCCGAGGCAAAGGCTATAGCCCACCGGCCTCGGCGACTATTTCACCAGCTGCGCGCTGGACATTTCTTGCCATTTTAGGGCGGGCTTTGACCGTAGCCTCCCAGCTGCGAGGACCCTCGAAAAGACTGCCATTTCCGACTCCATGGCCCCGGCGCCCCTCAGCAACCCCGTGGGCCAAAGGCTATAGCCCCGGCCTCGGCGACTATTTCACCGCTGCGCGCTGGACATTTCTTGCCATTTTAGGGCAGGCTGACCGTAGCCTCCAGCAGGCGAGGACCCTCGTAAAGACTGTGCCATTTCCGACTCCATGGCCCCGAGCGCCTCAACCCCCGAGGGCCAAGGCTATAGCCCACGGCCTCGGCGACTATTTCCGCAGCTGCGCGCTGGGCATTTCTTGCCATTTTAGGGCGGGCTTGACCGTAGCCTCCCAGCTGGGCACGAGGACCTTGAAAGAATGTACCCATTTCCGGCGACGAGGCCCCGAAACCCCTCCCAACCCCGTGGACCAAAGGCTATATACCCGGCTCGGACTATTTCCCTGCGCGCTGGGCATTTCTTGCCATTTAGGGCAGGCCACGTAGTCTCCAGCAGCGCGAGGACACTCGAAAGACTGTACCCATTTCCGACTCGACGGGCCCGAGCCCTCCCCGGCCCCGAGGCCAAAAGGCTATAGCCCACCGGCCTCGGCGACTATTTCCGTGCTGCGCGCTGGACATTTCTTGCCATTTTAGGGCAGGCAACTGACCGTAGCATCCCAGGCACCGAGGACCCTCGTAAAAGACTTTACCATTTCGGCAGGCCCCGAAACCCCCAACCCCGGACCAAAGGCTATAGCCCACGGCCTCGGCGACTATTTCCGTCTTTGCGCTGGGCATTTCTTGCCATTTTAGGGCAGGCCTCGACCGTAGCCTCCCCAGCGAGGACCCTCGAAAAGGTACCCATTTCGACGAGGCCCCGAAACCCCTCCGCAGCCCCGACCAAAGGCTATAGCCCACCGGCCTCGGCGACAATTTCGCGTGCTGCGCCGCTGGGCATTTCTTGCCATTTTAGGGCAGGCCTCTGACCGTAGCCTCACAGGGCACCACGAGGACCCTTGAAAGACTTTACCCATTTCAGCGCCCTCCCCCCCGCGGACCAAAAGGCTATAGCCCACGGCCTCGGCGACTATTTCACGTGCTGCGCGGCTGGGAATTTCTTGCCATTTAGGGCAGGCCTGACCGTAGCCTCCCACGGGGCTCGCGAGGACCCTCGAACAGACTGTACCCATTTCCGAATCGAACCCCGACGCCCTCCCCGGCCCCAGGGACCAAAAGGCTATAGCCCACCGGCCTCGGCGACTATTTCAGCGCTGCGCGCTGGACATTTCTTGCCATTTAGGGCAGGCTTGACCGTAGCCTCCCCTGGGCACGAGGACCCTCGTAAAGGCTGTACCCATTTCCGACAGCAGGCCCCGAAACACCTGACCCCAGCGGACCAAAGGCTATAGCCCACCGGCCTCGGCGACTATTTCCGTGCTCGCGCTGGGTATTTCTTGCCATTTTAGGGCGGGCTTCTGACCGTAGCCTCCCACTTTGGGCACGAGGACCTTGAAAAGACTGTACCCATTTCCGGCGACAGGCCCCGACGCCTCCCCCCCGTGGACCAAAGGCTATAGCCCACGGCCTCGGCGACTATTTCATCTGCGCGCTGGGCATTTCTTGCCATTTAGGCAGGCTTCTGACCGTAGCCTCCTTGGGCACCACGAGGACCCTCGTAAAGACTGTACCCATTTCCGAGCGAGCCCTCGAAACCCCTCCCAGCCCCGCGGACCAAAGGCTATAGCCACGGCCTCGTGACAATTTCCGTGCTACGCGCTGGGCATTTCTTGCCATTTTAGGTCAGGCTTCTGACCGTAGCCTCACTGGGCTACGAGGACCTTGAAAAGCTGTACCCATTTCCGACGACAGGCCCCGAGCCTCCCGACCCGTGGACCAAAGGCTATAGCCCACCGGCCTCGGCGACTATTTCACGCGCTGCGCCGCTGGGCATTTCTTGCCAATTTAGGGCAGGCTTCTGATCGTAGCCTCCCAGGCACGAGGACCCTCGTAAAAACTGCCCATTTCCGACAGAGCCCCGAAACCTTCCCCAACCCCAGCGGACCAAAGGCTATAGCCCACGGCCTCGGCGACTATTTCCGTGCTTTCGCGCTGGGCATTTCTTGCCATTTTAGGCGGCAGGCTTGACCGTAGCCTCCCATGGGCACCGAGGACCTTGAAAAGACTGCCATTTCCGGCGGCGAGCCCCGTCCCCTCCCCCGCGGACCAAGGCTATAGCCCACCGGCCTCGGCGACTATTTCATCTTTGCGCGCTGGGCATTTCTTGCCATTTAGGGCAGGCCTCTGACCGTAGCCTCCCACTGGGCACAAGGACCCTCGTAAAGACTGTACCCATATCCGACAGCAGGCCCTCGAAACCCCCTCCCCCCCGGACCAAGGCTATAGCCCCGGCCTCGTGACTATTTCCGTGCTCGCGCTGGGCATGTCTTGCTATTTTAGGGCAGGCTTCTGACCGTAGCCTCCCACTGGGCACACGAGGACCCTCGTAAAGACTGTACCGATTTCCGACGACCAGAGCCCCCGAAACCCCATCCCAAACCCCGTGGACCAAAGGCTATAGCCCACCGGCCTCAGTGACTATTTCACGCGCTGCGCCGCTGGACATTTCTTGCCATTTTAGGGCAGGCTTCTGACCGTAGCCTCCAACTGGGAACACGAGGACCTCCGTAAAGACTGTACCCATTTCCGACGACCAGAGCCCCGAGCCCCTCCCAAGCGGTCCAAAGGCTATAGCCCCGGCCTCGGTGACAATTTCCGTGCTGCGCTGGGCATTTCTTGCCATTTAGGCAGGCCTCTGACCGTAGCCTCCCAGCACCACGAGGACCCTCGAAAGACTATACCCATTTCCGGCGAGGCCCGAAACACCTCCCCAACCCCGCGGACCAAGGCTATAGCCCGCCGGCCTCGGCGACTATTTCACTGCGCGCTGGGTATTTCTTGCCATTTAGGGCAGGCTTCTGACCGTAGCCTCCCGGGCTGCGAGGACCCTCGAAAAGTACCCATTTCGGCGACAGAGCCCGAGCGCCCTCCCCCAGCGGACCAAAGGCTATAGCCCCACGGCCTCGGTGACTATTTCCGCGCTGCGCGCTGGGCATTTCTTGCCATTTTAGGGCGGGCTCTGACCGTAGCCTACCAGGCAAGCGAGGACCCTCGAAAGACTTTACCCATTTCCGGCCGCCCTCCCCAACCCCGCGGACCAAAGGCTATAGCCCCGGCCTCGGCGACTATTTCGCTGCGCGCTGGGCATTTCTTGCCATTTAGGGCGGGCCGTAGCCTCCCCAGCGCGAGGACCCTCGAAAGACTGTACCCATTTCCGAATCGAGGCCCCGCCCTCCCGGCCCCGGACCAAGGCTATAGCCCACCGGCCTCGGCGACTATTTCACTGCGCGCTGGGCATTTCTTGCCATTTTAGGGCAGGCCGACCGTAGCCTCCAGCTGGGCACGAGGACCCTTGAAAACTGTACCCATTTCCGGCGACCCAGGCCCCAAACCCCAGCCCCGGACCAAAGGCTATAGCCACCGGCCTCGGTGACTATTCCTTCACGCTGGGCATTTCTTGCCATTTAGGGCAGGCTTCTGATCGTAGCCTCCCAGGCTGCGAGGACCCTGAAAGACTGTACCCATTTCGGCGGGCCCCACTTCCTCCCCAACCCCGCGGACCGAGGCTCTAGCCACCGGCCTCGGCGACTATTTCCGCTGCGCGCTGGACATTTCTTGCCATTTTAGGCAGACCTCTGACCGTAGCCTCAGCTGGGCACTCACGAGGACCCTCGAAAAGTCTGTACCCATTTCTTCCGACCAGGCCCCCAGCCCTCCCCAACCCGCGGACCAAGGCTATAGCCACCGGCCTCGGTGACTATTTCACGCTGCGCGCTGGGCATTGCTTGCCATGGTAGGGCAGGCTTCTGACCGTAGCCTCCCGCTGGGCTGCGAGGACCCTCGAAAAGACTACCCATTTCCAGGCCCCGAAACCCCTCCCAACCCCGCGGACCAAGGCTATAGCCCACCGGCCTCGGTGACTATTTCACGCGCTGCGCGCTGGGCATTTCTTGCCATTTAGGGCGGGCCTCTGACCGTAGCCTCCCAGGCACGAGGACCCTCGAAAAGACTGTACCCATTTCCGACGAGCCCCGAACTTCCTCCCCGGCCCAGCGGACCAAAGGCTATGGGCCACGGCCTCGGTGACTATTTCCGCAGCTGCGCGCTGGACATTTCTTGCCATTTTAGGGCAGGCTTCGGCCGTAGCCTCCAGCTGGGCACCGAGGACCCTCGTAAAGACTGTACCCATTTCCGGCGGAGCCCCGAATCCCCCTCCCCTACACCCGCGGACCAAAGGCTATGCCCCACCGGCCTCGGTGACTATTTCGCGCATTTCGCCGCTGGGCATTTCTTGCCATTTTAAGGCAGGCCTCTGACCGTAGCCTCCCACTGGGCACACGAGGACCCTCGAAAAGACTATACCCATTTCCGACGCCCCTCCCCAACCCCCGCGGACCAAAGGCTATAGCCCACCGGCCTCGGCGACTATTTCACGCGCTGCGCCGCTGGACATTTCTTGCCATTTTAGGGCAGGCTTCTGACCGTAGCCTCCCCTTCAGGCACGAGGACCCTCGAAAAGACTGTACCCATTTCCGACTCGAGCCCCGAGCGCCCTCCCAACCCCCGGCCAGGCTATAGCCCACCGGCCTCGGCGACTATTTCCAGCTGCGCGCTGGACATTCTTGCCATTTTAGGGCAGGCTTCTGACCGTAGCCTGGGCTACGAGGACACTCGAAAGACTGTACCCATTTCCGATGACGAGACCGACGCCCTCCCCCCCAGCGGACCAAGGCTATAGCCCACGGCCTCGGCGACTATTTCACGCTGCGCCGCTGGGCATTTCTTGTCATTTTAGGGCAGGCTTCTCACCGAAGCTTCCCACTGGGCACGAGGACCCTCGAAAGACTTTACCCATTTCCGGCGAACTTCCCCAACCCGCGGACCAAAGGCTCTAGCCCACGGCCTCGGCGACTATTTCACCTGCGCTCTGGACATTTCTTGCCATTTTAGGGCAGGCCTTAGCCTCGCGCTGGGCCTCCACAGGGCAGGACGAGACTCCCGAAAAGACTTTACCCATTTCAGCGCCCTCCCCAACCCCCGCGGACCAAAGGCTATAGCCCACCGGCCTCGGCGACTATTTCAGCGCTGCGCGCTTTCTTGCCATTTTAGGGCAGGCTTGACCGTAGCCTCCGGGGCACACGAGGACCTCGAAAAGACTGTACCCATTTCCGATGCCGAGACCCGAGCGCCCTCCCGGCCCCGCGGACCAAAGGCTATAGCCCACGGCCTCGGCGACTATTTCAGCGCTGCGCGCTGGGCATTTCTTGCCATTTTAGGGCGGGCTTGACCCGTAGCCTCGCCGGGCACGAGGACCTTGAAAAGACTGTACCCATTTCCGACGACGGGCCCGAAACCCCTCCCCGGCCCCGAGGGCCAAAGGCTATAGCCCGCCGGCCTCGGCGACTATTTCACGCGCTGCGCCGCTGGACATTTCTTGCCATTTTAGGGCAGGCTTCTGACCGTAGCCTCCGACTGGGCACACGAGGACCTCGAAAAGACTGTACCCATTTCCGATGCCCAGAGACCCCGAACGCCCCTCCCCAACCCCCGCGGACCAAAGGCTATAGCCCACCGGCTCGGCGACTATTTCACGCGCTGCGACGCTGGACATTTCTTGCCAATTTAGGGCAGGCTTCTGACCGTAGCCTCTCATTGGGCACACGAGGACCCTCGTAAAGACTGTACCCATTTCCGGCGAGGCCCCGAGCCCCTCCCCCCCCAGCGGACCAAGGCTATAGCCCACCGGCCTCGATGACTATTTCCCGTGCTGCGCTGGGTATTTCTTGCCATTTAGGCGGGCTTGACCGTAGCCTCCCGGCTACGAGGACCCTCGAAAGACTGTACCCATTTCGTGACAGAGCCCCCCCTCCCAACCCCGCGGACCAGGCTATAGCCCACCGGCCTCGGTGACTATTTCAGCGCTGCGCCGCTGGGCAATTCTTGTCATTTTAGGGCAGGACTCTGACCGTAGCCTCCAGGGCACACGAGGACCCTCGAAAGACTTTACCCATTTCGGCGCCCTCCCCGGCCCCGCAGACCAATGGCTATAGCACCCCGGCCTCGGCGACTATTTCACGCGCTGCGCCGCTGGGCATTTCTTGCCATTTTAGGGCAGGCCCTGACCGTAGCCTCCCACTGGGCACGCGAGGACCCTCGAAAAGACTGTACCCATTTCCGAATCCAGAGCCCCCGAACGCCCCTCCCCAACCCCCGAGGGCAAAAGGCTATAGCCCACCGGCCTCGGCGACTATTTCACGCGCTGCGCCGCTGGGCATGTCTTGCCATTTTAGGGCAGGCTTCTGACCGTAGCCTCCCACTGGGCACACGAGGACCTTCGAAAAGACTGTACCCATTTCCGACGACCACAGGCCCCAAAACCCCCTCCCCAACCCCCGTGGACCAAAGGCTATAGCCCACCGGCCTCGGCAACTATTTCATGCGCTGCGCCGCTGGGCATTTCTTGTTATTTTAGGGCAGGCTTCTGATCGTAGCCTCCCACTGGGCACACGAGGACCCTTGAAAAGACTGTACCCATTTCCGACGCCCAGAGCCCCAGAACTTCCCTCCCCAACCCCCGCGGACCAAAGGCTCTAGGCCACCGGCCTCGGCAACTATTTCACGCGCTGCGCCGCTGGACATTTCTTGACATTTTAGGGCAGACCTCTGACCGTAGCCTCCCACTGGGCACACGAGGACCCTTGAAAAGTCTGTACCCATTTCCGACGACCAGAGCCCCCGAAACACCTTCCCCAACCCCCGCGGACCAAAGGCTATAGACCACCGGCCTCGGTGACTATTTGACGCGCTACGCCGCTGGGCATTTCTTGCCATTTTAGGGCAGGCTTCTGACCGTAGCCTCCCACTGGCCACACGAGGACCTTCGAAAAGACTGTACCCATTTCCGACGACCAGAGCCCCCGAAACCCCCTCCCCAACCCCCGTGGACAAAAGGCTATAGCCCACCGGCCTCGGCGACTATTTCACGCGCGGCGCCGCTGGGCATTTCTTGCTATTTTAGGGCAGGCTTCTGATCGTAGCCTCCCACTGGGCACACGAGGACCCTCAAAAAGACTGTACCCATTTCCGACGCCCAGACCCCCGCGGACCAAAGGCTATAGCCCACCGGCCTCGGTGACCATTTCAGCTGTGCGCTGGACATTTCTTGCCATTTAGGGCGGGCTTCGTAGCCTCCTGGGCACCACGAGGACCCTCGTAAAGACTGTACCCATTTCTAACGGCCGGGCCCGAAAGCCTCCCAGCCCCACGGACCAAGGCTATGGCCCCACCGGCCTCGGTGACTATTTCACGCATTGCGCTGGGCATTTCTTGTCATTTTAGGGCAGGCCTCTGACCGTAGCCTCCCACGGGGCACACGAGGACCCTCGAAAAGACTGTACCCATTTCCGACGCCCCTCCCCAACCCCCGCAGACCAAAGGCTATATCCCACCGGCCTCGGCGACTATTTCACGCGCTGCGCCTCTGGACATTTCTTGCCATTTTAGGGCAGGCTTCTGACCGTAGGCTCCCACTGGGCACACGAGGACCCTCGAAAAGACTGTACCCATTTCCGACACCCAGAGCCCCCGAATGCCCCTCCCCAACCCCCGAGGGCCAAAGGCTATAGCCCACCGGCCTCGGCGACTATTTCACGCGCTGCGCCGCTGGACATTTCTTGCCATTTTAGGGCAGGCTTCGGATCGTAGCCTCCCACTGGGCACCGAGGACCTCGAAAGACTGTACCCATTGCCGATGCCAGAGTCCCGAGCGCCCTCGGCCCCCGGACCAAGGCTATAGCCCACCGGCCTCGGCGACTATTTCCGCAGCTCGCCGCTGGGCATTTCTTGCCATTTTAGGGCAGGCTTCGACCGTAGCCTCCCAGGCACGAGGACCCTTGAAAAGACTGTACCCATTTCCGGCGACCAGGCCCCGAAACCCTCCCCAGCCCGTGGACCAAAGGCTATAGCCACCGGCTCGGCGACTATTTCACGCTGCGCTGGGCAATTCTTGCTATTTTAGGGCAGGCTTCTCATCTTAGCTTCCCACTTGGCACACGAGGACCCTCGAAAAGACTGTACCCATTTCCGGCCGAGCCCCGAACTTCCCTCCCAACCCCAGCGGACCAAGGCTCTGGGCCACGGCCTCGGCGACTATTTCCGCGGCGCTGCGCGCTGGGCATTTCTTCTCATTTAGGGCAGGCCTCGGCCGTAGCCTCCCAGGCACCACGAGGACCCCGAAAAGACTTTACCCATTTCGGCGCCTCCCCAAACCCCCTCCCCAGCGGACCAAAGGCTATAGCCCACCGGCCTCGGCGACTATTTCACGCGCTGCGCAGCTGGACATTTCTTGCCATTTTAGGGCAGGCCTGACCGTAGCCTTCCACTGGGCACGCGAGGACCCTCGAAGCGACTGTACCCATTTCCGACTCGAGCCCCGAGCCTCCCCAACCCCGAGGGCCAAAGGCCATAGCCCGCCGGCCTCGACGACTATTTCCGCGGCTGCTGGGCGCTTGCCATTTTAGGGCAGGCTTGACCGTAGCCTCCATTGGGCACACGAGGACCTCGAAAAGACTGTACCCATTTCCGATGCGAGACCCGAGCGCCTCCCGGCCCGCGGACCAAAGGCTATAGCCCACCGGCCTCGGCGACTATTTCACCTGCGCGCTGGGCATGTCTTGCCATTTTAGGGCAGGCTTGACCGTAGCCTCGCCCCAGGCACCACGAGGACCCTTGAGACTGTACCCATTTCCGACGACCAGAGCCCCCGAAACCCCCTCCCCAACCCCCGTGGACCAAAGGCTATAGCCCACCGGCTCGGCGACTATTTCACGCGCTGCGCCGCTGGACATTTCTTGCCATTTTAGGGCAGGCTTCTGACCGTAGCCTCCGACTGGGCACACGAGGACCTCGAAAAGACTGTACCCATTTCCGATGCCGGAGACCCGACGCCCTCCCAGCCCCGCGGACCAGGCTATAGCCCACCGGCTCGGCGACTATTTCGCAGCTGCGCGCGCTGGACATTTCTTGCCAATTTAGGGCGGGCTTGACCGTAGCCTCTCGTGGGCACGAGGACCCTCGTAAAGACTGTACCCATTTCCGGCGAGCCAGGCAAAACCCCTCCCGGCCCCGCGGACCAAAGGCTATAGCCCACCGGCCTCGATGACAATTTCCCGTGCTGCGCGCTGGCATTTCTTGCCATTTTAGGGCGGGCCTCGGCCGTAGCCTCCCAGGCACGCGAGGACCCTCGAAAGACTGTACCCATTTCCGGCGAGGCCCCGAAACACCTTCCCCAACCCCCGCGGACCAAAGGCAATAGCCCACGGCCTCGGTGACTATTTCCTTGCAGCTGCGCGCTGGGCATTTCTTCTCATTTAGGGCGGGCCTCTGACCGTAGCCTCCCACCAGGCACCACGAGGACCCTCGAAAGACTTTACCCATTTCCGGCGGCCCTCCCCAACCCCGCGGTCAAGGCTATAGCCCGCGGCCTCGACGACTATTTCACGCGCTACGCCGCTGGGCATTTCTTGTCATTTTAGGGCAGGCCCTGACCGTAGCCTCCCACTGGGCACGCGAGGACCCTCGAAAAGACTGAACCCATTTCGGAATCCAGAGCCCCCGAAAGCCCCTCCCCAACCCCCGAGGGCAAAAGGCTATAGCCCACCGGCCTCGGCGACTATTTCACGCGCTGCGCCGCTGGACATTTCTTGCCATTTTAGGGCAGGCTTCTGACCGTAGCCTCAGCCTCCAGGCTGCGAGGACCCTCGAAAAGACTGTACCCATTTCCGGCAGGCCCAGAACTTTCCTCCCAACCCCGCGGACCAGGCTCTGAGCCCACGGCCTCGGCGACTATTTCCGTGCTGCGCCGCTGGGCATTTCTTCTCATTTTAGGGCAGGCCTCTGACCGTAGCCTCCCACGGGGCACACGAGGACCCTCGAAAAGACTTTACCCATTTCCGACGCCCCTCCCCCAACCCCGCAGACCAAAGGCTATAGCCCACCGGCCTCGGCGACTATTTCACGCGCTGCGCCGCTGGACATTTCTTGCCATTTTAGGGCAGGCTTCTGACCGTAGCCTCCAACTGGGCACACGAGGACCCTCGAAAAGACTGTACCCATTTCCGACGCCCAGAGCCCCAGAACTTTCCTCCCCAACCCCCGCGGACCAAAGGCTCTAGGCCACCGGCCTCGGCGACTATTTCACGCGCTGCGCCGCTGGGCATTTCTTCTCATTTTAGGGCAGGCCTCTGACCGTAGCCTCCCACTGGGCACACGAGGACCCTCGTAAAGACTGTACCCATTTCCGACGACCAGAGCCCGGCGCCCTCCCCGGCCCGCGGACCAAAGGCTATAGCCCAGCGGCCTCCGTGACTATTTCCCGTGCTACGCCGCTGGGCATTTCTTGCCATTTTATGGCAGGCCTCTGACCTAACCTCCCACTGGGCAAACGAGGACCCTCGAAAAGACTGTACCCATTTCCGATGCCCAGAGACCCCGAACGCCCCTCCCCAACCCCCGCGGACCAAAGGCTATAGACCACCGGCCTCGGCGAGTATTTCACGCGCTGCGCCGCTGGGCATGTCTTGCCATTTTAGGGCAGGCTTCTGACCGTAGCCTCCCACTGGACACACGAGGACCCTCGAAAAGACTGTACCCAGTTCCGATGCCCAGAGCCCCAGAACTTTCCTCCCAACCCCTGCGGACCAAAGGCTATAGCCCACCGGCCTCGGCGACTATTTCACGCGCTGCGCCGCTGGGCATTTCTTCTCATTTTAGGGCAGGCCTCTGACCGTAGCCTCCCACGGGGCACACGAGGACCCTCGAAAAGACTTTACCCATTTCCGACGCCCCTCCCCAACCCCCGCGGACCAAAGGCTCTAGGCCACCGGCCTCGGCGACTATTTCAAGCGCTGCGCCGCTGGACATTTCTTGCCATTTTAGGGCAGGCTTCTGACCGTAGCCTCCCCTTTGGGCGAGGACCCTCTAATTGACTGTACCCATTTCCGACGACCAGAGCCCCCGAAACACCTTCCCCAACCCCCGCGGACCAAAGGCTATAGCCCACCGGCCTCGGTGACTATTTCACGCGCTGCGCCGCTGGGCATTTCTTCTCATTTTAGGGCAGGCCTCTGACCGTAGCCTCCCACGGGGCACACGAGGACCCTCGAAAAGACTTTACCCATTACGGCCCTCCCCAACCCCCGCGGTCCAAAGGCTATAGCCCACCGGCCTCGTCGACTATTTCACGCGCTACGCCGCTGGGCATTTCTTGCCATTTTAGGGCAGGCCCTGACCGTAGCCTCCCACTGGGCACGCGAGGACCCTCGAAAAGACTGAACCCATTTCGGAATCCAGGCCCCAGCCCCTCCCAGCCCCGAGGCAAAGGCTATAGCCCACCGGCCTCGGCGACTATTTCACGCTGCGCGCTGGACATTTCTTGCCATTTTAGGGCAGGCTTCTGCCGTAGCCTCAGCTGGGCACGAGGACCCTCGAAAGACTGTACCCATTTCCGGCGAGCCCCGAACTTTCCTCCCAACCCCGCGGACCAAGGCTCTGGGCCACCGGCCTCGGCGACTATTTCCAGCTGCGCGCTGGGCATTTCTTCTCATTTAGGGCAGGCCTCTGACCGTAGCCTCCACAGGCACACGAGGACCCTCGAAAGACTTTACCCATTTCCGGCGCCCTCCCCAACCCCCCGGACCAAAGGCTATAGCCCACCGGCCTCGGCGACTATTTCACGCTCCGCGCTGCTGGACAATTCTTGCCATTTTAGGGCAGGCTTCTGACCGTAGCCTCCAACTGGGCACATGAGGACCCTCGAAAAGACTGTACCCATTTCCGACGAGCCCCGAACTTTCCTCCCCAACCCCAGCGGACCAAGGCTCTGGGCCACCGGCCTCGGCGACTATTTCCAGCTGCGCGCTGGGCATTTCTTCTCATTTTAGGGCAGGCCTCGACCGTAGCCTCCCAGGCACGAGGACCCTCGTAAAGACTGTACCCATTTCCGGCGAGGCCCCGGCGCCCTCCCGACCCCGCGGACCAAGGCTATAGCCACGGCCTCCGTGACTATTTCCGTGCTCGCGCTGGGCATTTCTTGCCATTTTATGGCGGGCCTCTGACTAACCTCCCCGGGCAAGCGAGGACCCTCGAAAAGCTGTACCCATTTCCGATGCGAGACCCGAGCGCCTCCCGGCCCCGCGGACCAAAGGCTATAGACCACCGGCCTCGGCGAGTATTTCACGCGCTGCGCCGCTGGGCATGTCTTGCCATTTTAGGGCAGGCTTCTGACCGTAGCCTCCAACTGGGCACACGAGGACCCTCGAAAAGACTGTACCCATTTCCGACGCCCAGAGCCCCAGAACTTTCCTCCCCAACCCCCGCGGACCAAAGGCTCTAGGCCACCGGCCTCGGCGACTATTTCACGCGCTGCGCCGCTGGGCATTTCTTCTCATTTTAGGGCAGGCCTCTGACCGTAGCCTCCCACGGGGCACACGAGGACCCTCGAAAAGACTTTACCCATTTCCGACGCCCCTCCCCAACCCCCGCGGACCAAAGGCTATAGCCCACCGGCCTCGGCGACTATTTCACGCGCTGCGCCGCTGGGCATTTCTTGCCATTTTAGGGCAGGCCTCTGACCGTAGCCTCCCACTGGGCACGCGAGGACCCTCGGCTCGCCGGTACCCATTTCCGACTCCAGGCCCCGAGCCCCTCCCCGGCCCCGAGGCCAAAGGCTATAGCCCACGGCCTCGGCGACTATTTCACCGCTGCGCGCTGGACATTTCTTGCCATTTTAGGGCGGGCTTCGGACCGTAGCCTCCCACTGGGCACGAGGACCCTCGTAAAGGCATGTACCATTTCCGGCGACAGGCCCGAAACCCCTCCCCAACCCCCGCGGACCAAAGGCTATAGCCCACCGGCCTCCGTGACTATTTCCAGTGCTACGCCGCTGGGCATTTCTTGCCATTTTATGGCGGGCCTCGACCGTAGCCTCCCAGGCACACGAGGACCCTCGAAAAGACTGTACCCATTTCCGATGCCGAGACCCGACGCCCTCCCCGGCCCCGCGGACCAAGGCTTTAGACCACCGGCCTCGGCGACTATTTCACGCTGCGCGCTGGGCATGTCTTGCCATTTAGGGCAGGCTTCTGACCGTAGCCTCAGCTGGGCACGAGGACCCTCGTAAAACTGTACCCATTTCCGGCGAGCCCCGGCGCCCTCCCGGCCCCAGCGGACCAGGCTATAGCCACCACCGGCCTCTATTTTCTGCTGCGCTGGGCATTTCTTGCCATTTATGGCGGGCCTCGACCTAACCTCCCCTGGGCAGCGAGGACCCTCGAAAGACTGTACCCATTTCCGATGCGAGACCCCGACGCCCTCCCGGCCCCAGCGGACCAAGGCTATAGACCACCGGCCTCGGCGGTATTTCAGCTGCGCGCTGGGCATGTCTTGCCATTTTAGGGCGGGCTTCTGACCGTAGCCTCCAGCGGGCACGAGGACCCTCGAAAGACTGTACCCATTTCCGGCGCCCGAGCCCCGAACTTTCCTCCCCGGCCCCGCGGACCAGGCTCTAGCCACCGGCCTCGGCGAATAATTCACGCGCTGCGCCGCTGGGCATTTCTTCTCATTTTAGGGCAGGCCTCTGACCGTAGCCTCCCACGGGGCACACGAGGACCCACGAAAAGACTTTACCCATTTCGGACGCCCTCCCCAACCCCGCGGACCAAACGGCTATAGCCCACCGGCCTCGGCGACTATTTCGCACGCTGCGCCGCTGGGCATTTCTTGCCATTTTAGGGCAGGCCTGACCGTAGCCTCCCAGCGCGAGGACCCTCGAAGCTGTACCCATTTCGACTCAGGCCCCGAGCGCCCTCCCCAACCCCGAGGCCAGGCTATAGCCCACCGGCCTCGGCGACTATTTCACGCGCTGCGCCGCTGGACATTGCTTGCCATTTTAGGGCAGGCTTCTGACCGTAGCCTCCCACTGGGCACACGAGGACCCTCGAAAAGACTGTACCCATTTCCGATGCCCAGAGACCCCGACGCCCCTCCCAGCCCCAGCGGACCAAGGCTTTAGCCCACCTCGGCGACTATTTCCGCAGCTGCGCGCTGGGCATTTCGTTGCCATTTAGGGCAGGCTTCTGACCGTAGCCTCAGCTGGGCACCGAGGACCCTCGTAAAGACTGTACCCATTTCCGGCGACGGGCCCGAAACCCCCTCCCCAACCCCCGCGGACCAAAGGCTATAGCCCACCGGCCTCAGTGACTATTTCCCGTGCTGCGCCGCTGGGCATGTCTTGCCATTTTAGGGCAGGCTTCTGACCGTAGCCTCCCACTGGGCACACGAGGACCCTCGTAAAGACTGTACCCATTTCCGACGACCAGAGCCCCCGAAACCCCCTCCCCAACCCCCGCGGACCAAAGGCTATAGCCCACCGGCCTCGGTGACTATTTCACGCGCTGCGCCGCTGGGCATTTCTTGTCATTTTTGGGCAGGCCTCTGACCGTGTCCTCCAACGGGGCACACGAGGACCCTCGAAAAGACTTTACCCATTTCCGGCAGGCCCGAAACCCCTCCCGGCCCCGCAGACCAAAGGCTATAGCCCACCGGCCTCGACGACTATTTCACGCGCTGCGCCGCTGGGCATTTCTTGCCATTTTAGGGCAAGCCCTGACCGTAGCCTCCCACTGGGCACACGAGGACCCTCGTAAAGACTGTACCCATTTCCGACGACCAGAGCCCCCGAAACCCCCTCCCCAACCCCCGCAGACAAAAAGCTATAGCCCACCGGCCTCCGTGACTATTTCCCGTGCTACGCCGCTGGGCATTTCTTGCCATTTTAGGGCAGGCCTCTGACCGTAGCCTCCCACTGGGCACACGAGGACCCTCGAAAAGATTGTACCCATTTCGTGCCGGAGACCCGAGCAGCCCTCCCGACCCCGCGGACCAAACGCTATAGCCCACCGGTATCGGCGACTATTTCAGCTGCGCGCTGGGCATGTCTTGCCATTTTAGGGCGGGCTTCGTAGCCTCCCAGGCACCACGAGGACCTTGAAAGACTGTACCCATTTCCGGCGACGGGCCCCAAACCCCCTCCCCCCGTGGACCAAGGCTATAGCCCACCGGCCTCGGCGACTATTTCGCAGCGCGCTTAGCATTTCTTGCTATTTTAGGCAGGCTTGACCGTAGCCTCCAGGCACGCGGACCCTCGTAAAAGGCTGCCCATTTCCGGCAGGCCCCGAAACCCCTCCCAACCCCGCGGACCAAGGCTATAGCCCGGCCTCGGTGACTATTTCCGTGCTGCTCCGCTGGGCATTTCTTGCCATGTTAGTGCAGGCTTCTGACCGTAGCCTCCCCCTGGGCCCACGAGGACCCTTGAAAAGACTGTACCCATTTCCGGCGGCGAGACCGGGCGCCCTCCTCGGCCCGCGGACCAAAGGCTATAGCCCACGGCCTCGGCGACAATTTCACGCCTTGCGCGCTGGGCATGTCTTGCCATTTTAGGCGAGCTTCTGGCCGTACCATCCCAGGGGCACGAGGACCTTGACGACTGTACCCATTTCCGGCGACGAGGCCAGCCGTCCCCGACCCCGTGGACCAAAGGCTATAGCCACCGGCCTCGGCGGTATTTCACGCGCTCGCGCTTGGCATTTCTTGCTATTTTAGGGCTTCCGTAGCCTCCCACCCAGGAACCGCGAGGACCTTGAAAGACTGTACCCATTTCCGACGACGGAGGCCGGCCCTCAGCCCCGTGGACCAGGCTATAGCCACGGCCTCGGCGACTATTTCCCGCTGCGCGCTGGGCATTCATGCTATTTGAGGGCGAACTTCTGGTAGCCTCCAGCTGAGAACACGAGGACCTTGAAAATGTACCCATTTCCGGCGACCGGGCGCCCGAAACCCCTCCCCCGTGGACCAAGGCTATAGCCCACGGCCTCGGCGACTATTTCCACGCTGCGCTGAGCATATCTTGCCATTTAAGGCGAGCTTGGCCGTACCCTCCCAGAGCACCACGAGGACCTTGAAAATGTACCATTTCGGCGACGAGGCCCCAAAACCCCTCCCAGCCCCGTGGACCAAAGGCTATAGCCACCGGCGCTCGGTGACTATTTCAGCTGCGCGGCTGGGCATTTCTTGCCATTTTAGGGCAGCCCTCTGCCGTAGCCTCCCATGGTGCAGGACCCTCGGCTATGCCATTTCCGCCCTCCCCAGCCCCGCCAGACCAAAGGCTATAGCCACACGGCCTCGGTGACTATTTGTCGCTCGCCGCTCATGGGCATTTCTTGCCATTTTAGGGCAGGCTTGACCCACGTAGCCTCCCACTGGGCACGAGGACCCTCGAGCCGTACCCATTTCGTGACAGGCCGAAACCCCTCCCAGCCCCGCGGACCAAGGCTATAGCCGCACGGCCTCGGTGACTATTTCATTGCGCTGGCGCAGGCATTTCTTGTCATTTAAGGCGGGGCCTCGTAGCCAACCTCCCAGGGCACACGAGACCCTCGAAAAGCGCACCCATTTCCGCGCCTCCCCAGCCAGCGGACCAAGGCTATAGCCCACGGCCAGCTGCCTATTTCACGCCTTGCGCGCTGGGCATTTCTTGCCATTTGAGGCGGGCCTAAAGGTAGCCTCCCAGGCGCGAGGACCCTCGAAAGACTGCCATTTCAGACACCAGAGCCCCGACGCCTCCCAGCTCCGAGGCCAGGCCTGTAGCCCACCGGCCTCGGCGACTATTTCCTGGCGCTGCACGCGGAATTTCTTGCCATTTAGGGCAGGCTTCTGACCGTAGCCTCCCAGCTGGGCACAGGGGACCCTCGTAAAAATGTACCCATTTCCAGCGACGAGCCCGAAACCCCTCCCGGCCCCGCGGACCGAGGCTATAGCGCCGGCCTCGGTGACTATTTCCGTCTTTGCGCGCTGGGCATTTCTTGCCATTTCAAGACAGGCCTCTGACCGTAGCCTCCCACTAGGCACACGAGGACCCTCAGATAGGCGTATGCCATTTCCGGCCCGGGCCCCGAACTTCCTCCCAGCCCCCGCGGACCAAAGGCTCTAGGCCACGACCTCGGCGACTATTTCAAGCGCTGCGCTTGTTGGACATTTCTTACCATTTAGGGCGGGCTTCTGACCGTAGCCTCTGCCAGGCACACGAGGACCCTCGTAAAGACTGTACCCATTTCCGACGGCGAGAACCCCGAAACCCGCTCCCAGTCCCGCGGACCAAAGGCTATAGCCCACGGCATCGATGACTATTTCCCGTGCTTTGCGCCCGCTGAACTTTCTTGCCATTTTAGGGCAGCCCTCACCGTAACCTCCCACTTTGGGTACATGAGGGACCCTCGAAAGACTGTACCCATTTCGGACGCCCGGAGGCCCGAACTCCCCTCCCAGCCCCACGGACCCAAAGGCTATAGCCCGCCGGCCTCAGCGACTATTTAGCCCCGAACCGCGCGGCAAAGCATGTCTTGCCATTTTAGGGCAGGCTTCGACCGTAGCCTCCACTGGGCACGAGGACCCTCGAAAGGTGTACCCATTTCCGGCGACTAAAGCCCGAAACACCTTCCCAACCCTCGCGGACCAAAGGCTATAGCCCACCGGCCTCAGTGACTATTTGGCTCTACCCGCTGGGCATTTCTTGCCATTTAGGGCGGGCTTCTGACCGTAGCCTCACTTCCAGGCACCACGAGGACCCTCGAAAGGCCGTACCCATTTCGGCGACTAGGGCCGAAACCTCCTCCCCGCGGACCAAAGGCTATAGCCCACGGCCTCGGTGACTATTTCACGCGTTGCGCGCTTTGCATTTCTTGTCATTTAGGGCAGGCCTCTGACCGTAGCCTGCAGGGCTGCGAGGACCCTCGAAAAGGCATGCCCATTTCCGGCGCCTCCCAGGCCCCGGACCAAAAGGCTATGGCCGCGGCCTCGGTGACTATTTCACGCTCTGCGCGTGAGCATTCTTGCCATTTAGGGCGGGCCACGAAGGTAGCCTCCCCTTTGGGCGCGAGGACCCTCGAAAAGACTGTACCCATTTCCGACACAGGCCCAGAATGCCTCCCAACTCCGAGGCCAAGGCTATAGCCCCACGGCCTCGGCGACTATTTCCGCAGCGCGCGCGCTGGACATTTCTTGCCATTTTAGGGCAGGCTTCTGACCGTAGCCTCACCCAGGCACGAGGACCCTCGAAAAGGCTGTACCCATTTCCGGCGATCGGGCCCGAGCCCTCCCGGCCCGTGGACCAAAGGCTATAGCCCACCGGCCTCGGCGACTATTTCCGCGCTGCGCTGGGTATTCTTGCTATTTTAGGGTAGGTTCTGATCGTAGCCTCCCACTGGGCACCACGAGGACCCTCGAAAGACTGCCATTTCCGGCCTTGAGCCCAGAACTTCCCTCCCGTCCCAAGTGGACCAAGGCTCTAGGCCACCGGCCTCGGTGACTATTTCACCTTGTTGCGCGCTGGACATTTCTTGCCATTTTGGGCAGGCTTGACCGTAGCCTCCTGCGCACACGAGGACCCTCGTAGAGACTGTACCATTTCCGGCGGCAGGCCCGAAACCCGCTCCCCAGTCCCCACGGACCAAAGGCTGTAGCCCGGCCTCGGTGACTTTTCCCCGCGCGGCGCCGCTGGGCTTTTCTTGCCATTTAGGCGAGCCTCTCGGACCGTAGCCTCAGCTGGGCACGAGGACCCTCGAAAAGACCGTACCAATTTCGGCGGCAGGCCCGAAACCCCTCCCGGCCCCGCGGACCAAGGCTCTGGCACCGGCCTCGGCGATTATTTCCGCAGCGCTGCGCGCTGGGCATTTCTTGTCATTTAGGGCGGGCCTCTGACCGTAGCCTCCCACAGGGCACGAGGACCCTCGAAAAACTGTACCCATTTCCGGCCCCTCCCCGGCCCCGCGGACCAAAGGCTATAGCCCACGGCCTCGGCGACTATTTCACGCTCTCTGCGCGGCTGAGCATTTCTTGCCATTTAAGGGCAGGCCACAAGGTAGCCTCCCAGGCGCGAGGACCCTCGAAAAGACTGTACCCATTTCCGACACCCAGAGCCCCCGAATGCCCCTCCCCAACTCCCGAGGGCCAAAGGGTATAGCCCACCGGCCTCGGCGACTATTTCACGCGCTGCGCCGCTGGACATTTCTTGCCATTTTAGGGCGGGCTTGGCCGTAGCCTCCCAGCTGGGCTACGAGGACCCTCGTAAAGGCTGTATCCATTTCCGACGGCCAGAGCCACGAAACCCCTCCCGGCCCGCGGACCAAAGGCTATAGCCCACGGCCTCGATCACTATTTCCCGTGCGGCGCGGCATTTCTTGCCATTTAGGCGGGCCTCGGCCGTAGCCTCCCCCTTTGGGCACGAGACCCTCGAAAAGGCTGTAATCATTTCCGGATCAGGCCCCGAAACCCCTCGGCCCCGTGGACCGAGGCTATAGCCCACCGGCCTCGGCGACTATTTCGCGCTGCGCGCTGGGTATTCTTGCTATTTTAGGGTGAGGCTTCTGATCGTAGCCTCCCAGCTGGGCGAGGACCCTCGAAAGGCACTGTGCCATTTCCGGCGACGAGCCCCGGAACTTCTCTCCCCGGCCCCGCGGACCAAGGCTCTGGGCCACCGGCCTGGCGGCGACTATTTCACGCGCTGCGCGCTGGACATTTCTTGCCATTTTAGGGCGGGCTTCGACCGTAGCCTCTGCCAGCACACGAGGACCCTCGTAAAGACTGTACCATTTCCGGCGACCCGAGCCCGAAACCGCTCCCCAATCCCGCGGACCAAAGGCTATAGCCCACCGGCCTCGATGACTTTCCGTGCTCGCGCTGGGCATTTCTTGCCATTTTAGGGCAAGCCTGTGACCGTAGCCTCCCACAGGGCACACGAGGACCCTCGAAAAGAGTGTACCCATTTCGGCGCCCTCCCAGCCCCGCGGACCAAGGCCATAGCCCCGGCCTCGGCGACTATTTCCTTGTGCGCCGCTGGGCATTTCTTGCCATTTAGGGCAGGCCCTGAGCAGTAACCTGCCCAGGCACGCGAGGACCCTCGAAAGACTGTACAAATTTCCGACACAGGCCCGAGCGCCCTCCCAGCCCCGAGGCCAAGGCTATAGCCCACCGGCCTCGGCGACTATATCCGCGCTGCGCGCTGGACATTCTTGCCATTTAGGGCAGGCTTGACCGTAGCCTCCCTGGGCACCACGAGGACCCTCGTAAAGCTGCCATTTCCGGCGACCCAGGCCCCGAAACCCCTCCCCAACCCCCGCGGACGCAAGGCTATAGCCCACCGGCCTCGGTGACTATTTGGCGCTTCAGCGCATTTCTTGCCATTTAGGGTAGGCTTCTGACCGTAGCCTCCCTGGGCACCACGAGGACCCTCGAAAAGTCCGTCTGTAATTCGGCGAGGCCGAAACCCCTCGACCCCGCGGACCAAAGGCTATAGCCCACCGGCCTCGGTGACTATTTCACGCGTTGCGCCGCTTTGCATTTCCTGTCATTTTAGGGCAGGCCTCTGACCGTAGCCACCCACGGGGCACACGAGGACCCTCGAAAAGACTGTACCCATTTCCGACGCCCCTCCCCAACCCCCGCAGACCAAAGGCTATAGCCCACCGGCCTCGGCGACTATTTCACGCTCTGCGCCGCTGGGCATTTCTTGCCATTTTAGGGCAGGCCCTGAAGGTAGCCTCCCACTAGGCATGCGAGGACCCTCGAAAAGACTGTACCCATTTCCGACACCCAGAGCCCCCGAATGCCCCTCCCCAACTCCCGAGGGCCAAAGGCTATAGCCCACCGGCCTCGGCGACTATTTCACCTTGCGCGCGCTGGACATTTCTTGCCATTTTAGGACAGACTTCTGACGCCCAGCCTCCCAATGGGCACCACGAGGACCCTCGTAAAAGCTGCCCATTTCCGGCTGACGGGCCCAAACCCCTCCCGACCCCGCGGACCAAAAGGCTATAGCCACCGGCCTCGATGACAATTTCCGTGCTTTGCGCCGCTGGTTATTTCTTGCTATTATAGGGCGGGGCTCGGCCGTAGCCTCCCAGCTGGGCCTGCGAGGACCCTCGAAAAGACTGTACCCATTTCCGTGATCAGGCCCGAAACCCCTCCCGACCCCGTGGACCAAGGCTATAGCCCACGGCCTCGGCGACTATTTCAGCGCTGCGCTGGGTATTTCTTGCTATTTTAGGGTGGGACTTCTGATCGTAGCCTCCCAGGCTACGAGGACCCTCGAAAAGACTGTACCCATTTCCGACACCCAGAACTTCCCTCCCAACCCCCGCGGACCAAAGGCTCTAGGCCACCGGCCTCGGCGACTATTTCACGCGCTGCGCCGCTGGACATTTCTTGCCATTTTAGGGCAGGCTTCTGACCGTATCCTCCTACTGGGCACACGAGGACCCTCGTAAAGACTGTACCCATTTTCGGACAGGCCCGAAACCCGCTCCCAATCCCCGCGGACCAAGGCTATAGCCACGGCCTCGGTGACTATTTCCGTGCTGCGCGCTGGGTATTTCTTGCCATTTTAGGCAGGCCTCTGACCGTAGCCTCCCACCAGGACACGAGACCCTCGAAAAGGCTGTACCCATTTCCGGCCCCTCCCAACTCCCGCGACCAAAGGCTATAGCCGCGGCCTCGGCGGACTATTTCACGCTTTCTGCGCCCGCTGGAGCATTTCTTGCCATTTAGGGGCAGGCCTGAGTAGCCTCCCAGGCATCTGAGGACCCTCGAAAAGCTGTACCCATTTCCGACACAGGCCCCGAATGCCCTCCCAACTCCCGAGGGCCAAGGCTATAGCCCACCGGCCCCGGTGACTATTTCGGGCTCGGTGCCGCTGGGCAGTTCTTGCCATTTTAGGACAGGCTTCTGGCCGTTGCCTCCCAGGCACCGAGGACCCTCGTAAAGACTGTACCATTTCCGGCGTGAGCCCGAAACCCCTCCCAGCCCCGCGGACCAAGGCTATAGCCCACCGGCCTCGATGACTATTTCCCGTGCTGCGCGCTGGTTATTTCTTGCTATTTTAGGCGGGCCTCGGCCGTAGCCTCCCAGGCTGCGAGGACCCTCGAAAAGACTCTACCCATTCCGTGATCAGGCCCTAAACCCCTCCCAGCCCCGTGGACCAAGGCTATAGCCCACCGGCCTCGGCGACTATTTCACCGCGCTGCGCGCTGGGTATTCTTGCTATTTTGGGTAGGCTTCTGATCGTAGCCTCCCAGGCACCGAGGACCGTCGAAAAGGCACCCATTTCCGGCGCGAGCCCCGAACTTCCCTCCCCGGCCGCGGACCAAAGGCTCTGGCCACGGCCTGGCGGCTATTTCACGCGCTGCGCGCTGGGGCATTTCTTGCCAATTTAGGGGCTTACGGCGTAGCCTCCCCTTGGGCGCGAGACCCTCGAAAGGCCGTACCCATTTCGGCGACAGGCCAGAATCCCCTCCCCAACCCCCGCGGACCAAAGGCTATAGCCCACCGGCCTCGGTGACTATTTCACACGCTGCGCCGCTGGACATTTCTTGCCATTTTAGGGCAGGCTTCTAACCGTAATCTCCCACTGGGCACACGAGGACCCTCGAAAAGACTGTACCCATTTCCGACGACCAGAGCCCCCGAAACACCTTCCCCAACCCCCGCGGACCAAAGGCTATACCAGCAAGCCTCGGTGACTATTTCCCGTCTTTGCGCCTGAGGCATTTCTTGCAATTTTAGGGCAGGCCTCGGCGGTAGCCTCCCTTTGGGCACACGAGGACCCTCGAAAAGCCTGTACCCATTTCAGCCCGAGTCCCGACGCCCCTCCCAGCCCCAGCGGACCAAAGGCTATAGCCTCAGGCCTCGGCGACTATTTCACGCCCGTGGGCATGTCTTGCCATTTTAGGCAGGCCTCGACCGTAGCCTCCACAGGTACGAGGACCCTCAAAATGCCTGTGCCATTTCCGGCGCCAGAGCCCCGAGCGCCTCGGCCCAGCGGACCAAGGCTACAGCCTCGCCCTCGGCGACTATTTCCTGCTGCGCCCGTTGGGCATATCTTGCCATTTTAAAGCGACCTCGATCGTAGCCTCCCACTGGGCACCGAGGACCCACAGCCTGTACCCATTTCCGGCCCAGGCCCCGACGCCTCCCAACCCCGCGGACCAGGCTATAGCCTACCGGCCTCGGCGACTATTTCACCTTGTTGCATGCGTGGGCATGTCTTGCCATTTAGGGCAGGCCTCGACCGTAGCCTCACCAGCAGGCACCACGAGACCCTCGAAAAGCCTGTACCCATTTTGTGACGAGTCCCGAACCATCTTCCCAACCCCAGCGGACCAGGCTATAGCCCACGGCCTCGGCGACTATTTGAGCGCTCGTCGCTGGGCATTTCTTGCCATTTTAGGCGGGCTTACTGGCCGTAGCCTCCCACTGGAGCAGGCGACCTCGAAAGGACCGTGCCCATTTCGGCGACGGGCCGAAACCCCTCCCGGCCCCAGCGGACCGAGGCTATGGCCCACGGCCTCGGTGACAATTTCACGCTGCGCGCTGGGCATTTCTTGTCATTTTAGGGCAGGCCTCGCCGTAGCCTCCCCAGGCACTGCGAGGACCCTCGAAAAAGTACCCATTTCGGCGCCCTCCCAACCCCGCGCACAAGGCTATAGCCCACCGGCATGGCGACTATTTCCGCTGCGCCATTGGACATTTCTTGCCATTTATGGCGGGCTTCTAACCGTAATCTCCACTGGGCACCGAGGACCCTCGTAAAAGGCTACCCATTTCCGGCGGCGAGCCCGAAACCCCTTCCCTAACCCCTGCGGACCAAAGGCTATACCCACCGGCCTCGGTGACTATTTCCGTGCTGCGCCGCTGGGCATTTCTTGCCAATTTGGGGCAGCCCTCTGACCGTACCCTCCCTGCAGGCACGAGGACCCTCGAAAAAGCCTGTACCCATTTCGATGCAGGCCCCGACGCCCCTCCCCGGCCCGCGGACCAAAGGCAATAGCCTACCGGCCTCGGCGACTATTTCGCGCTGCGCCGCTGGGCATGTCTTGCCATTTTGGGCAGGCTTCTCACCGTACTCTCCCACTGGGCACACGAGGACCCTCGAAAAGACTGTACCCATTTCCGACGCCCAGAGCCCCCGAACGCCCCTCGCCAACCCCCGCGGACCAAAGGCTATAGCCCACCGGCCACGGCGACTATTTCACGCGCCGCGCCGCTGGGCATGTCTTGCCATTTTAGGGCAGCCTTCTGACCATAGCCTCCCACTGGGTACACGAGGACCCTCGAAAAGACTGTACCCATTTCGGCGACCCCAGGCCCATCTTACGCGGACCAAAGGCTATAGCCCACCGGCCTCGGCGACTATTTGACGCGCTTCGCCGCTGGGCATTTCTTGCCATTTTAGGGCAGGCTTCTGGCCGTAGCCTCCCACTGGGCACAGGAGGACCCTCGAAAAGACCGTACCCATTTCGTGCAGGCCGAGCCGAAACCCCTCCCGGACCCCCGCGGACTAAAGGCTATAGCCCACCGGCCTCGGTAACAATTTCCTGGCAGCTGCGCGCTGGGCATTTCTTGTCATTTAGGGCGGGGCCTCGGCCGAGCCTCCCACAGGGCACGAGGACCCTCGAAAAGGCGTACACAATTCCGACGCCCCTCCCCAACCACCGCACACCAAAGGCTATAGCCCACCGGCCTCGGCGACTATTTCACTCGCTGCGCCGCCGGACATTTCTTGCCATTTTATGGCAGGCTTCTAACCGTAATCTCCCACTGGGCACACGAGGACCCTCGTAAAGACTGTACCCATTTTCGTGGCGGGCCCCGAAACCCCCTTCTAACCCTGCGGACCAAGGCTATACCCACGGCCTCGGTGACTATTTCCGTGCTGCGCCACTGGGCATTTCTTGCCATTTAGGGCAGGCCTCTGACCGTAGCCTCCCCCCAGGCACCGAGGACCCTCGAAAGACTGCCATTTCCGGCCGAGCCCCGAGCGCCCCTCCCGGCCCGCGGACCAAAGGCTGTGCCCACGGCCTCGGCGACTATTTCACCGCGCTGCGCTGGGTATTTCTTGCCATTTTAAGCGGGATTACGAGAATAGCCTCCCCTTTGGGTACCGAGGGACCCTCGAAAAGCTGCCATTTTCGGCGGACGAGCCTCAACCCCTCCCGGCCCCAGCGGACCAAAAGGCTATAGCCCACCGGCCTCGGTGACTATTTCCATGCCGCTGGGCATTTCTTGCCATTTAGGGCTGGCCGGACCGTAGCCTCCCACTCGGCACCACGAGGACCCTTGAAAAGAGCTGTACCCATTTTCGGCGACGAGCCACCTAAACCCCTCCCCGGCCCGCGGACCAGGCTATAGCCCACCGGCCTCGGTGACTATTTCACCTTGACTGCGCGCTGGGCATTTTGCCATTTGGCGGGCCTCTCACCGTAGCCACCCACGGGGCACCACGAGGACCCTCGAAAGACTGTACCCATTTCCGGCGCGAGACCGAGCGCCCCACCCCGCGGACCAAGGCTATAGCCCACGGCCTCGGTGACTATTTCGCAGCGCTGCGCGCTGGACATTCTTGCCATTTTGGGACAGGCTTCTGACCGTAGCCCTCGCCAGGCACGAGGACCCTCGTAAACATGCCATTTCCGGCGACCAGGCCCGAGCCCCTCCCGACCCCAGCGGACCAAGGCTATAGCCCACCGGCCTCGGTGACTATTTCCGTGCTTTGCGCCGCTGGTTATTTCTTGCTATTTTAGGGCAGGCCTCGACGTAGCCTCCAGCCCAGGCTGCGAGGACCCTCGAAAGACTCTACCATTTCCGGGATCGAGCCCTAAACCCCTCCCCAACCCCGTGGACCAAAGGCTATAGCCCACCGGCCTCGGCGACTATTTCCGCAGCTGCTGCGCTGGGTATTTATTGCTATTTTAGGGTAGGCTTCTGATCGTAGCCTCAGGCTGCGAGGACCGTCGAAAAGGCATGTACCCATTTCGGCGCCCAGGCCCAGAACTTCCCTCCCCAACCCCCGCGGACCAAAGGCTCTAGGCCACCGGCCTCGGCGACTATTTCACGCGCTGCGCCGCTGGGCATTTCTTGCCAATTTAGGGCAGGCTTCTGGCCGTAGCCTCCCACTGGGCACATGAGGACCCTCAAAAAGACCGTACCCATTTCTGACGACCAGAGCCCCCGAATACCCTCCCCAAACCCCGCGGACCAAAGGCTATAGCCCACCGGCCTCGGTGACTATTTCACGCGCTGCGCCGCTGGACATTTCTTGCCATTTTAGGGCAGGCTTCTAACCGTAATCTCCCACTGGGCACACGAGGACCCTCGTAAAGACTATGCCATTTCCGGCGGCGGGCCGAAACCCCCTCCACAACCCTGCGGACCAAAGGCTATACCAACCCGGCCTCGGTGGACTATTTCCGTGCTTTGCGCTGGGCATTTCTTGCAATTTTAGGGCAGGCCTCTGCCCGTAGCCTCCCACTGGGCACCCGAGGCCTCTCGAAAAGACTGTACCCATTTCCGGCCCGAGTCCCCAGCGCCTCGGCCCAGCGGACCAAAGGCTATAGCCTACCGGCCTCGGCGACTATTTCACGCCGCTGGGCATGTCTTGCCATTTTAGGGCAGGCCTCTGACCGTAGCCTCCCACAGGGTACACGAGGACCCTCGAAATGCCTGTACCCATTTCCGACGCCCAGAGCCCCCGAACGCCCCTCCCCAACCCCCGCGGACCAAAGGCTACAGCCTACCGCCCTCGGCGACTATTTCACGCGCTGCGCCGTTGGGCATGTCTTGCCATTTTAAGGCAGGCCTCTGACCGTAGCCTCCCACTGGGCACACGAGGACCCACGAAAAGCCTGTACCCATTTCCGGCGGGCCCCGAGCGCCCCTCCCAACCCCGCGGACCGAGGCTATAGCCTACCGGCCTCGGCGACTATTTCACGCTGCGCGCTGGGCATGTCTTGCCATTTTAGGCGGGCCTCGACGTAGCCTCCCATGGGCACGAGGACCCTCAGCCTGTACCCATTTTGGCGACGAGTCCCGAACCATCTTCCCACCCCCGCGGACCAAGGCTATAGCCCACCGGCCTCGGCGACTATTTGGCCTTCGTCGCTGGGCATTTCTTGCCATTTAGGGCGAGCTTCGGCCGTAGCCTCCCCAGGCACAGGAGGACCCTCGAAAGACCGTACCCATTTCGGCGGCAGGCCCGAAACCCCTCCCCCACCCCAGCGGACCAAAGGCTATAGCCCACCGGCCTCGGTGACAATTTCAGCTGCGCTGGGCATTCTTGTCATTTAAGGGCGGGCCTCGGCCGTAGCCTCCCCGCAGGCACCGAGGACCCTCGAAAACTGTACCCATTTCCGGCGCCCTCCCCAACCCCCGCACACAAGGCTATAGCCCACGGCATCGGCGACTATTTCCGCGCTGCGCCATTGGACATTCTTGCCATTTTATGGCGGGCTTCTAACGTAATCTCCACGGGCTGCGAGGACCCTCGTAAAGTCTGTACCCATTTCCGACGGCGGGCCGAAACCCCCTTCTAACCCCTGCGGACCAAGGCTATACCCACGGCCTCGGTGACTATTTCCGTGCTGCGCGCTGGGCATTTCTTGCCATTTTAGGGCAGCCCTCGACCGTAGCCTCCCACTGGGCACCGAGGACCCTCAGCCTGTACCCATTTCGATGCCCAGGCCCCGAGCGCCCCTCCCGGCCCAGCGGACCAAGGCTATAGCCTGCGGCCTCGGCGACTATTTCACGCGCTGCGCCGCTGGGCATGTCTTGCCATTTTGGGCAGGCTTGACCATAGCCTCCCAGGCACGAGGACCCTCGAAAGGCTGTACCCATTTCCGGCGCCCGAGCCCCGACGCCCTCGCCAACCCCGCGGACCTAAGGCTATAGCCCACCGGCCTCGGCGACTATTTCCCGCACTGCGCCGCTGGGCATGTCTTGGCATTTTAAGCGGGCTTCGGCCGTAGCCTCTCTTGAGCCGCATAAGGACCCTAGAAAAGACTGTACCCATTTACGACGACCAGAGCCACTAAACCCGCTCCCCAACCCCCGCGGACCAAAGGCTATAGCCCACCTGCCTCGGTGACTATTTAACGCGCTTCGCCGCTGGGGCTTTCTTGCCATTTAAGCGATTCTGACCGTAGCCTCCCACTGGGCACACGAGGACCCTCGAAAAGCCTGTACCCATTTCTGACGCCCAGAGCCTCCTAAACCCCCTCCCCAACCCCCGCGGACCAAAGGCTATAGCCCACTGGCCTCGGTGACTATTTCCCGCGCTGCGCCGCTGGGCATTTCTTGCCATTTTAGGGCAGGCTTCTGTCCGTAGCCTCCCACTCGGCACACGAGGACCCTCGAAAAGACTGTACCCATTTTCGACGACCAGAGCCCCCTAAACCCCCTCCCCAACCCCCGCGGACCAAAGGCTATAGCCCACCGGCCTCGGTGACTATTTCACGTGCTGCGCCGCTGGGCATTTTTTGCCATTTTAGGGCAGGCCTCTGACCGTAGCCTCCCACTGGGGACATGAGGACCCTCGAAAAGACTGTACCCATTTCCGACGACCAGAGCCCCCGAAACCCCATCCCCAACCCCCGCGGACCAAAGGCTATAGCCCACCGGCCTCGGTGACTATTTCCCGCGCTGCGCAGCTGGGCATTTCTTGCCATTTTAGGGCAGGCTTCTGGCCGTAGCCTCCCACTGGGCACACGAGGACCCTCGAAAAGACCGTACCCATTTCTGACGACCAGAGCCCCCGAAACCCCTTCCCCAACCCCCGCGGACCAAAGGCTATAGCCCACCGGCCACGGCGACTATTTCACGCGCCGCGCCGCTGGGCATGTCTTGCCATTTTAGGGCAGCCTTCTGACCATAGCCTCCCGCGGGTACGAGGACCCTCGAAAAGCATGCCATTTCGGCGACCGAGCCGAAACATCTTCCCTAACCCCGCGGACCAAAGGATACAGCCCACCGGCCTCGGCGACTATTTCACCTTCGCGCTGGGCATTTCTTGCCATTTAGGGCAGGCCGTAGCCTCCCAGAGCGCAGGAGGACCCTCGAAAGACCTTACCCATTTCGGCGGCAGGCCCGAAACCCCTCCCCGGCCCCGGACTAAAGGCTATAGCCCACCGGCCTCGGTAACAATTTCACGCGCTGCGCCGCTGGGCATTTCTTGTCATTTTAGGGCAGGCCTCTGACCGAGCCTCCCACGGGGCACACGAGGACCCTCGAAAAGACTGTACCCATTTCCGACGCCCCTCCCCAACCCCCGCACACCAAAGGCTATAGCCCACCGGCCTCGGCGACTATTTCACTCGCTGCGCCGCCGGACATTACTTGACATTTTATGGAAGGCTTAACGTAATCTCCCCTTTGGGCACGAGGACCCTCGTAAAGGCTGTACCATTTTCGGCGGGCCCCGAAACCCCTTCTAACCCTGCGGACCAAAGGCTATAGCCCACCGGCCTCAGTGACTATTTCCCGTGCTGCGCCACTGGGCATTTCTTGCCATTTTAGGGCAGGCCTCTGACTGTAGCCTCCCACTGGGCACGCAAGGACCCTTGGAAAGACTGTACCCATTTCCGACGACCAGAGCCCCGACGCCCCTCCCAAGCCCCGCGGACCAAAGGCTGTGCCCACCGGCCTCGGCGACTATTTCAGCGCTGCGCGCTGGGTATTTCTTGCCATTTTAAGCGAGATTACGAGAATAGCCTCCCAGGTGCAGAGGACCCTTGAAAAGACTGTACCCATTTTCGACGACCAGAGCCTCCTAAACCCCCTCCCCAACCCCCGCGGACCAAAGGCTATAGCCCACCGGCCTCGGTGACTATTTCACGCGCTGCGCCGCTGGGCATTTTTTGCCATTTTAGGGCAGGCCTCTGACCGTAACCTCCCACTGGGCACACGAGGACCCTCGAAAAGACTGTACCCATTTTCGACGACCAGCCACTAAAGCCCCTCGGCCCCAGCGGACCAAAGGCTATAGCCCACCGGCCTCGGTGACTATTTCACGCGCTGCGCCGCTGGGCATTTTTTGCCATTTTAGGCAGGCCTCTCACCGTAGCCACCCACGGGGCACACGAGGACCCTCGAAAAGACTGTACCCATTTCCGACGCCCAGAGACCCCGAACGCCCCACCCCAACCCCCGCGGACCAAAGGCTATAGCCCACCGGCCTCGGCGACTATTTCACGCGCTGCGCCGCTGGGCATTTCTTGCCATTTTAGGGCAGGCCCTGAACGTAGCCTCCCACTGGGCACACGAGGACCCTCGAAAAGACCGTACCCATTTCTGACGACCAGAGCCCCCGAAACCCCCTCCCCAACCCCCGCGGACCAAAGGCTATAGCCCACCGGCCTCGGTGACTATTTCACGCGCTGCGACGCTGGGCATTTCTTGTCATTTTAGGGCAGGCCTCTGACCGTAGCCACCCACGGGGCACACGAGGACCCTCGAAAAGACTGTACCCATTTCCGACGCCCCTCCCCAACCCCCGCAGACCAAAGGCTATAGCCCACCGGCCTCGGCGACTATTTCACGCTCTGCGCCGCTGGGCATTTCTTGCCATTTTAGGGCAGGCCCTGAAGGTAGCCTCCCACTGGGCACGCGAGGACCCTCGAAAAGACTGTACCCATTTCCGACACCCAGAGCCCCCGAACACCCCTCCCCAACTCCCGAGGGCCAAAGGCTATAGCCTACCGGCCTCGGCGACTATTTCACGCGCTGCGACGCTGGGCATTTCTTGTCATTTTAGGGCAGGCCTCTTACCGTAGCCACCCACGGGGCACACGAGGACCCTCGAAAAGACTGTACCCATTTCCGACGCCCAGACCCGAGGCGCCCCACCCCAGCGGACCAAAGGCTATAGCCCACGGCCTCGGCGACTATTTCACCAGCGCTGCGCGCTGGGCATTTCTTGCCATTTAGGGCAGGCCTGAGCGTAGCCTCCACTGGGCACGTGAGGACCCTCGAAATGACTTTACCCATTTCCGACACCCAGGCCCCGAGGCCCTCCCAGTCCCGAGGCCAAGGCTATAGCCCACCGGCCTCGGCGACTATATCAGCAGCGCGCGCTGGGCATTTCTTGCTCTTTTAGGGCAGGCTTCTGACCGTAGCCTCCCAGGCACGAGGACCCTCGAAAGACCGTACCCATTTCGGCGACCAGATCCCCGAAACCCCTCCCGGCCCCAGCGGACCAAAGGCTATAGCCGCCGGCCTCGGTGACTATTTCACGCTGCGGCCTGGGCATTTCTTGTCATTTAGGGCAGGCGTCTGGCCGTAGCCACCCACAGGGCACAAGAGGACCCTCGAAAAAGCATGCCATTTCCGGCGCCTCCCAACCCCGCGGACCAAGGCTATAGCCCACCGGCCTCGGCGACTATTTCACGCTCTGCGCTGGGCATTTCTTGCCATTTAGGGCAGGCCACAGTAGCCTCCCCTTTGGGCGCGCGGACCCTCGAAAGACTGTACCCATTTCCGACAGGCCCCGAACACCTCCCCGACTCCGAGGGCCAAGGCTATAGCCCACCGGCCTCGGCGACTATATCACGCAGCGCGGACATTTCTTACCATTTTAGGGCAGGCTTCTGACGGTAGCCTCCCCACTTTGGGCACCACCGAGGACCCTCGTGGGACTGTACCATTTCCGGCGGAGGCCCGAAACCCCTCCCGACCCCAGCGGACCAAAGGCTATAGCCACCACGGCCTCGATGACTATTTCGCATGCTGCGCCCCGGGCATTTCTTGCCATTTTTGGGCAGGCCTCTGACCGTAGCCTCCCAGCTGGGCACCGAGGACCCTCGAAAAGACTGTACCATTTCCGGCGACGGGCCCGAAACCCCTCCCCAACCCCCGTGGACCAAAGGCTATAGCCCACCGGCCTCGGCGACTATTTCACGCGCTGCGCGCTGGGTATGTCCTGCTATTTTAGGGCAGGCTTCTGACCGTAGCCTCCCCTTTGGGCACCGAGGCCCTCGAAAACTGTACCCATTTCCGGCGAGCCCCGAAACCCCTCCCCGGCCCGTGGACCAAAGGCTATAGCCCACGGCCTCGGCGACTATTTCCGCAGCGCTGCGCTCGGTATTCTTGCTATTTTAGGGCAGGCTTCTGATCGTAGCCTCCCAGCTGGGCACATGAGGACCCTCGAAAGACTGTACCCATTTCCGGCGAGACCCGAGCGCCCACCCCACCCCAGCGGACCAAGGCTATAGCCAGCCACGGCCTCGGCGAATATTTCAGCGCTGCGCGCTGGGCATTTCTTGCCATTTTAGGGCAGGCCTAAGAGCGTAGCCGTCCACTGGGCCCCCGAGGACCCTCGAAAAGACCGTGCCCATTTCGGCGGCCAGGCCCCGAGCCCCTCCCCGGCCCCGCGGACCAAAGCCTATAGCCCACCGGCCTCGGTGACTATTTCACGCGCTGCGACGCTGGGCATTTCTTGTCATTTTAGGGCAGGCCTCTGACCGTAGCCACCCACGGGGCACACGAGGACCCTCGAAAAAGGTACCAATTTCCGGCGCCCTCCCGGCCCCGCGGACCAGGCTATAGCCCACGGCCTCGGCGACTATTTCACGCTCTGCGCTGAGCATTTCTTCCCATTTAGGGCAGGCCACGAAGGTAGCCTCCCAGGCGCAGTACCCTCGAAAAGACTGTACCCATTTCCGACACCCAGAGCCCCCGAACACCCCTCCCCAACTCCCGAGGGCCAAAGGCTATAGCCTACCGGCCTCGGCGACTATTTCACGCGCTGCGACGCTGGGCATTTCTTGTCATTTTAGGGCAGGCCTCTTACCGTAGCCACCCACGGGGCACACGAGGACCCTCGAAAAGACTGTACCCATTTCCGACGCCCAGAGACCCCGAACGCCCCACCCCAACCCCCGCGGACCAAAGGCTATAGCCCACCGGCCTCGGCGACTATTTCACGCGCTGCGCCGCTGGGCATTTCTTGCCATTTTAGGGCAGGCCCTGAACGTAGCCTCCCACTGGGCACGCGAGGACCCTCGAAAAGACTTTACCCATTTCCGACACCCAGAGCCCCCGAACGCCCCTCCCCAATCCCCGAGAGCCAAAGGCTATAGCCCACCGGCCTCGGCGACTATATCACGCGCTGCGCCGCTGGGCATTTCTTGCCCTTTTAGGGCAGGCTTCTGACCGTAGCCTCCCACTGGGCACACGAGGACCCTCGAAAAGACCGTACCCATGTCGGCGGCCAGGCGAAACCCCTCCCGGCCCCGCGGACCAAGGCTATAGCCACCGGCCTCGGTGACTATTTCCGTAGCTGCGACGCTGGGCATTTCTTGTCATTTTAGGGCAGGCCTCTGACCGTAGCCACCACCAGGGCACGAGGACCCTCGAAAAGGCCATTTCGGCGCCTCCCCAGGACCAAAGGCTATAGCCCACCGGCCTCGGCGACTATTTCACGCTCTGCGCGCTGGGCATTTCTTGCCATTTAGGGCGGGCCACGAAGGTAGCCTCCCTTTGGGCCGAGGACCCTCGAAAAGACTGTACCCATTTCCGACACGAGGCCCGAACACCTCCCCAACTCCAGGGGCCAGGCTATAGCCCACGGCCTCGGCGACTATATCACCAGCTGCGCGCTGGACATTTCTTACCATTTTAGGGCAGGCTTCTGGCGTAGCCTCCCCAGGGCGAGGACCCTCGTAAAGGCATGCCATTTCCGGCCAGGCCCGAAACCCTCCCCAACCCCCGCGGACCAAAGGCTATAGCCCACCGGCCTCAGAGACTATTTCCCGAGCTGCGCCGCTGGTCATTTCTTGCCATTTTGGGCAGGCCTCGACCGTAGCCTCCCAGGCACTGCGAGGACCCTCGAAAAGACTGTACCCATTTCCGGCGGCAGCCCGAAACCCCTCCCGGCCCGCGGACCAAAGGCTATAGCCCACCGGCCTCGGCGACTATTTCACGCGCTGCGCCGCTGGGCATGTTTTGCTATTTTAGGGCAGGCTTCTGACCGTAGCCTCCCACTGGGCACTCGAGGACCCTCGAAAAGACTGTACCCATTTCCGACGACCAGAGCCCCCGAAACCCCCTCCCCAACCCCCGTGGACCAAAGGCTATAGCCCACCGGCCTCGGCGACTATTTCACGCGCTGCGCGCTGGGTATTTCTTGCTATTTTAGGGCAGGCTTCTGATCGTAGCCTCCCACTGGGCACATGAGGACCCTCGAAAAGACTGTACCCATTTCCGACGCCCAGAGCCCCAGAACTTCCCTCCCCAACCCACGCGGACCAAAGGCTCTAGGCCACCGGCCTCGGCAACTATTTCATGCGCTGCGCCGCTTGACATTTCTTGCCATTTTAGGGCAGGCTTCTGACCGTAGCCTCCCACTGGGCACACGAGGACCCTCGTAAAGACTGTACCCATTTCTGATGACCAGAGCCCCCGAAAGCCGCTCCCCAATCCCCGCGGACCAAAAGCTATAGCCCACCGGCCTCAGCGACTATTTCCCGAGCTGCGCCGCTGGGCATTTCTTGCCATTTTAGGGCAGGCCTCTGACCGTAGCCTCCCACTGGGTACACGAGGACCCTCGAAAAGACTGTACCCATTTCGGCGCGAGCCCCGCCCTCCCCAGCCCCGCGGACCAAAGGCTGTGCCCACCGGCCTCGGCGACTATTTCCTTGCTGCGCGCTGGGTATTTCTTGCCATTTTAAGCGAGATTACGAGAATAGCCTCCCCTTTGGGTACAGGGACCCTCGAAAAGCTATGCCATTTTCGGCGACGAGCCTCCTAAACCCCTCCCAACCCCCGCGGACCAAGGCTATAGCCCACCGGCCTCGGTGACTATTTCCAGCTGCGCGGCTGGGCATTTCTTGCCATTTAGGGCTGGCTTGACCGTAGCCTCCCACTCGGCACGAGGACCCTTGAAAAAGACTGTACCCATTTTCGTGACCGAGCCACTAAACCCCTCCCCAACCCCGCGGACCGAGGCTATAGCCCACGGCCTCGGTGACTATTTCACGCGCTGCGCGCTGGGCATTTTTGCCATTTTGGCGGGCCTCTCACGTAGCCTCCCAGGGACATGAGGACCCTCGAAAAGACTGTACCCATTTCCGTGACGAGGCCCCGGCGCCCTCCCGGCCCCAAGGACCAAGGCTATAGCCCACGGCCTCGGCGACTATTTCACGCAGCGCGCTGGGTATTTCTTGCCATTTTAAGCGGGATTCGACCATAGCCTGCCCGCTGGGCTGCGAGGACCCTCGAAAGACTGTACTCATTTTGAGACGAACCTCCTAATCCCCTCCCGACCCCAGCGGACCAAGGCTATACCCACGGCCTCGGTGGCTATTTCCCAGCTGCGCGCTTGGCATTCTTGCCATTTAGGGCAGGCTTCTAACGTAGCCTCCCACTTTGGGCACTGCGAGGACCCTCGAAAGACCGTACCATTTCGGCGACCAGGCCGAAACCCCTCCCGACCCCAGCGGACAAAAGGCTATAGCCTACGGCCTCGATGACTATTTCCGTCTTTGCGCGGCTGGGCATTTCTTGCCATTTTAGGGCAGGCCTCTGCGTAGCCTCCCCAGGCACCACGAGGACCCTCGAAAAGGCACCCATTTTCAGCGGCAGGCCGAAACCCTCCCGGCCCCGCGGACCAAGGCTATAGCCCAGCGGCCTCGGTGACTATTTCTGCGCTGTGCAGTGGGCATTTCTTGCCATTTTAGGGCAGCCCTCGTAGTAGCCTCCCCAGGCACACGAGGACCCTCGAAAAGGCGTAACCATTTGGACGCCCGAGCCCCGAACTCCCTCCCAACCCCCGGACCAGGCTGTAGCCCACCGGCCTCGGTGACTATTTCCGCCGCGCGCGCTGGGCATGTCTTGCCATTTTAAGGGCAGGCTTGACCGTAGCCTCCCAGGCTACGAGGACCCTCGAAAGACTGCCATTTCGGCGGCCAGGCCGAAACACCTTCCCCACCCTGCGGACCAAAGGCTATAGCCCACCAGCCTCGGCGACTATTTGGCGCTTCGCGCTGGGCATTTCTTGTCATTTAGGGCAGGCCTGACCGTAAGCCTCCCACAGGGCAGACCCTCGAAAAACTGTACCCATTTCAGCCGGCCTCCCGACCCGCGGACCAAAGGCTATAGCCCACGGCCTCGGCGACTATTTCCGCGCTGCGCGCTGGACATTTCTTGCCATTTTAGGGCAGGCTTCTAACCGTAATCTCCCCTTTGGGCACGAGGACCCTCGTAAGAGCTGTATGCCATTTCCGGCGGCGAGCCCGAAACCCCTCCCGACCCTGCGGACCAAAGGCTAATGCCCACCGCCCTCGGTGACTATTTCTCGCTCTGTGCCGCTGGGCATTTCTTGCCATTTTAGGGCAGGCCTCTGACCGTAGCCTACCACTGGGCACACGAGGACCCTCGGCTGTACCCATTTCCGGCGCCCGAGCCCCGAGCGCCTCCCGGCCCGCGGACCATAGGTATAGCCTACCGGCCTCGGCGACTATTTCACGCGCTGCGCCGCTGGGCATGTCTTGCCATTTTTGGGCAGGCTTCTGACCATAGCCTCCCACTGGGCACACGAGGACCCTCGAAAAGACTGTACCCATTTCCGACGCCCAGAGCCCCCGAACGCCCCTCGCCAACCCCCGCGGACCAAAGGCTATAGCCCACCGGCCTCGGCGACTATTTCACGCGCTGCGCCGCTGGGCATGTCTTGGCATTTTAAGGCAGGCTTCTGACCGTAGCCTCCTACTGGGCACGCAAGGACCCTCGAAAAGACTGTACCCATTTCCGACGACCAGAGCCCCTAAACCCCCTCCCCAACCCCCGCGGACCAAAGGCTATAGCCCACCGGCCTCGGTGACTATTTCTCGCGCTGCGCCGCTGGGTATTTCTTGCCATTTTAAAGCAGGATTCTGACCATAGCCTCCCACTGGTCACACGAGGACCCTCGAAAAGACTGTACCCATTTTCGACGACCAGAGCCTCCTAAACCCCCTCCCCAACCCCCGCGGACCAAAGGCTATAGCCCACTGGCCTCGGTGACTATTTCCCGCGCTGCGCCGCTGGGCATTTCTTGCCATTTTAGGGCAGGCTTCTGTCCGTAGCCTCCCACTCGGCACACGAGGACCCTCGAAAAGACTGTACCCATTTTCGACGACCAGAGCCCCCTAAACCCCCTCCCCAACCCCCGCGGACCAAAGGCTATAGCCCACCGGCCTCGGTGACTATTTCACGTGCTGCGCCGCTGGGCATTTTTTGCCATTTTAGGGCAGGCCTCTGACCGTAGCCTCCCACTGGGGACATGAGGACCCTCGAAAAGACTGTACCCATTTCCGGCGGCAGGCCCGAAACCCTTTCCCCGACCCTGCGGACCAAGGCTATAGCCCACCGGCCTCGGTGACTATTTCCCGCGCTGCGCAGCTGGGCATTTCTTGCCATTTTAGGGCAGCCCTCTGCCGTAGCCTCCCACTGGGCACGAGGACCCTCGAAAGACTGTGCCATTTCGGACGCCCAGGCCCCGAACTCCCCCAAACCCCCGGACCAAAGGCTAGATCCCACCCGCCTCGGCGACTATTTCACGCCGCGCGCTGGGCATGTCTTGCCATTTAGGGCAGGCTTCTGACCATAGCCTCACCCAGGCACACGAGGACCCTCGAAAAGCTGTACCCATTTCGGCGACGAGCCCGAAACATCTTTGACCCCGCGGACCAAAGGCTATAGCCCACGGCCTCGGCGACTATTTGGCGCTCGCGCTGGGCATTTCTTGCCATTTAGGGCAGGCTTCTGGCCGTAGCCTCCCCAGGCAGGAGGACCCTCGAAAAGCCGTACCCATTTCGGCGACAGGCCGAAACCCCTCCCCAGCCCCAGCGGACCAGGCTATAGCCCACGGCCTCGGTGACTATTTCCAGCGCTGCACCGGCTGGGCATTTCTTGTCATTTAGGGCAGGCCTCGACCGTAGCCTTCGCAGGGCACCACGAGGACCCTCGAAAAAGCATGTACCCATTTCGGCGCCCTCCCACCCCCGCGCACCAGGCTATAGCCCGTGGCATAGGCGACTATTTCCTGTATGCGCCCTGTCCATTTCTTGCCATTTTATGGCGAGCTTCTAACCGTAATCTCCCACTGGGCTGCGAGGACCCTCGTAAAGGCATGTACCCATTTCCGGCGGGCCCAGGAAACCCCCTTCCTAACCCTGCGGACCAAGGTATACCCGGCCTCGGTGACTATTTCCGTGCTCTTGTTGCTGGCATTTCTTGCCATTTTAGGCGGGCCTCGACGTAGCCTCCCAGGCACACGAAGACCCTCGAAAAGCCTGTACCCATTTCCGATGCCCAGGCCCCGAGCGCCTCCCAGCCCCAGCGGACCAGGCTGCCAGCCTGCGGCCTTGGAGACTATTTCCTGACAGCGCTGCGCGCTGGGCATGTCTTGCCATTTTGGGCGAGATTCGACCATAGCCTCCCAGGCTACGAGGACCCTCGAAAGGCATGTACCATTTCCGATGCAGGCCCCGAGCGCCCTCGCCAACCCAGCGGACCAGGCTATAGCCCACCGGCCTCGGCGACTATTTCTCGCTGTGCGCTGGGCATGTCTTGGGATTTTAATGGGGCTTCGACCGTAGCCTCTCTACGCATAAGGACCCTCGAAAACTGTACCCATTTCCGGCGACGAGCCCTAAACCCCTCCCGACCCCGCGGACCAAGGCTATAGCCCACGGCCTCGGTGACTATTTCTCGCTGCGCGCTGGGTATTTCTTGCCATTTTAAGCGGGATTCGACCGCCAGCCTCCCCTGGGCACGAGGACCCTCGAAAGACTGTACCCATTTTCGTGACGAGCCTCCTAAACCCCTCCCGGCCCCCGGACCAAAGGCTATAGCCAGCCTCGGTGATTATTTCCATTTGCGCTGGGCATTCTTGCCATTTTAGGGCGAGGCTTCTGTCGTAGCCTCCCCTCGGCACGAGGACCCTCGAAAAGACTGTACCCATTTCAGAAGATCGAGCCCTAAACCCCTCCCCGACCCCGCGGACCAGGCGACTATTTCTCGCGCTGCGCGCTGGGTATTTCTTGCCATTTTAAGCGAGATTCTGACCATAGCCTCCCACTTTGGGCACACGAGGACCCTCGAAAAACTGTACCCATTTTCGATGACGGAGCCTCTAAACCCCTCCCCGACCCCAGCGGACCAAAGGCTATAGCCCGGCCTCGGTGATTATTTCCAGCGTGCTGGGCATTCTTGCCATTTTAGGCGAGGCTTCTCGTAGCCTCCCACTCGGCACCACGAGACCCTCGAAAAGACTGTACCCATTTTCGACGACGAGCCTCTAAACCCCTCCCAACCCCAGCGGACCAAAAGGCTATAGCCCAGCTGGCCTCGGTGATTATTTCCAGCTGGGCTGGGCATTCTTGCCATTTTAGGGCGGGCTTACGCCGTAGCCTCCACTCGGCACGAGGACCCTCGAAAAGGCTGTACCCATTTTCGTGACGAGCCTCTAAACCCCTCCCAACCCCGCGGACCAAAGGCTATAGCCCAGCCTCGGTGACTATTTCCCGGCGCTGCGCGGCTGGGCATTTCTTGCCATTTAGGGCGGGCTTACATCCGTAGCCTCCCACTAGGCACACGAGGACCCTCAAAAAAACTGTACCCATTTTCGACGACCAGAGCCCCCTAAACCCCCACCCCAAACCCCGCGGACCAAAGGCTATTGCCCACCGGCCACGGTGACAATTTCACGTCTTTGCGCGGCTGGTATTTTTGCCATTTTAGGGCGGGCCTCGACCGTAGCCTCCCCCAGGGGACATGAGGACCCTCGAAAGACTGTACCCATTTCCGGCGGCGAGCCCCGAAACCCCTCCCAGCCCCGCGGACAAAAGGCTATTGCCCAGCGGCCTCGGTGACTATTTCCAGCTGCGCGGCTGGGCATTTCTTGCCATTTAGGGCAGCCCTCGATCGTAGCCTCCCACTGGGCACACGAGGACCCTCGCAAAGGCATGCCATTTGGACGCCCAGGCCCCGAACTCCCCAAACCCCAGCGGACCAAGGCTATAGCCCAACGGCCTCGGCGACTATTTGGCTTCGCGCTGGGCATTCTGTCCATTTAGGGCGGGCTTACGGCCGTAGCCTCACTGGGCACGAGGACCCTCGAAAGACCGTACCATTTCTGGCGACCAAGCCCGAAACCCCCTCCCAACCCCAGCGGACCAAGGTTATATCCCACGGCCTCGGTGACTATTTCCTGTCTGCGCGCTGGGCATTTCTTGTCATTTTAAGGCGGGCCCACGTAGCCTCCACAGGGGTACGAGGACCCTCGAAAAGGACTGTACCCATTTCCGGCGCCCTCAACCCCGCACCAAAGGCTATAGCCACCGGCCTCGGCGACTATTTCACGCTGCTGCGCGCTGGACATTCTTGACATTTTATGGCATGCTTCTAACCGTAATCTCCCACTTGGGCACAGGACCCTCGCAAAGGCTGTACCCATTTCGGCGACGAGCCCCCGAAACCCCCTTCCTAACCCCTGCGGACCAAAGGCTATACCCACCGGCCTCAGTGACTATTTCCCGTGCTGCGCCGCTGGGCATTTCTTGCCATTTTAGGGCAGGCCTCTGACCGTAGCCTCCCACTGGGCACACGAGGAGCCTCGAAAAGCCTGTACCCATTTCCGACGCCCAGAGCCCCCGAACGGCCCTCCCCAACCCCCGCGGACCAAAGGCTATAGCCTACCGGCCTCGGCGACTATTTCACGCGCTGCGCCGCTGGGCATGTCTTGCCATTTTTGGGCAGGCTTCTGACCATAGCCTCCCACTGGGCTCACGAGGACCCTCGAAAAGGCTGTACCCATTTTCGACGAACAGAGCCTCCTAAACCCCCTCCCCAAACCCCGCGGACCAAAGGCAATAGCCCACCGGCCTCGGTGACTATTTCCCGCGCTGCGCCGCTGGGCATTTCTTGCCATTTTAGGGCAGGCTTCTGTCCGTAGCCTCCCACTCAGCACACGAGGACCCTCGGCCTGTATCCATTTGACTCGAGGCCCGAGCGCCTCCGGCCCGGACCAAAGGCTATAGCCTACCGGCCTCGGCGACTATTTCTGCGCTGCGCCTGGGCATGTCTTGCCATTTTGGGAGCTTGACCGTAGCCTCCCAGGCACCACGAGGACCCTCGAAAAGCCATACCCATTGCGGCGGCGGGCCGAAACCCCTCCCGGCCCCGTGGACCAAAGGCTATAGCCCACGGCCTCGGCGACTATTCCAGCTGCGCGCGCTGGGCATGTCTTGCCATTTTAAAAACGCTTCGGCCGTAACCTTCCTTTGGGCGGTAAGGACCCTCGAAAAAAGCCACCCATTTGGACGACCGAGCCCTAAGCCCCTCCCAGCCCTGCGGACCAAAGGCTATAGCCCACGGCCTCGGTGACTATTTCACCCAGCGCTGCGCGCTGGGCATGTCTTGCCATTTAAAGCGGGCTTCTGACCGTAGCCTCCCAGGCGAGCAAGGACCCTCGAAAAGACTGTACCCATTTCCGACGACCAGAGCCCCTAAACCCCCACCCCAACCCCCGCGGACCAAAGGCTATAGCCCACCGGCCTCGGTGACTATTTCACGCGCTGCGCCGCTGGGTATTTCTCGCCATTTTAAAGCAGGATTCTGACCATAGCCTCCCACTGGGCACACGAGGACCCATGAAAAGACTGTACCCATTTTCGACGAACATAGCCTCCTAAACCCCCTCCCCAACCCCCGCGGACCAAAGGCAATAGCCCACCGGCCTCGGTGACTATTTCCCGCGCTGCGCAGCTGGGCATTTCTTGCCATTTTAGGGCAGCCCTCTGATCGTAGCCTCCCACTGGGCACACGAGGACCCTCGAAAAGACTGTACCCATTTCGGACGCCCAGAACTCCCCAGGCCCCGCGGACCAAGGCTGGCCACCGGCCTCGGCGACTATTTGTGCGCTTCGCGCTGGGCATTTCTTGCCATTTTAGGGCAGGCTTCTGGCCGTAACCTCCCAGGCAGGCTACGAGGACCCTCGAAAAGGCCGTACCCATTTCGGCGAGCCAAGCCCGAAACCCCCTCCCGGCGGACCAAGGTTATATCCACCGGCCTCGGTGACTATTTCCGATGCTGCGCCGCTGGGCATTTCTTGTCATTTAGGGCAGGCCCACGGACCGTAGCCTCCCACAGGGCTACGAGGACCCTCGAAAGACTGTACCCATTTAAGCGCCTCCCAACCCCGCGCAAAGGCTATAGCCGCATGCGGCCTCGGCGACTATTTCACCTTTCTTGACTGCGCCGCTGGACATTTCTTGCCATTTATGGCGGGCTTCTAAATAATCTCCCACTGGGCCCACGAGGACCCTCATAAAGACTGTACCCATTTAGGCAGGCCCCTAAACCCCCTCCCAACCCTGCGGACCAAAACTATAGCCCACCGGCCTCGGTGACTATTTCCTGTGTTGCTGGCCCATTCAGGCATGTCTTCACCATTTAAGGCGAAGGCTTACGACCCGTAGCCTCCCTGGGCAGAGCAGGACCCTCGAAAAAGACTGTACCCATTTCCGGCGACGAGCCCTAAACCCCTCCCTGACCCCCGGGACCAAGGCTATAGCCCACCGGCCTCGGTGACTATTTCACCAGCTGCGCGCTGGGTATATTTCGCCATTTAAAGCGGGATTCTGACCGCCATGGCCTCCCACTTGGGCACCCGAGGACCCACGAAAGGCTGTACCCATTTTGAAAGCGAGGCCTCAACCCCTCCCAGCCCGCGGACCAAAGCGATAGCCCACCCGGCCTCATTGACTATTTCCAGCGCTGCGCGCTGGGCATTTCTTGCCATTTAGGGCGGGCTTCTGTCCGTAGCCTCCCCACTCAGCACCACGAGGACCCTCGAAAAGCCTGTCCCCATGTCCGACTCCCAGAGCCCCCGACCGCCCCTCCCCACCCCCCGCGGACCCCAGGCTAGAGCCTACCGGCCACGGCGACTATTTCACGCGCTGCGCCGCTGGGCATGTCTTGCCATTTTTGGGCAGGCTTCTGACCATAGCCTCCCCTTGGCACCACGGACCCTCGAAAGACTGTACCCATTTCCGGCCAGGCCCGAAACCCCCTCCCAGCCCCGTGGACCAAGGCTATAGCCACGGCCTCGGCGACTATTTCTGGCAGCGCGCGGCTGGGCATGTCTTGCCATTTAAGGCGGGCTTCGGCCGTAGCCTCCCCTTTGGGCGGCAGGACCCTCGAAAGATTGTACCCATTTCCGGCGGCGGGCCTAAACCCCCACCCGGCCCCGCGGACCAAGGCTATAGCCCACGGCCTCGGTGACTATTTCACAGCAGCTGCGCGCTGGGTATTTCGCCATTTAAAGCGAGTTACGACAATAGCCTCCCCTTTGGGCACGAGGACCCATGAAAGGCTGTACCATTTCGTGAACGAACAGCCTCCCAAGCCCCTCGGCCCCGCGGACCCAAAGGCAATAGCCCCACCGGCCTCGGTGACTATTTCCAGCAGCTGCGCGCTGGGCATTTCTTGCCATTTTAGGCGGGCTTCTGTCCGTAGCCTCCCCTCAGCACCGAGGACCCTCGAAAAGCCTGTACCCATTTCCGACTCCAGGCCCCGAGCGCCTCCCGGCCCCGCGGACGAAGGCTATAGCCTACCGGCCTCGGCGACTATTTCACCGGTGCGCGCTGGGCATGTCTTGCCATTTTGGGCGGGCTTGACCAGCCTCCACCCAGGCACCACGAGGACCCTCGAAAGACATTGTACCCATTTCCGGCAGGCGCTCGACCCAAAACCCCCTCCCCACCTCCGTGGACCAAAAGGCTATAGCCCACCGGCCTCGGACTATTTCACAGCTGCGCCGCTGGGCATGTCTTGCCATTTTTAAAGCGAGGCTTCGGACCGTAGCCTCCCCTTTGAGCAGGCAGGACCCTCGAAAAGATTGTACCCATTTCCGGCGACGAGCCCTAAACCCCTCCCCAACCCCGGACCAAAGGCTATAGCCCACGGCCTCGGTGACTATTTCAGCGCTGCGCGGCTGGGTATTTCGCCATTTAAGCGGGATTCTGACCGCAGCCTCCCCAGGCACCACGAGGACCCACGAAAGGCTGTACCCATTTCGACGGCGAACAGAGCCTCCTCTAAACCCACCCCAACCCCGGACCAAAGGCAATAGCCCCGGCCTCGGTGACTATTTCCAGCTGCTTGCAGCTGGGCATTTCTTGCCACTTTAGGGCAGGCTTCTGTCCGTAGCCTCCCACTCAGCACACGAGGACCCTCGAAAAGACTGTACCCATTTTCGACGACCAGAGCCCCCTAAACCCCCTCCCCAACCCCCGCGGACCAATGGCTATAGCCCACCGGCCTCGGTGACTATTTCACTTGTATTCAGGCATTCTTGCCATTTAGGGCGACCTGACCATAGCCTCCACTTTGGGGACATGAGGACCCTCGAGGACTGTACCCATTTGACGACCAGGCCCCAAAACCCCTCTGACCCCAGCGGACCAAGGCTATAGCCACCGGCCTCGGTGACTATTTCCAGCGCTCTGCGCTGGGCATTCTTGCCATTTAGGGCGGGCTTCTGGCCGTAGCCTCCACTAGGCACGGAACCTCATAAAAGGCTGTACCCATTTCCGGCGGCGGGCCCGATACCCCCAGCCCTGCGGACCAAAGGCTATACCCACCGGCCTCGGTGACTATTCCCGTGCTTTGCGCTGAGCATTTCTTGCCATTTAGGCGGGGCCTCTGACCGTAGCCTCCCACTGGGCACCACGAGGACCCTAAAAAGCTGTACCCATTTCGTGACCCGAGCCCGAAACACCTTCCCCGACCCCCAGCGGACCAAGGCTGCAGCCCACCGGCCTCGGCGACTATTTGTAGCAGCTGCGCGGTGGGCATTTCTTGCAATTTTAGGGCAGCCCTCACTCGGCGTAGCCTCCCAGCTGGGCACGAGGACCCTCGAAAAGACCGTACCCATTTCGACAGCAGGCGCTCAAACCCCTCCCAACCCCGCGGACCAAAAGGCTATATCCCGGCCTCGGTGACTATTTCCAGCAAGCTGCGCTGGGCATTCTTGCCATTTAAGGCAGGCCTCTACCGTAGCCTCCCACAGGGGCCACGAGGACCCTCGAAATGGCCGTGCCATTTCCGGCCCTCCCCAACCCCGCGGACCAAATGCTATAGCCCACCGGCCTCGGCGACTATTTCACTGCGCGCGCGCGGACATTTCTTGCCATTTTAGGGCAGGCTTCTCGTAATCTCCACTTTGGGCACGAGGACCCTCGTAAAGGCCTGCCACTTCCGGCGGCGGGCCCCGTACCTCCCCGACCCTGCGGACCAGGCTATACCCACGGCCTCAGTGACTATTTCCCGTGCTGCGCCCGCTGGGCATTTCTTGCCATTTAGGGCAGGCCTCGACCGTAGCCTCCTGGGCACAGAGGACCCTAAAGCTGTACCATTTAGCGCCCCTCCCAGCCCCGCGGACCAAAGGCTATAGCCCACGGCCTCGGCGACTATATCACAGCTGCGCGCTGGGCATGTCTTGCCATTTTGGGCAGACCCGTAGCCTCCCATAGGCACCACGAGGACCATGAAAAGACTGTACCCATTCCGGCAGCCCAGAACTTCCCTCCATGACCCCGCGGACCAAAGGCTATAGCCCGGCCTCGGTGACCATTTCTTATTATTTTAGGGCAGGCTTCTGATCGTAGCCTCCCTGGGCACCACGAGGACCCTCGAGCCTACCATTTCGATGCGAGCCCCGAACCTCCCTCCCGACCCCCGCGGACCAGGCTATAGCCCACCGGCCTCGGTGACCATTTCCACGAGCTGCGCGCTGGGCATTTCTTGCCATTTAAGCGCAAAGCCTCGACCGTAGCCTCCCACTCGGCTGCGAGGACCTGGAAAAACATGCCCATTTCCGGCGATCGGAACCCGAACCCCTCCCGACCCTTGCGGACCAAAGGCTATAGCCACGGCCTTGGTGACTATTTCACGCGTTGCGCGCTGGGCATTTCTTGTCATTTAGGGCAGGCCTCTGACCGTAGCCTCCCACCAGGGCACCGAGGACCCTCGAAAGACGTACCCATTTCCGTTCACGAGCCCCGAAACCCCTCCCCGGCCCCGCGGACCAAAAGGCTATAGCCCACGGCCTCTGCGACTATTTCCACTGCGCTGGCGCTGGGCATTTCTTGCCATTTAGGGCAGGCCTCTGGCCGTAGCCTCTGCACCACGAGGACCCTTGAAAAAATGTACCCATTTCGGCGAGCCCCAGACTTCCCTCCCGACCCCAGCGGACCAAGGCTATAGCCCACGGCCTCGGTGACCATTTCTTATTATTTTGTGCAGGCTTCTGATCGTAGCCCCACTTGGGCTGCGAGGACCCTGAAAAGACTATACCATTTCGGCGAGCCCCGGAACCTCCCTCCCAACCCCCGGACCAAAGGCTAGCCCGCGGCCTCGGTGACCATTTCCGCAGCTGCCTGGGCATTTCTTGCCATTTTAAGCGCAAGCCTCGGCGTAACCTCCCACTGGGCACTGCGAGGACACTCGAAAAGACTGTACCATTTCCGGCGGTCGGAACCCCGAACCCCCTCCCCAGCCTGCGGACCAAGGCTATAGCCCGGCCTCGGTGACTATTTCACCTTGACTGCGCGGCTGGGCATTTCTTGTCATTTAGGGGCAGGCCTCGACCGTAGCCTCCCATGGGGAACGAGGACCCTCGAAAAACTGTACCCATTTTGGCGCCCTCCCAACCCCGCGGACTAAAGGCTATAGCCCACCGGCCTCGTGACTATTTCCGCAGCGTTGCGCTGCGAGCATTTCTTGCCATTTTAGGGCGGGCTTACGATTATAGCCTCCCTGGGGACCACGAGGAACCTTGAAAAGGCATGCCCATTTCCAGCGCCCGGGCGAACTTCCATCCTCAACCCCCGGACCAGGCTATAGCCCACCGGCCTCGGTGACCATTTCTTATTATTTTAAGCGCGACTTCTCACCGTAGCCTCCCCTTTGGGCACCACGAGGACCCTCGAAAGACTATACCCATTTCGATGCGGGCCCCAGACCTCCTCCCCAACCCCGCGGACCAAAGGCTATAGCCCTACGGCCTCGGTGAGTATTTCCGTCTTTGCAGCGGCTGGGCATTTCTTGCCATTTTAAGCGAGCTTGACCGCAGCCTCTCACACTGCGAGGACCCTACGAGGACCCTCGAAAGACTTTACCCATTTTCGACGATCAGGCCTCTAAACCCCTCCCCAACCCCAGCGGACCAAGGTATAGCCACGGCCTCGGTGACCATTTCCGCTTTGCGCCGCTGGACATTCTTGCCATTTAGCGCGAGGCCTCGGCCGTAGTAGCCTCCCCTTTGGGCACCACGAGGACCTTGAAAAGTTTGTACCCATTTTCGGCGAGAGCCCGACGCCCTCCCAGCGCCCCGCGGACCAAAGGCTATAGCCCACCGGCCTCGGCAACTATTTCTCGCTGCGCGCTGGGTATATCTTGCCATTTAGGGCAGCCTTCTGACCGTAGCCTCCCACTGGGTACACGAGGACCCTCGAAAAGACTGTACCCATTTCCGATGACCAGAGCCCCCCAAACCCCCTCCCCAACCCCCGTGGACCAAAGGCTATAGCCCACCGGCCTCGGCGACTATTTCATGCGCTGCGCCGCTGGGCATTTCTTGCTATTTAGAAATGGGCTTCTGATCGTAGCCTCCCAGGCACGAGGACCGTCAAAAGGCATGTACCCATTTCGACACCAGAGACCCGAGCCCCTCCCGGCCCCAGGGACCAAAGGCTATATCCCTACGGCCTCGGTGAGTATTTCCGTGCTGCGTCTTTGCGGACATTTCTTTCAATTTTAGGGAAGGCTTATCAGCAGCCCCAGCTGGGCACGAGGACCCTCGTAAAAGGCATGCCATTCGGCGCGAGCCCCGAACTTCCTCCCAACCCCGCGGACCAAGGCTCTGGGCCACCGGCCTCGGCGACTATTTCACAGCTGCGCGGCTGGGCATTTCACCTGCCATTTAGGAAAGCCTCTGACCGTAGCCTCCACTTGGGCACGAGGACCCTCGAAAAGGCTGTACCCATTTCGGCGGGCCCCGAACTTCCCTCGGCCCCAGCGGACCAAAGGCTCTGAGCCACCGGCCTCGGCGACTATTCGCAGCGCTGCGCGCATTCTTGCCATTTAGGGCAGGCTTGTGTAGCCTCCCTTTGGGCACCACGAGGACCCTCAGAAAACTGTACCCATTTCCGACACCACGAGACCCCGACGCCTCCCCAACCCCCGCGGACCAAAGGCTATAGCCCTACGGCCTCGGTGACTATTTCCCGCGCTGCGGCGCAGGGGTTTTCTTGCCATTTTCTGGCAGGCTTGTGACCGTATCCTCTCACTGGGCACACGAGGACCCTCGAAAGACTTTACCCATTTTCGGCGATCGAGCCTCTAAACCCCCTCCCAAGCCCCAGCGGACCAAAGGTATAGCCACCGGCCTCGGTGACCATTTCCGCGCTGCCGCTGGACATTTCTTTCCATTTTAAGCGCGGGCCTCTGACCGTAGCCTCCCATGGGCACCGAGGACCTTGAAAAGTTTGTACCCATTTTCGGCCTTGAGACCCCGCCCCTCCCAGCCCCAGCGGACCAAGGCTATAGCCCACGGCCTCGGCAACTATTTCTCGCTGCGCCGTTGGGTATGTCTTGCCATTTAGGGCCTTCTGGCCGTAGCCTCCCCGGGTACGAGGACCCTCGAAAAGCATGCCATTTCCGATGACGAGCCCCCAGACCCCTCCCACCCCGTGGACCAAGGCTATAGCCCACGGCCTCGGCGACTATTTCATCGCTGCGCGCTGGGCATTTCTTGCTATTTAGGGGCAGGCTTCTGATCGTAGCCTCCCACTGGGCACCGAGGACCCTCGAAAAGGCTGTACCCATTTCCGGCGAGCCCCAGAACTTCCTCCCAGCCCCGTGGACCAAAGGCTCTAGCCACCGGCCTCGGCGACTATTTCACGCAGCTGCGCTGGACATTTCTTGCCATTTTGGGGCAGGCTCTGACCCATGAGCCTCCAGGCACCACGAGGACCGTCGAAAAGGCTGTACCCATTTCCGACACCAGAGACCCGAGCGCCTCCCCAACCCCAGGGACCAGGCTATAGCCCTCGGCCTCGGTGAGTATTTCCGTGCTGCGTCGCTGGACATTTCTTGCCATTTAGGGGCAGGCCTATCAACGTATTACCCCCAGCTGCGAGGGACTCGTAAAGACTGTACACATTTCCGACACAGGCCCCGAGCGCCCCTCGGCCCGCGGACCAAAGGCGTAGCCCGCGGCCTCAGCGACTATTTCAAGCCCTGCGCCGCTGCATGTCTTACCATTTAAGCGGGCCCGGCGTAGCCTCCCCTTGGGCGCGCATAAGGACCCTCGAAAGACTGTACCATTTTCGACGACGGCGAGCCCTAAACGCCTCCACAACCCCCGGACCAAAAGGCTATAGCCACCGGCCTCGGTGACTATTTCTGCAACTGCAGCTGGCTGGGTATTTCTTGCCATTTTAAGCGAGATTCTGACCATAGCCTCCCTTTGAGCTGCACCGAGGACCCTCGAAAAGGCATACTGTTTTGTGACCAGGCCTCTAAACCCCTCCCGACCCCGCGGACCAAGGCTATGGGCCACGGCCTCGATGACTATTTCATGACGCTGCGCGCTGGGCATTTCTAGCCATTTAGGAAGGCCTCGTGGTAGCCTCCACCCAGGCACACGAGGACCCTCGAAAAGGCATGTACCCATTTCCGGCCCTTGAGCCCCGGGAACTTCCCTCCCACCCCAGCGGACCAGGCTCTGGGCCACGGCGTCGGCGACTATTTCACTCGCTCGCCGCGGGAACATTTCTTGACATTTTAGGGCGGGCTTCTGGCCGTGGCGTCATGGGCTGCGAGGACCCTCGAAAAGGCATGCCATTTCCGACACCGAGACCAGGCGCCCCTCCCGGCCCCTGCGGACCAAAGGCTATAGCCCACGGCCTCGGCAACTATTTCACGCAGCTGCGCGCTGTGCATGTCTTGCCATTTTAGGGCAGGCTTCTGGCCGTAGCCTACCACTGGGCGCAGAGGACCCTCGAAAAGCCATGCCATTTCCAGGCCCAGGCCCCGAGCGCCTCCCAGCCCGCGGACCAAATGCTATAGCCCACGGCCTCGGCGGCTATTTCACGCGCTGCGCGCTGGGCATTCTGGCTATTTTGGGGCAGACTTCTGATCGTAGCCTCCCAGGCACGAGGACCCTCGAAAAGCTGTACCCATTTCCGACCCCAGGCCCAGGCGCCTCCCAGCCCCAGCGGACCAAATACTATAGCCCACGGCCTCGGCGACTATTTCCGCAGCGCTGCGCGCGGACATTTCTTTCCATTTAGGGCAGGCTTCTGATCGTAGCCTCCACCCAGGCACCACGAGGACCGTCGAAATAGCTGTACCCATTTCCGGCCAGGCCCAGAACTTCCTCGGCCCCGCGGACCAAAGGCTCTGGGCCACCCTCGGCGACTATTTCCGCGCGCCGCCGCTGGACATTTCTTGCCATTTAAGGCAGGCTTCTGACCGTAAGCCTCCCACCTATACCACGAGGACCCTCGAAAAGTACCCATTTCGGCGCCCGGAGACCCGACGCCCCTCCCAACCCGCGGACCAAAGGCTATAGCCCACTCGGCCACTATTTCCAGCTGCGCCGCTGAGCATGTCTTTCCATTTTAGGCAGGCTTGACCGTAGCCTCCCAGCAGGTACGAGGACCCTCGAAAGGCATACCCATTTCCGGCGACGAGCCCCAGGCCCCCTCCCGGCCCGTGGACCAAAGGCTATAGCCCACGGCCTCGGCGACTATTTCATCGGCTGCGCGCTGGGCATTTCTTGCTATTTTAAGGCGGGCTTGATCGTAGCCTCCCGGGCTACGAGGACCCTCGAAAGACTGTACCCATTTCGTAGCGCAGGCGAACTTCCCTCCCAGCCCCAGCGGACCAAGGCTCTGGGCCACCGGCCTCGGCTATTTCGCGCTGCGCGCTGGACATTTCTTGCCATTTAAGGCGGGCTTGACCCATGACCTCAGCTGGGCACACGAGGACCCTCAAAGTGCATGCCATTTCCGACACCGAGACCGAGCCTCCCGGCCCGAGGGACCAAGGCTATAGCCTACGGCCTCGATGAGTATTCCGTGCTGCCCGCTTCGCATGTCTTGCCATTTAAAGCGGGCTTGAGTAAGCCTCCCGGCTGAGCACGCAAGGACCCTCGAAAGACTGTACCCATTTTCGTGACGAGGCCCTAAACCGCCTCCACAACCCCGCGGACCAAGGCTATAGCCCACCGGCCTCGGTGACTATTTCACCTTATTGCGCTGGGTATTCTTGCCATTTTAAGCGGGATTCTGACCGCGCCTCCTGGGCTGCGAGGACCCTCGAAAAGGCTGTACTATTTTTGAGCGGCAGGCCTCCTAAACCCCCTCCCCAACCCCTGCGGACCAAAGGCTATAGCCCACCGGCCTCGATGACTATTTCCCGCGCTGCGCCGCTGGGCATTTCTAACCATTTTAGGAAGGCCTCTGACCGTAGCCTCCCACTGGGCACACGAGGACCCTCGAAAAGACTGTACCGATTTAAGCGAGCCCCAGAACTTCCTCCCAACCCCAGCGGACCGAGGCTCTGAGCCACCGGCGTCGGCGGCTATTTCACTCGCTGCGCGCGGAGACATTTCTTGACATTTTAGGGCAGGCTTATGACCGTAGCGTCACTCTGGTAACACGAGGACCCTCGAAAAGACTGTACCCATTTCCGACTCACAGAGACCCCGAACGCCCCTCCCCAACCCCTGCGGACCAAAGGCTATAGCCACCGGCCTCGGCAACTATTTCCTGCGCTGCGCGCTGGGCATGTCTTGCCATTTAGGGCAGGCTTGACCGTAGCCTCCCCTTTGGGTACACGAGGACCCTCGAAAAACTGTACCCATTTCCGACCCCCAGGCCCCGACGCCCTCCCGGCCCCCGGACCCCAGATGCTAGCCCTCGGCGACTATTTCCAGCGCTGCGCGGCTGGGCATTCTGGCTATTTTAGGGCAGACTTCTGATCGTAGCCTCCCAGGCTACGAGGACCCTCGAAAATTGTACCCATTTCCGACCCAGGCCGGGCGCCCCTCCCGGCCCCCGGACCAAATGCTATATCCGGCCTCGGCGACTATTTCACAGCGCTGCGCGCCCGGACATTTCTTGCCATTTTAGGGCGGGCTTGATCGTAGCCTCCTCGCTGGGCACCACGAGGACCGTCGAAAATGTTGTACCCATTTCCGGCCCGAGCCCCAGGAACTTCCCTCCCAACCCCAGCGGACCAGGCTATAGCCCCGGCCTCGGCCACTATTTCCCTGCGCGCGGCTGGGCATGTCTTTCCATTTTAGGGCAGGCTTGGCCGTAGCCTCCCCAGGTACCACGAGGACCCTCGAAAAGGCTATGCCATTTCCGGCGACGAGCCCCAGAGCCCCTCCCCAGCCCGTGGACCAAAGGCTATAGCCCACCGGCCTCGGCGGACTATTTCATCGCTGCGCGGCTGGGCATTTCTTGCTATTTTAGGCGGGCTTGATCGTAGCCTCCCCATTTGGGCACCACGAGGACCCTCGAAAAATGTACCCATTTCGTGGCGCGGGCCCCAGAACTTCCTCCCAGCCCCGCGGACCAGGCTCTGGGCCACCGGCCTCGGCGACTATTTCACGCGCTGCGCGCTAGACATTTCTTGCCATTTAAGGCGGGCTTACGACCGCAGCCTCCCAGGCACGAGGACCCTCAAAAGTCTGTACCCATTTCCAGCACCCGAGACCCCGACGCCTCGGCCCCAGGGACCAAAGGCTGTAGCCCTACGGCCTCGGTGAGTATTTCCGTGCTGCGCCGCTGCTGTCTTTCCATTTAAAGCGGGCTTGACCGTAGCCTCACTGACGCATGAGGACCTCGAAAACTGCCATTTTCGTGACGAGCCCCTGACCCCTCCCAGCCCCAGCGGACCAAGGTTATAGCCCACGGCCTCGGTGACTATTTCATGCGCTTTCGTTGGTGTTCTTGCCATTTGGCGGGATTCACGCCATAGCCTCCCACTGGGCTGAGGACCCTCGAAAAGGCATGCCCATTTTGTGACCGAGGCCTCCTAAACCCCCTCATGGGACCAAGGTGGGCCACGGCCTCTGATGAGCTATTTCACATGAGGAAGTGCTGCAATTTTAGGGCCTCGACGTGGCCTCCCAGGGCACGAGGACCTCGGCGTACCATTTCCGGCAGCGGGCTTCCCTCCCAGGCCCCAGGTGGCTCTGGGCCACCCGGCCGACATTATTTCCCTTGCGCTGCCGCTGGGCATGTCTTGCCATTTAGGCGGGCTGGCGTAGCCTCCCACTGGGTACCACGAGCACCCTCGAAAGGCTGCCCATTTCCGGCGACACAGGCCCCCAAACCCCTCCCAACCCCATGGACCAGGCTATAGCCCACAGCCTCGGCGGCTATTTCATCCGCGCTGGGCATTTCTTGCCTATTTTAGGGCGGGCTTACGATCGTAGCCTCTCCCAGGCCTGAGGACCCTCGAAAAGGCATGCCATTTCAGGCGCCCGGGGCCCCAGAACCTCCTCCCCAGGGGACTCTGGGCCACCGGCCTCGGCGACTATTTCACTGGCTCGCTGGGACATTTCTTGCCATTTAGGGTGGCTTCTGACGCAACCTCACCCAGGCTGGGCACGAGGACCCTCAAAAACATGCCATTTCCGACGCAGGGCCGGCGCCCCTCGGCCCAGGGACCAAGGCTATAGCCCTGACCTCGGTGAGTATTTCCGTGCCTACGCCGATGGGCATTTCTTGCCATTTTGGGCAGGCCTCGTGTAAGTTTGAGCTGAGCTGAGGGACCCTCAAGCCCCATGCCCATTTGAGCACCCAGCAGACCCACGAAACGCCTCCCAGCCCCAGCGGACCAAAGGCTATAGCCACCGGCCTCGGTACTCTGATCGTAGCCTCTCTGGGGCACCACGAGGACCCTCGAAAAGGCTGTGCCCATTTAGGCGCCCGGAAGCCCCGGAACCTCCTCCACACCCCGCGGACCGAGGCTCTGGGCCACCGGCAGCGGTGACCATTCGGCAGCCTTTTCTTGTGTGAGGTATTCTTGCCATTTTAAGCGCGGGGCCGTGACGTGTGTAAGCCTCGCACAGGGGACACGAGGAGCCTCGAGCAGTGTACCCATTTCCGGCGCCCTCCCAGCCCCCGCATGGACCGAGGCTATAGCGGCCTCGGCGACTATGTCAACGGCGCTGCGCGCTGGGCATGTCTTGCCATTTAGGGCGAGGCTTCTGGCCGTAGCCTCCCACTGGGCACTGCGGACCCTCGAAAAACTGTACCATTTCCGGCGCCCAAGCTCGAGCGTCCCTCCCCGGCCCCGCGGACCCAAGGCTATAGCCCGGCCTCGGTGACCATTTCCGCAGCTGCGCGCTGGGTATTTCTTGCCATTTTAGCGCAAGACGCTGACCGTAGCCTCCCACGGGTAACACGAGGACCCTCAAAAAGGCTGTACCCACTTCGTAAGCACCTCCCCAACCCCCGCGGACCAAATGCTATAGCCCACCGGCCTCGGCGACTATTTCACGAGCTGCGCCACTGGGCATTTCTTTCCATTTAGGGGCGGGCCACAGGCGTAGCCTCTCCTGCGGCCGCGAGGACCCTCGAAAAACTGTATCCATTTCCGCCAGGCCCCGAGCGCCCCTGCCCGACCCAGGGCCAAAGTCTGCCAGCCCACGGCCTCGGCGACTATTTCCGCGATCGCGCTGGGCATGTCTTACCATTTTGAGGCGGGCTTCTGACCGTAGCCTCCCAGGCACGAGGACCTACGAAGCTGTACCCATTTCGACTCCCAGGCCCCGAACCCCCTCCCCGGCGCATGAGACCAAAGGCTATAGCCCACCGGCCTCGGTGACTATTTCATGCGCTGCGCCGCTGGGTATTTCTTGCCATTTTAGGGCAGGCTTCTGACCGTAGCCTCCCACTGGGCACACGAGGACCCTCGAAAAGACTGTACCCATTTCCGACGCCCAGAGCCCCAGAACTTCCCTCCCCAACCCCCGCGGACCAAAGGCTCTAGGCCACCGGCCTCGGCAATTATTTCACGCGCTGCGCCGCTGGACATTTCTTGCCATTTTAGGGTAAGCTTCTGACCGCAGCCTCCCACTGGGCACACGAGGACCCTCAAAAAGACTGTACCCATTTCGACGCAGAGACCCGACGCCCCTCCCAGCCCCCAGGGACCAAGGCTGTAGCCCTCGGCCTCGGTGGTATTTCCGTGCTTTCGCCGATGGGCATTTCTTGCCATTTTCGGGCAGGCCTCGTACCGTAGCCCAGCTGGGCAGCGAGACCCTCAGACTGTACCCATTTCCAGACACACGAACCCTGAGCGCCCCTCCCGACCCCAGCGGACCAAGGCTATGGCCCACCGGCCTCGGCGACTATTTCAAAGCGGCTGCGCGCTGCTTGCATGTCTTGCCATTTTAAAGGCAGGCTTCTGGCCGTAACCTCACCCAGGCGCAGGACCCTCGAAAAGACTGTACCCATTTTCGTGACGGAGCCCTAAGCCCCTCCCCAACCCCCGCGGACCAAAGGCTATAGGCCACCGGCCTCAGTGACTATTTCCCGCGCTGCGCCGCGGGGTATTTCTAGCAATTTTAGGAAGGCCTCTGACCGTAGCCTCCCAGCTTTGGGCACGAGGACCCTCGAAAAGACTGTCGATTTCCAGCGCCCGAGCCCCGAACTTCCTCCCAACCCAGCGGACCGAGGCTCTAGGCCACGGCCTCGGCAACTATTTCAGCGCTGCGCCCGCTGCGCATGTCTTGCCATTTAAAGGCGGGCTTGGCCGTAACCTCGCTGGAGCGCATGAGGACCCTCGAAAGACTGTACCCATTTTTGACGACGAGCCTCCTAAGCCCCTCCCGGCCCCCGGACCAAAGGCTATAGGCCACCGGCCTGATGACTATTTCCGCTGCGCGGGTATTTCTAACAATTTAGGAAGGCCTCGTGGCCAGCCTCCCCACTGGGCACCACGGGACCCTCGAAAAGACACCGATTTCCGGCGCGGGCCCAGAACTTCCTCCCAACCCAGCGGACCAGGCTCTGGGCCACGACCTGGCAACTATTTCGCGCTTTGCGCTGGGTATTCTTGCCATTTTAAGCGAGGATTCTGACCGTAGCCTCCCTTGGGCACCACGAGGATCCTCGAAAAGAATGTACCCATTTTTGCGACCGAACCTCCTAAACCCCTCCCAGCCCCAGCGGACCAAGGCTATAGGCCACCGGCCTCGATGACTATTTCCAGCTGCTGCGCTTGTGGGTATTTCTTAACAATTTTAGGAAGGCCTCTGACCGGTAGCCTCCCACTGGGCACGACGAGGACCCTCGAAAAGACTGTACCCGATTTCCGGCCTTGAGCCCAGACTTCCTCCCGACCCCAGCGGACCAGGCTACAGGCCACCGGCCTCGGCATTATTTCTGGCGCTGCGCCCGCTGCATGTCTTGCCATTTTAGCAGGGCTTCGGCCGTAACCTCCTGGGCACGCAGGACCCTCGAAAAGACTGCTACCCATTTCGGCGACCGAGCCCCTAAACCCTCCCAGCCCCAGCGGACCAAAGGCTATGGCCCACCGGCCTCGTGACTATTTCACCGCGCTGCGCGCTGGGTATTTCTTGCCATTTACAAAGCGAGATTCTGACCGCAGCCTCCCACTTTGGGCACGAGGACCCTCGAAAAGACTGTACCTATTTTTGTGACGAGCCTCCTGACCCCTCCCAACCCCGGACCCAAGGCTATGGGCCACCGGCCCTCGTGACTATTTCCGCTGCGCTTGTTGGGCATTTCGCCATTTAGGAAGGCCTCGTGGCCGTAGCCTCCCAATGGGCACACGAGGACCCTCGAAAAGACTGTACCCATTTCCGACGCCCAGAACCCCAGAACTTCCATCCCCAACCCCCGCGGACCAAAGGCTTTAGGCCACCGGCCTCGGCGACTATTTCACGCGCTGCGCCGCTGGACATTTCTTGCCATTTTAGGGCAGGCTTCTGACCGTAGCCTCCCACTTGCGAGGACCCTCGAAAGACTGTGCCACCCATTTCCGCGACCCAGGCCCGAAACCCCTCCCCGGCCCCGTGGACCAAAGGCAGCCACCGGCCTCGGCGACTATTTCATCTTGCTGCGCGCTGGGCATTTCTTGCTATTTTAGGGCGGGTTCTGATCGTGGCCTCCCAATGGGCACCACGAGGACCCTCGAAAAGCGATGCCATTTACACGAGGCCCAGAACTTCCTCCCAACCCCGCGGACCAAAGGCTCTAGGCCACCGGCACGGTGAGCCATTCAGCAGCGCTCGCGCTGGGTATTTCTTGCCATTTTAGCGCGGGGCGCTGGCCGTAGCCTCCCGCGGGAACACGAGGACCCTCGAAAGCAGTGTACCATTTCCGGCGCCCTCCCCAACCCCCGCGGACGAAAGGCTATAGCCCACCGGCCTCGGAGACTATGTCGCCGCAGCTGCGCCCGCTGGCGCATCTTGCCATTTGGGGCGGAGCTTCGGCCGTAGCCTCCCACTTTGGGCTACGAGGACCCTCGAAAGACTGTACCCATTTCCGGCGCCCAAAGCTCAGAGCGTCCCTCCCAGGCCCCCGGACCAGGCTGACGGCCTCGGTGACCATTTCGCAGCGCTGCGCCGCTGGGTATTTCTTGCCATTTTAGCGCAGGTCGCTTACCATAGCCTCCCTCGGGGAACACGAGGACCCTCAGGTGTACCCATTTAGGCGCCCTCCCCGGACCCCAGGCTATAGCCCACCGGCCTCGGCGACTATTTCCTGCGCTGGGCATTTCTTGCCATTTTAGGGCGGGCCTGGCGTAGCCTCCCCTTTGAGCGCGAGGACCCTCGAAAAACTGTATCCATTTCCGACACAGGCCCGAGCGCCCCTACCCTGGCCCCGGGCCAAGTCTGCAGGCTGACTATTTCACGCGATGCGCTGACATTTCTTACCATTTTAAGGCGGGCTTCGTAGTAGCCTCAGCCCCAGGCTGCGGACCCTCTGAAAGGCTGGTACCCATTTCCGACTCGAGCCCCCCCCCTCCCAGCGCCCAGACGAGGCTATAGCCCACCGGCCTCGGTGACTATTTCATCATTTGCGCTGCTTGTTGGGTATTTCTTACCATTTAAGGCGGGGCCTCGGCCGTAACCTCCCAGCTGGGCACCACGAGGACCCTCGAAAGAGCATGTACCCATTTCCGGCGCCCGGAACCCCGAATGCCCTCCTCGACCCCAGCGGACCAAGGCTATAGCCCGACCTCGGCCCTGTCCTGTTTGCCCATTAATGTCTTACCATTTAAAGGCGAGCTTCTGACCCGTAGCCACCAGCGCAGGCTGCGAGGACCGCTTTAAAATATTTTACCCATTTTGGATTAACGAAACTTGGGCGCCCTCCCCGACCCGCGGACCCAGGCTATAGCCCACGGTCTCGGTGAATATTTCACGTGCTGCGCATTTCTAGACATTTCTTGCCATTTTAGGGCGGTCGACCGTAGCCTCCCCAGGCACACGAGGACCCTCAAAAGGTACCCGTTTCTGATGCAGGCCCAGAACTTCCTCCCCGACCCAGCGGCCCCTAAAGCCCACGGCCTCGGCGACAATTTCCCAGCGATGCGGCGCTGGGCATGTCTTGCCATTTGAGCGACCGGCCGTAACCTCGCTGGGCACGAGGACCCTCGAAAGACGCACATTTCGGCGGCAGGCCGGAGACCCCCTCCCAGCCCCAGGGACCAAAGCTATACACCGACCTCGGCGGCTTCTTCCTTGATTGCGCGCTGGCATTTCTTGCCATTTCGGGAGCTTCAACGTGGCCTCCAGCTGGGCACATGGGGCGGCTCGAAAAGAGTGTACATATTTCCGATGACGAGCCACGAAACCCTCCCCGGCCCCAGGGACCCAGGCTGCTGGCCCGCGGGCCTCGGTGACTATTCACGCGCTGCGCTGGGCATTTGCTTGCAATTTTAGGGTGAGCCTCTGACGTAGTAGCTTCTGGGCACACTAGGACCCTCGAAGGACTGTACCCATTCAGGCGCGGGCCCCGGGCGCCCCTCGGCTTCCGTGGACCAAAGGCTATAGCCCACAGGCCTCGGAGACAATTTCACGCGATGCGCCGCTGGACATTTCTTGCTATTTTAGGGCAGGCTTCTGACCTTAGCCTCCCACTGAGCACGAGACCCTGAAAAGACTGTACCCATTTCCGGCGCCCAGGCCCCGAACCCCCTACCCAACCCCGCAGAGCAGGCTATAGCCACCGGCCTCGGCGACTATTTCACGCTGCGCGCTGGACATTTTGTCATTTTAGGGCAGGCTTCTGACCTTACCCTCCCAGGCACACGAGGGACCCTCGAAAAGGCTGTACCCATTTCCGGCAGGCCCCGACGCCCCTCCCAGGCCCCCGGAACAAAGGCTATGCCCACGGTCTCGGCGAATATTTCCGTGCTCGCGCTGGACATTTCTTGGCATTTTAGGGCAGGCTTCTGACCCGTAGCCTCCCACCCAGGCTGCGAGGACCCTCGAAAAGGCTGTATCCATTTCCGTGACCAGGCCCAGACACCCCTCCCAACCCCAGCGGGCAAGGCTATAGCCCACCTGCCGCGGCGGGTATTTCACTCGCTGCGCCGCTGGGCATTTCTTATCATTTTAGGGCAGGCTTCTGACCGTAGCCTCCCACTGGGCACACGAGGACCCTCGAAAAGACTTTACCAATTTCCGATGACCAGAGGCCCCGAACCCCTCCCAGGCCCCGCGGACCAGGCTATAGCCCACCGGTGACTATTTCATCGCTGCGCTGCTGGGTATTTCTTGCCATTTAGGGCAAGCTTCTGACCGTAACCTCCCACCCCAGGCTGCGAGGACCCTCGAAATGACTGGACCCATTTCCGATGCCCAGAGCCCCCGAACCTCCCAACCCCCGCGGACCAAAGGCTATAGCCCACCGGCCTCGGCGACTATTTCATGCGCTGCGCCGCTGGGCATGTCTTGCCATTTTAGGGCAGGCTTCTGACCGTAGCCTCAGCTGCGACGGACCCTCGAAGAGCGTAACTATTTCCGGACGAGCCGAGCCTCCCGACTCTCGTTGACCAAAAGGCTATAGCCCACCGGCCTCGGCGACTATTTCACCTGCCTGGGCATTTCTTGCCATTTTCGGGTGACCCTCTGACCGTAGCTTGCCACTGGGCTACCGAGGGACCCTCGAGACTGTACCCATTTCCGGCCCGCGAGCCCCGAACCCCTCCCGGCCCGAACGGGCAAGGCTATAGCCCGGCCTCGGCGGTATTTCACGCGCTGCGCCGCTGGGCATTTCTTATCATTTAGGGCAGGCTTCTGACCGTAGAATCTGCCCAGGCACGAGGACCCTCGAAAAGACTGTACCAATTTCCGATGACGAGCCCCGAACCCCCTCCCGACCCCGCGGACCAAGGCTATAGCCACCGGCCCGGTGACTATTTCATGCGCTGCGCCGTGTATTTCTTGCCATTTTAGGGCAGGCGTCTTACCGTAACCTCGCACTAGGCATACGAGGACCCTCGAAAAGACTGTACCCATTTCAGCGACAGGCCCCGAGAACCCCTCCCAGCCCAGCGGAACAAAGGCTATATCCCACCCGGCCTCGGCGACTCTTTCACGCTCTTTGGGCATGTCTTGCCATTTTAGGGCAGGCTTCGGACCGTAGCCTCCCCTGGGCACAGGGACCCTCGAAATGGCTGTACCCATTTCCGGCCAGGCCCCAACCCTCCCAAACCCCAGCAGCAGGCTGTAGCCCGGCCTCGGCAGGTATTTCACCAGCGCTCTCGCTGGGCATTTCTTGCCATTTTAGGGCAGGCTTCTGACCGTAGCCTCCCACTGGGCACACGAGGACCCTCTAAAAGACTGTACATATTTCCGATAACTAGAGCCCCCGAAACCCCCTCACCAACCCCCGCGGACCAAAGGCTATAGCCCACCGGCCTCGGTGACTATTTCACGCGCTGCGCCGCTGGGCATTTCTTGCCATTTTAGGGCAGGCCTCTGACCGTAGCTTGCCTCTGCGCACACGAGGACCATCGAAAAGACTGTACCCATTTTCGACGCCCAGAGCCCCCGAACCGCCCTCCCCAACCCCCGCGGAGCAAAGGCTATAGCCCACCGGCCTCGGCGACTATTTCACGCGCTGCGCCGCTGGACATTTCTTGCCATTTTAGGGCAGGCTTCTGACCTTAGCCTCCCACTGGGTACCTGAGGACCCTCAAAAAGACTGTACCCATTTCCGACGCCCAGAGCCCCCGAACGCTCCTCCCCAACCCCCGCGGACCAAAGGCTATAGCCCACCGGTCTCGGCGAATATTTCACGTGCAGCGCCGCTGGACATTTCTTGGCATTTTAGGGCAGGCTTCTGACCGTAGCCTCCCACTGGGCACACGAGGACCCTCGAAAAAACTGTACATATTTCAAACGACTAGAGCCCCCGAAACCCCCTCCCCAACACCGCGGACCAAAGGCTGTAGCCCACCGGCCTCGGCAACAATTTCACGCAATGCGCCGCTGGGCATGTCTTTCCATATTAGGGCAGGCCTCTGACCGTAGCCTCCCACTGGGCACACGAGGACCCTCGAAAAGACTGTATCCATTTCCGACGACCAGAGCCCCCGAACCCCCCTCCCCAACCCCCGCGGAGCAAAGGCTATAGCCCACCTGCCTCGGCGAGTATTTCACTCGCTGCGCCGCTGGGCATTTCTTATCATTTTAGGGCAGGCTTCTGACCGTAGCCTCCCACTGGGCACACGAGGACCCTCGAAAAGACTGTACCAATTTCCGATGACCAGAGCCCCCGAACCCCCCTCCCACGCCCCGCGGACCAGGCTATAGCCCACCGGCCCGGTGTCTATTTCATGTGCTGCGCTGCTGGGTATTTCTTGCCATTTTAGTGCAAGCTTCTGACCGTAGCCTCCCTCTGCGCTCACGAGGACCCTCGAAAATCCTGGACCCATTTCCGATGACCAGAGCCCCCGAAACCCCCTCCTCAACCCCCGCGGACCAAAGGCTATAGCCCACCGGCCTTGGCGACTATTTCACCTGTGCTTGGGCATTTCTTGCCATTCTAGGGCCTCGACCGACTTCCCCCGGGCACCACGGCGACCTCGAAAGACTTTACCCATTTCGGCGACGGGCCAGGCCCGAAACCCCTCCCAGCCCCGCGGACCAAGGCTATAGCCCACGGCCTCGGCGACTATTTCACAGCGCTGCGCCGCTGGGCATGTCTTGCCATTTTAGGCGGGCTTGACCGTAGCCTCCCAGGGCACACGAGGACCCTCGAAAGACTGTAACTATTTCCGGCGGACCGAGCCCGAAACCCCTCCCGACTCTCGTGGACCAGGCTATAGCCCACCGGCCTCGGCGACTATTTCCAGCGCTGCGCGCTGGGTATTTCTTGCCATTTTAGGCGGGCTTCTGAGTAACTTCCCCCAGGCACCTGGCGACCCTCGAAAAGACTGTACCCATTTCCGGCCGGGGCCCCGAACCCTCCCGACCCCGCGGGCAGGCTATAGCCCACCGGCCTCGGCGGTATTTCAGCGTTGCGCTGCTGGGCATTTCTTACCATTTTAGGGCGGGCTTGGACCGTAGCCTCCCCAGGCTGCGAGGACCCTCGAAAAAGCTGTACCAATTTCCGATGACGGAGCCCCGAACCCCCCTCCCCGACCCCCGCAGACCAAAGGCTATAGCCCACCGGCCCCGGTGACTATTTCATGCGCTGCGCTGCTGGGTATTTCTTGCCATTTTAGGGCAAGCTTCTGACCGTAGCCTCCCACTGGGTACACGAGGACCCTCGAAAATACTGTACCCATTTCCGATGACCAGAGCCCCCGAAACCCCCTCCTCAACCCCCGCGGACCGAAGGCTATAGCCCACCGGCCTCGGCGACTATTTCACGCGCTGCGCCGCTGGGCATTTCTTGCCATTTTAGGGCAGGCCTCTGACCGCAGCTTCCCACTGGGCACACGACGACCTCGAAAAGACTTTACCCATTTCTGACGACCAGAGCCCCCGAAACCCCCTCCCCAACCCCCGCGGACCAAAGGCTATAGCCCACCGGCCTCGGCGACTATTTCACGCGCTGCGCCGCTGGGCATGTCTTGCCATTTTAGGGCAGGCTTCTGACCGTAGCCTCCCACTGGGCACACGAGGACCCTCGAAAAGACTGTAACTATTTCCGACGACCAGAGCCCCCGAAACCCCCTCCCCAACTCTCGTGGACCAAAGGCTATAGCCCACCGGCCTCGGCGACTATTTCACGCGCTGCGCCGCTGGGCATTTCTTGCCATTTTAGGGCAGGCTTCTGACCGTAGCTTCCCAGGCACTGCGACCCTCGAAAAGGCTGCCCATTTCCGGCGCGGGCCCCGAACCCCCCTCCCCAACCCCCGCGGAGCAAAGGCTATAGCCCACCGGCCTCGGCGAGTATTTCACGCGCTGCGCTGCTAGGCATTTCTTGCCATTTTAGGGCAGGCTTCTGACCGTAGCCTCCCACTGGGCACACGAGGACCCTCTAAAAGACTGTACATATTTCCGATAACTAGAGCCCCCGAAACCCCCTCCCCAAACCCCGCGGACCAAAGGCTATAGCCCACCGGTCTCGGCGAATATTTCACGAGCTGCGCCGCTGGACATTTCTTGCCATTTTAGGGCAGGCTTCTGACCGTAGCCTCCCACTAGGCACACGAGGACCCTCGAAAAGACTGTACCCATTTCTGACGACCAGAGCCCCCGAAACACCCTCCCCAACCCCCGCGGACCAAAGGCTATAGCCCACCGGCCTCGGTGACTATTTCACGCGCTGCGCCGTTGGGCATTTCTTGCCATTTTAGGGTAGGCCTCTGACCGTAGCCTCCCACTGGGCACACGAGGACCCTCGAAAAGACTGTACCCATTTCCGATGCCCAGAGCCCCAGAACTTCCCTCCCAACGCCCGCGGACCAAAGGCTGTAGCCCACCGGCCTCGGCAACAATTTCACGCAATGCGCCGCTGGGCATGTCTTTCCATATTAGGGCAGGCCTCTGACCGTAGCCTCCCACTGGGCACACGAGTACCCTCGAAAAGACTGTATCCATTTCCGACGACCAGAGCCCCCGAAACCCCCTCCCCAACCCCCGCGGACCAAAGGCTATTTCACGCGCTGCGCCGCTGGGCATTTCTTGCCATTTTAGGGCAGGCTTCTGACCGTAGCCTCCCACTGGGCACACGAGGACCCTCTAAAAGAGTATACATATTTCCGATATCCAGAGCCCCCGAAACCCCCTCCCCAACAGGGACCAAGGCTATAGCCACCGGCCTCGGTGACTATTTCATCGCTGCGCCGCTGGGTATTTCTTGCCATTTTAGGGCAGCTTCTGACCGTAGCCTCCCACTGGGCACCGAGGACCCTCGAAAATACTGTACCCATTTCCGACGGCCAGGCCGAAACCCCTCCTCGGCCCCAGCGGACCAAGGCTATAGCCACCGGCCTCGGTGACTATTTCCCAGCGCTGCGCGCTGGGCATTCTTGGCATTTTAGGCAGGCCTCGACCGTAGCTTCCCGGGTACGACGACCCTCGAAAAGCGTACCCATTTCCGACGACCGAGCCCGAAACCCCTCCCAACCCCGCGGACCAGGCTATAGCCCACCGGCCTCAGCGACTATGTCACGGGCTGCGCCGCTGGGCATGTCTTGCCATTTTAGGGCAGGCTGCTGACCGTAGCCTCCCACTGGGCACACGAGGACCCTCGAAAAGGCATGCCATTTCGGCGGACGAGCCCCCGAAACACCCTCCCCAACCCCCGCGGACCAAAGGCTATAGCCCACCGGCCTCGGTGACTATTTCACGCGCTGCGCCGTTGGGCATTTCTTGCCATTTTAGGGTAGGCCTCTGACCGTAGCCTCCCACTGGGCACACGAGGACCCTCGAAAAGACTGTACCCATTTCCGATGCCCAGAGCCCCAGAACTTCCCTCCCAACGCCCGCGGACCAAAGGCTGTAGCCCACCGGCCTCGGCAACAATTTCACGCAATGCGCCGCTGGGCATGTCTTTCCATATTAGGGCAGGCCTCTGACCGTAGCCTCCCACTGGGCACATGAGTACCCTCGAAAAGACTGTATCCATTTCCGACGACCAGAGCCCCCGAAACCCCCTCCCCAACCCCCGCGGACCAAAGGCTATTTCACGCGCTGCGCCGCTGGGCATTTCTTGCCATTTTAGGGCAGGCTTCTGACCGTAGCCTCCCACTGGGCACACGAGGACCCTCTAAAAGAGTATACATATTTCCGATATCCAGAGCCCCCGAAACCCCCTCCCCAACCCCCGCGGACCAAAGGCTATAGCCCACCGGCCTCGGTGACTATTTCACGCGCTGCGCCGCTGGGCATTTCTTGCCATTTTAGGGCAGGCCTCTGTCCGTAGCTTGCCACTAGGCACACGAGGACCCTCGAAAAGACTGTACCCATTTCCGACGCCCAGAGCCCTCGAACCCCCTACCCGGCCCCAGCAAGGCTATAGCCCACGCCTCGGCGAGTATTTCTGTGACTGCGCGCGCATTCTTATCATTTTAGGGCAGGCTTCTGACCGTAGCCTCCCACTGGGCACACGAGGACCCTCGAAAAGGCTGTACCAATTTCTGATGACCAGGCCCGAACCTCCCCAACCCCGCGGACCAAGGCTATAGCCCACCGGCCCCGGTGACTATTTCATGCGCTGCGCCGCTGGGTATTTCTTGCCATTTTAGGGCAAGCTTCTGACCGTAGCCTCCCACTGGGCACACGAGGACCCTCGAAAATACTGTACCCATTTTCGATGACCAGAACCCCCGAAACCCCCTCCTAAACCCCCGCGGACCAAAGGCTATAGCCCACCGGCCTCGGTGACTATTTCACACGCTGCGCCGCTGGGCATTTCTTGCCATTCTAGGGCAGGCTTCTGGCCGTAGCCTCCCACTGGGTACACGAGGACCCTCGAAAAGACTGTATATATTTCCGACGACCAGAGCCCCCGAAACCCCCTCCCCAACCCCCGCGGACCAAAGGCTATAGCCCACCGGCCTCGGTGACTATTTCACGCACTGCGCCGCTGGGCATTTCTTGCCATTTTAGGGCAGTCCTCGACCGTAACTTCCCCAGGTACCGGCGACCCTCGAAAGACCGTACCCATTTCCGGCGACCGAGCCCGAAACCCCTCCCCAACCCCCGCGGACCAAAGGCTATAGCCCACCGGCCTCGGCGACTATTTCACGAGCTGCGCCGCTGGGCATTTCTTGCCATTTTAGGGCAGGCCTCTGACCGTAGCCTCCCACTGGGCACACGAGGACCCTCGAAAAGACTGTAACTATTTCCGACGACCAGAGCCCCCGAAACCCCCTCCCCAACTCCCGTGGACCAAAGGCTATAGCCCACCGGCCTCGGCGACTATTTCACGCGCTGCGCCGCTGGGCATTTCTTGCCATTTTAGGGCAGGCCTCTGACCGTAGCTTGCCGATGGGCTACGAGGACCCTCGACAAGACTGTACCCATTTCCGGCGACGAGCCCCGAACCGCCTCCCCAGCCCCAGCGGACCAAAAGGCTATAGCCCACGGCCTCGGCGAGTATTTTCAGCTGCGCTGCTGGGCATTCTTGCCATTTTAGGGCAGGCTTCTGACCGTAGCCTCCCACTGGGCACACGAGGACCCTCTAAAAGACTGTACATATTTCCGATAACTAGAGCCCCCGAAACCCCCTCCCCAACCCCCGCGGACCAAAGGCTATAGCCCACCGGTCTCGGCGAATATTTCACGTGCTGCGCCGCTGGACATTTCTTGCCATTTTAGGGCAGGCTTCTGACCGTAGCCTCCCACTGGGCACACGAGGACCCTCGAAAGGACTGTACCCATTTCGGCGACCAGGCCCCCGCACCCTCCCGGCCCCGCGGACCAAAGGCTATATCCGACCGGCCTCGGCGACTATTTCACGCGCTGTGCCGCTGGGCATTTCTTGCCATTTTAGGGTAGTCCCTGGCCGTAGCCTCCCACTGGGCACGCGAGGACCCTCGAAAAGACAGTACCCATTTCCGATGCCCAGAGCCCCAGAACTTCCCTCCCAAACCCCCGCGGACCAAAGGCTATAGCCCACCGGCTTCGGCGACAATTTCACGCAATGCGCCGCTAGGCATTTCTTGCCATTTTAGGGCAGGCTTCTGACCGTAGCCTCTCCAGGCACCACGAGGACCCTCGAAAGACTGTACCCATTTCCGGCGGAGCCCCGAAACCCCCCAACCCCCGTGGACCAAAGGCTATAGCCCACCGGCCTTCGCATCTATTCACGCGCTGCGCTGCTGGGCCTTTCTTGCAATTTTAGGGCAGGCCTCTGACCGTAGCCTCAGCCCAGGCACCACGAGGACCCTCGAAAAGACTGTACATATTTCCGACGACCAGGCCCGAAACCCCTCCCACCCCGCGGACCAAAGGCTATAGCCACGGCCTCGGTGACTATTTCACGCGCTGCGCGCTGGGCATTTCTTGCCATTTAGGGCGGGCCTCGACCGTAGCCTCCCAGGCACCGAGGACCCTCGAAAAGACTGTACCCATTTCCGACAACCCAGGCCCGAAACCCCTACCCCCGCGGACCAAAGGCTATAGCCCACCGGCCTCGGCGACTATTTCACGCGCTGCGCCGCTGGGCATGTCTTGCCATTTTAAGGCAGGCTTCTGACCGTAGCCTCCCACTGAGCACACGAGGACCCTCGAAAAGACTGTAACTATTTCCGACGACCAGAGCCCCCGAAACCCCCTCCCCAACTCCCGTGGACCAAAGGCTATAGCCCACCGGCCTCGGCGACTATTTCACGCGCTGCGCCGCTGGTCATTTCTTGCCATTTTAGGGCAGGCTTCTGACCTTTGCCTCCCACTAGGCACACGAGGACCCTCGAAAAGACTGTAACTATTTCCGTGACCAGGCCCGAGCCCCTCCCAACGCCCATGGACCAAAGGCTATAGCCCGCCGGCCTTGGCGACTATTTCACGCGCTGCGCCGCTGGGCATCTCTTGCCAATTTAGGGCAGGCCTCTGACCGTAGCCTCCCACTGGGCACACGAGGACCCTCGAAAAGACAGTACCCATTTCCGGCGCCAGGCCCCGAACGCCCTCCCGGCCCCGCGGACCAGGCTATAGCCCACCGGCCTCGGCTACTATTTCACGCACTGCGCCGCTGGTCATTTCTTGCCATTTTAGGGCAGGCTTCTGCCCTTTGCCTCCCACTAGGCTCACGTGGACCCTCGAAAAAGGCTGTACCATTTCCGGCGGCGAGCCCCAGCCCCTCCCGACTCCGTGGACCAAAGGCTATAGCCCACCGGCCTCGGCGACTATTTCACGCGCTGCGCCGCTGGGCATTCTTGCCATTTTAGGCAGGCCTCTGACCGTAACGCCACAGGCACGAGGACCCTCGAAAGGCTGTACCCATTTCCGGCGCCCAGGCCCCGAACCCTCCCAGCCCCGTGGACCAAAGGCTATAGCCCGGCCTCGGCGACTATTTCACCTGCGCGCTGGCATTTCTTGCTATTTTTGGGCTGTGTTCTGAGCGTAGCCTCCTGAGCACGAGGACCCTCGAAAAGACTGTACCCATTTCCGGCGAGCCCCGAACTTCCTCCCCGGCCCGCGGACCAAGGCTATAGCCCACGGCCTCGGTGACTATTTCACGCTGCGCCGCTGGGCATTTCTTGCCATTTTAGGGCAGCCTCTGACTGTAGCCTCCCACTGGGCACATCAGGACACTCGAAAAGACTGTACCCATTTCCGATGACCAGAACGTCCCTCCCCAACCCCCGCGGACCAAAGGCAATAGCCCACCGGCCTCGGCAACAATTTCACGCTGCGCTGGGCATGTCTTGCCATTTTAGGGGCCTCGACCGTAGCCTCTCACTGGGCACGAGGACCCTCGAAAAGACTGTACCATTTCCGGCGCCCAGGCCCCCCTCCCAACCCGGCGGACCAAGGCTATAGCCCACCGGCGTCGGCGACTAATTCGCACGCTTCGCGCTGGGTATTTCTTGCCATTTTAGGGCAGGCCTCTGACCGTAACTCCGCAGGCTGCAGGACCCTCGAAAGACTGTACCCATTTCCGGCGCGAGCCCCGAACCCCCTCCCAGCCCCAGCGGGGCTATAGCCTCGGCAGTATTTCACGCGCACTGCGCGCTGGGCATTTCTTATCATTTTAGGGCAGGCTTCTGACCGTAGCTTGGCTGAGGACCCTCGAAAAGGCTGTATAATTTTCATGACGAGCCCCGAACCCCCTCAACCCCGCGGACCAAAGGCTATAGCCCCACCTCGGCGAGTATTTCGCAGCGCTGCGCTGGGCATTTCTTATCATTTTAGGCTTTTGACCGTAGCCTCCAGGCACCGAGGACCCTCGAAAAACTGTACCATTTCCGAAGCCCCGAACCCCCTCCCCAACCCCCGCGGACCAAAGGCTATAGCCCACCGGCCTCGGTGACTATTTCATGTGCTGCGCCGCTGGGTATTTCTTGCCATTTTAGGGCAGGCTTCTGACCGTAGCCTCCCACTGGGCACACGAGGACCCTCGAAAAGACTGTACCCATTTCCGATGACCAGAGCCCCCGAAACCCCCGCCCCCACCCCCCCGGACCAAAGGCGATAGCCCACCGGCCGCGGCGACGATTTCACCCGCGGCGCCGCTGGGCATTTCTTGCCAGTTTAGGGCAGGCTTCGGACCGTAGCCACCCACAGGGCACACGAGGACCCACGAAAGACTGTACATATTTCCGACGGAGCCCCGAACCCCCCTCCCCAACCCCCGCGGACCAAGGCGATAGCCCACCGGCCTCAGTGACTATTTCACGCTGCGCGCTGGGTATTTCTTTCTATTTTCGGCAGGCCTCTGACCGTAGCCTCCCACTGGGCACACGAGGACCCTCGAAAAGTCTGTACCCATTTCAGACGACCAGAGCCCCCGACACCCCTCCCCAACCCCCGCGGACCAAAGGCTATAGCCCACCGGCCTCGGCGACTATTTCACGCGCTGCGCCGCTGGGCATGTCTTACCATTTTAGGGGCTTCTGACCGTAGCCTCCCACAGGCACGAGGACCCTCGAAAGCCGTACCATTTCCGGCGAGCCCCAGGCGCCCTCCCCAGCCCGCGGACCACAGGCTATAGCCCACCGGCCTCGGCGACTATTGCGCTACGCCAGCAAAAGGCATTTCTTGCCGCCCTTTGGGCAGCCCTCTGACCGTAGCCTCTGGGCACTACGAGGACCCTCGAAAAGACTGTGCCATTTCCGATTCGGGCCCAGCCCCCCTCCCGGCCTGGCGGACACCGGTAGACCAGCTATAGCCCACCGGCCTCTGTTGACTATTTCGCGCACTTGTTGCGGCTGAGCATTTCTTGCCATTTGGGCGGCCTCTAACGTAGCCTCCTTTGGGAGGCAGGACCTTGAAAAGCGCACCCATTTCCCGGGCCAGGCGAGCGCCTCCCCGGCCCCAGCGGAGCAAAGGCAACCCACCCGGCCTCGGCGACTATTTCACATACTGCGCGCTGGATATTTCTTGCCATTTTAAGGGCAGGCCTCTGACCGTAGCCTCCCCCAGGCACCCAGGGGCCTTTCGAAAAAGGCTGTACCCATTTCCGGCGGCACGAGCCACGAAACCCCTCCCAGCCCCCGCCGGACCAAGGCTATAGCCAACCGGCCTCGGCGACTATTTCCGCACGCTGCATCGCTGGGCATTTCTTGCCCTTTAAGGGCAGCCCTCGACCGTAACCTCTGGGCTGCGGGGACACTCGAAAGACTGTGCCATTTCCGATGCCACAGGCCCCGGAACCCCCCACTGACCCCATGAGCCAAGGCTATAGCCCACCGGCCTCTGACTATTTCAAGTGCTGCGCGCTGGATATTTCTTGCCAATTTAGGGCAGGCCTCTGACGTAGCCTCACCCTGGGCACATGGGGCCTTTCGAAAAGACTGTACCATTTCCCGGCCGAGCCACCAAACCCCGCCACCCCCGCGGACCAGGCTATAGCCACCGGCCTCGGCGACTATTTCACCTTTCGCGCTGGGCATGTCTTGCCATTTTAGGGCAGGCTTCTGACGTAGCCTCCAGGGCACACAACAACCCTCGAAAAACCATTGCCCATTTCCGACTCCTGAGGCCCCAGCGCCCCTCCCGGCCCCGCGGACCAAAGGCTATAGCCCACCGGCCTCGACGACTATTTCGCACGCTGCATCGCAGGGCATTTCTTGCCCTTTTAGGGCAGCCCTCTGACCGTAGCCTCCTACTGGGCTGCAGGACCCTCGAAAAGGCATGCCATTTCCGATGCCCGGGCCCCAGCCCCCTCCCCGGCCCGGACCAAAGGCTATAGCCCACCGGCCTCGACGACTATTTCGCACGCTGCATCGCAGGGCATTTCTTGCCCTTTTAGGGCAGCCCTCTGACCGTAGCCTCCTACTGGGCACATGAGGACCCTCGAAAAGACTGTACCCATTTCCGATGCCCAGAGCCCCAGAACCCCCCTCCCCAACCCCAGCGGACCAAAAGCTATAGCCCACCGGCCTCGACAACTATTTCACGCGCTGGGCCGCTGGGTATTTCTTGCCATTTTTGGGCAGGCCTCTGACCGTAGTCTCCCACTGGGTGCAGGAGGACCCTCGAAAAGACTGTACCCATTCCGACGCCGAGAGCCCCCGAACGCCCCTCCCCAACCCCCGCGGACCAAAGGCTATAGCCCACCGGCGTCGGCGACTATTTCATGTGCTGCGCCGCTGGACATTTCTTGCCATTTTCGGGCAGGCTTCTGGCCGTAGCCTCCCACTGGGCACACGAGGACCCTCGAAAAGACTGGACTGATTTCTGTGGCCCAGAGCCCCCGAACCCCCCTCCCGGCCCCAGAGGCAGACTACAGCCCCGGCAGCGGCGGCGACAATTTCACGCTGTGCCCTTTGGGCATTTCTTGCCATTTAGGGCGGGGCCTCGACCGTAGCCTCCCAGGCACCAGGGATGATCGAAAAGCTGGACCCATTTTTTATGCCCAGAACCCCGAACCCCTCCCGGCCCCATGAGCCAAAGGCTAGCCACCGGCCTCGGCGACTATTTGGCGCACTTTGCGCTGGGCATTTCTTGCCATTTAAGGCGGGCCTCGACCGTAGCCTTCCCAGCACACGAGGCCCCTCAAAGAGACTAGACCAATTTTTGATGCCCAGACCCCCAAACCCCCCGCCCCAACCCCCGCGGGACAAACGCGATAGTCCCCAGGCCGCGGCGGCTATTTGTAGCGTGGGCATTTCTTGTCATTTTAGGCGGGCCTCGACGTAGCCTCCCACTGGGACACGAGTCCCCTCGAAAAGACTGGACCCATTTTCGATTCCCACAGCCCTCGAACCCTCCTCCCGAACCCTTATGCCCCTCCCCAACCCCCGCGGGCCAAAGGCTTTAGCCCACCGGCCTCGGTGACTATTTTGCGAGCTGTGCCGCTGTGCATTTCCGGCCAATTTAGGGCGGGCCTCTGACCGTAGCCTCCCATTGGGCACATGAGGCCCCTCAAAAAGACTGGACCCATTTCCAATGCCCAGAGCCCCCGAACCCCCCTCCCCAACCCCCGCGGACCAAAGGCTATAGCCCACCGGGCTCGGTGACTATTTGGCGCACTGCGCCGCTGGGTATTTCTTGCCATTTTGGGACGGGCCTCTGACCGTAGGCTCCCACTGGGTGCCCGAGGCCCCTCGGAAAGACTGGACCCATTTCCGACGTCCAGAGCCCCAGAACCCCCCTCCCCAAACACCGTGGGCCAAAGGCTATTGCCCACCGGCCTCGGGGACTATTTGCTTCTGCTGGGCTTTTCTTTCCATTTTAGGCGGGCCTCTGACCGTAGCCTCCCACACACAAGGCCCCTCGAAAGGCCTGTACCCATTTTCGATGCAGGCCCCCACCCCCTCCCCAACCCCGGACCAGGCTATAGCACACCGGCTTCGGCGACTATTTTGCGCCTGCGCGCTAAGTATTCTTGCCATTTTGGGCGGGCCTCCGTAGCCTCCCACTGGGTACCGAGGCCCCTCGGAAAGGCTGGACCCATTTCCGGCGTCGAGCCCAGAACCCCCTCCCACCCTGGGCCAAAGGCTGCCCACCGGCCTCGGCGACTATTTGCGTCTTTGTGCGCTAGGCATTTCTTGCCATTTAGGGGCCTCTGACCGTAGCCTCCTGTTGGGCAAACAAGGCCCCTTGAAAACACTTGACCCATTTCGTGCCCAGTCACGAACCCCCTCCCCAACCCTGCGGGCGGCTAAGCCCAGCCCGGTGACAATTTCGCCTTTCGCATTTTTTCTTGCCATTTAGGGTAAGCCTCTGACCGTAGCCTCCCGCCGGCGCGGCCCAAAAGACAGGACCCATTTCCGATGCTCGAGTCCCGAACCCCTCCCCCCGCGGCCAAAGGCTATAGCACACCGGCCTCGGTTACTATTTAGCGCACTGCGACGCTAGGCCTTTCTTCGCATTTTAGTTCAGGCCTCTGACCGTAGCCTCACTGGACACGAGTCCCTCAAAAACAGGACCAATTTCCGAGGCCGAGCCACCTCACCCCTCCCAGCCTCGAGGACAGGGCATAGCCAACGGTCTCGGCGGCTATTCGCGCACTGCGCTGGGCATTCTTGCCTTTTTAGTGCAGTCCTCTGACCGTTGCCTCCACCCAGGCTGAGGCCTCTCAAAAGCGGACCCATTTTCGGCCGAACCCCAGCGCCCCACCCCAGCCCGCGGGCCAAGGCTATAGCCACCGGCCTCGTCGACTATTTTGCGCTGTGCGCTGTGCACTTCTTGCCAATTTTCGGGGCCGGGCCTCTGACCGTAGCCTCCCATTCGTGCCAGGCCCCTCGAAAAGCGGACCCATTTCGGCGCGAGCCCCGAACCCCCTCGACCCCGCGGGTCAAAGGCTATACCGGCCTCGGCGACTATTTCGTGCTGTGGCTGCATTTCTTCCATTTTAGGGCGGGCCTCTGCCTTGAAGGCCCTTGAAAACACTTGACCCATTTCGATGCAGCGAACCCCCTCACAAACTCCGTGGGCCAAGGCTATGCCCACCGCCTTGTTTTGCGCCTTGTGCTGGGAAGCACTATTTTTGAAGCCTCTGGCGCGGCCTCCACAGTGTCAGGCCCTCGAAAAACTGGAACCCTTTCCGATGCCCGGGTGAACCCCACCCACGGGCCCAGGCTATACACCGCCCGCCCCTGTTTCGCCCTTTGCTGGGGCGAAGCACTATTTTAGGGCAAGCCTCTGGCGCATCCTCCCAGGCTCCCGAGGTCCTCGAAAAGCGGACCCCTTCGACCGCCCGGTGGAACCCCCTCCCCCCCCACGGGCCCAAGGCTATAGCCCCGCCCCTTTTCTTGCGCGCGCGGGCCGAAAGCACTATTTAGGGCAAACCTCTGGCGCGGCCTCCCACGGCCCCGAGGGCCCTCGAAAAGCTGGACCCCTTCGACAGCCTCTTGGCTGAACCCCCCATCCCCCCGGGCCCAGCTGCGCCCCGCCCTCTCTTTCGCGCCGCTGGGCGGAAGCACTATTTTAGGGCAAGCCTCTGGCGCGGCCTCCCACGGTCTCAGGGCCCTCGAAAACTGGACCCCTTTCCGACAGCCCGGCTGAACCCCCATCCCGCCCCCGGGCCCAGGCTATCACCGCCCCGCCTCCTCTTTCGCGGCTTGCGCGCTGGGCAGAAAGCTATTTTAGGGCAAACCTCTGGCGCGGCCTCCCACAGGCCCAGGGCCCTCGAAAAACTGGACCTCTATCCGACCACGTGGCGAACCCCCTCCCACCCCAGACCCCAATGCTATACCGCCCCACCCCTGTTTGGCGCCTTGCGCGCTGGGCAAGCACTATTTTAGGGCAAGCCATTGGCGCGGCCTTCCACTGAGTCTCCCGAGGTCGAAAAGCCTGGACCCCTTTCAAACAGCCTGAACCCCCATCCCACCCCAGACCCAAGGCTATAACACCGCCCGCCTCCTCTTTCGTGGCTTGCGCGCTGGCACTATTTTAGGGCAAGCCTTTGGCGCAGCCTCCCACAGGCTCCCGAGGTCCCTCGAAAGACTAGACCCCTTTCGGCAGTAGTGAACCCCCTCCCCCCAGGTATAGCACACCACCCCCGCCTCCTCTTTCGCGCCTTCCGCCGCTGAGCCAGAAGCACTATTTTAGGGCAAGCCTCGGGCTGACCTCCCAGGTCTCCCGAGGTCCCTCGAAAGACTAGCCCCTTTCGAGCCGGTGGCTGAACCCCATCCCGCCCCAGCCCAAGGCTATAGCACGCCCCGCCTCCTGTTCGGCTTTAGCCGCTGGGAACTAGGGCAAGCCTCGGCCTCGGCCTCCCACAGGCCCCCAGGGGCCCTCGAAAGACTGGACCCCTTTCCGACAGGTGGCGAACCCCTCCCCACCCCCAGACCCCCAGCTTTATTTCGCGCCTTGCCCGCACTATTTTAGGGCAAGCCTCGCGCAGCCTCCCTCCCGAGGTCTCTCGAAAGACTGGACCCCTTTCGACAGCCGACTGGCGAACCCCCTCCCCACCCCACGGGCCCAGGCTATAGCACACCGCCCGCCCCTCTTTCGCGCCTTGCGCGTGGGCGAAGCATTATTTTCGACAGGCCACTGGCGCGGCCTCCTGGCCCCAGGCCCTCGGCTCTTGGACCACTTTCCGACAGCCCGGTGAACCCCCCAGCCAGGCCATAGCACCGCCCTGGTTTCGCGCCTTGCTGGGCGAAGCACTATTTTAGGGCAAGCCTCTGGCGTGGCCTCCCAGGCCCCGAGGCCCTCAAAACACCCCTTTCGACAGCCCAGCGGCGAACCCCCTCCCCATCCCCCAGGCCCAAGGCTGCCCCGCCCTCTTCGCGCGCCCTGGGCGAAGCACAATTTTAGGGCAAGCCTCTCTGCATCCACAGGCCCCGAGGCCTCGAAAACTGGACCCCTTTGAGACAGCCCGACTGGCGAACTCACCTCCCACACAGCCCAAGGCTGCACATCGCCCCGCCCCCCTTTGGCGCCTTGCGCGCAGCGGCACTATTTTAGGGCAAACCTCTGGCGGCCTCCCAGAGGGCCCTCAGGCTGGACCCCTATCCGACAGCGACTGGCGAACCCCCCCACCCCCACGGGCCCAATGCTGCCCCCGCCCCGCCCTGTTTGCGACTTGCGCTGGGCAAGCACTATTTTAGGCAAGCCTTTGGCGCGGCCTCACAGGTCTCCGAGGTCCTCAGCGGTCCCTTTCCGACAACCGTGGCTGAACCCCCATCCCACCCCACGGGCCCAAGGCTATAGCACACCGCCCCGCCTCCTCTTTGCTTGCGCCGCTGGCACTATTTTAGGGCAAGCCTCGGCGCTGACCTCCCACAGGTCTCCGGTCCCTCGAAAAAGGCCCCCTTTCCACAACCGTGGCTGAACCCCCCCACCCCCCCAGAGGCTATAACCCCGCCTCCTCTTTCGCGGCTTTCCCCGCTGGGGCAGAAGCACTATTTTAGGGCAAGCCTCTGGCCGCATCCTCCCACAGGCTCCCCGAGGTCCTCGAAAAGGCGGACCCCTTTCCCGACCCGTGGCGAACCCCTCCCCACCCCACGGGCCCAAGGCTGCTATAGCACACCGCCCCGCCTCCTCTTTCGCGCGCGCCGGGCGAAGCACTATTTAGGGCAAACCTCTGGCGCCTCCCGCCCCGAGGGCCCTCGAAAAGCTGGACCCCTTCGACAGCCTCTGGCTGAACCCCCATCCCCCAGCCTGCACACCGCCCCGCCCTCTCTTCGCGCCTTGCGCTGGGCACTATTTTAGGGCAAGCCTCTGGCGGCCTCCCAGGTCTCCAGGGCCCTCGAAAAAGCTGGACCCTTTCACAGCCCTGGCGAACCTCCTTCCCCACCCCCAGGGCCCAAGCTCTTGAATCCCGCCCCTTTGGCGCCTTGCGCGGAAGCACTATTTTAGGGCAAGCCTATGGCCGCGGCCTACCACAGGCCCCGAGGCCCTCGAAACAATGGACCCCTTTCCGACAGCCCGGCTGAACCCCCATCCCCGGCAGACCAGGCTATAGCGCCCCGCCCCCACGCGCCTTGGCTGGGCGGAAGCACTATGTTAGGGCAAACCTCTGGCAGCGTCCTCCAGGTCTCCGAGGGCCTCAGGCGGACCCCTTTCAGCCCGGGCTGAACCCCATCCCCCACAGGCGCAAGCTGCTTACACCGCCTCCTCTTTCGGGCTTTGCGCTGGGCGGCACTATTTTAGGGCAAGCCTCTGACCCGGCCTCCCAGGCCCCGAGGCCCTCGAAAAGCTGGACCCCTTTCGACAGCCCGTGGCGAACCCCTCCCACCCCCCCGGGCCCAAGGCTGCTTCGCCCCGCCCCTCTTTCGCGCCTTGCGCGGGGCAAGCACTATTTTAGGAAGCCTCTGGCGCCTCCACAGGCCCCGAGGGCCCTCAAAATCTGGACCCCTTTCCGACAGCCCTGCGGAACCCCCACCCCAGGCCCAGGCTGCAACACACCCCGCCCCTCTTTCGCGCCTTGCGCCGCTGGGCCAAGCATTATTTCTGACAGGCCACTGGCGCCTCCCACAGGCCCCAGGGACCTCAGACTGGGCCTTTCCGACAGCCGGCGGCGAACCCCCTCCCCATCCCCACGGGCCCAAGGCTATGCACGCCCGCCCATGTTTCCTTGCGCGCTGGCGAAGCACTACTTTAGGGCAAGCCTCTGGCGCGACCTCCACAGCCCCAGGGCCCTCGAACTGGACCCCTTTCCGACAGCCCGTGGCGAACCCCCTCCCACCCCACGGGCCCAAGGCTCCGCCCCTGTTTCGCCGTGCTGGGCCGAAGCACTATTTTAGGGCAAGCCTCTGGCGGCCTCCCCACCACCACCAGGGCCTCGAAAAGCTGGACCCCTTTCGACAGCCGGTGGCTGAACCCCATCTTCACCCCCCCAAGGCTATAGCCCTCGCCCCTCTTTCGGTGCGCCTGGGCCAGCACTATTTTAGGGAAGCCTCGGCCCGGCCTCCACAGGCCCCAGGGCCCTCGAAAAACTGGACCCCTTTCCAGAGCCCGGTGGCGAACCCCCTCCCACCCCCACAGCCCAAGGCTGCACGCCTTTCGCTGGGCAGCTATTTTAGGGCAAGCCTCGGCCTGACCTCCCGAGCCCCTCGAGGGCCGAAGCTGGACCCCTTTCCAGCCCAGTGGCGAACCCCCTCCCCCCAGCAAGGCTGCACCGCCCCGCCCTGTTTCGCCTTGCGCTGGCCAGAAGCACTATTTTAGGGCAAGCCTCGGCGCCTCCCCAGGGCCCTCGCTCTGGACCCCTTCAAGCCCGGTGGCGAACCCCTCCCCCACAGGCCCAAGGCTAAAGCACCGCCCGCCCCTCTTTCGCCTTGCCCTGGGCGGAAGCACTATTTTAGGGCAAGCCTCTGGCCTGACCTCCCACAGGCCCCAGGGCCCTCGAAAACTGGACCCTTTCCGACAGCCCTGGCGAACCCCCTCCCACGCCAGGCTATACCACCGCCCCGCCCTTTGCCGCCGCTGGGCAAGCACTATTTTGAGGCAAGCCTGGCGGCCTCCCCCAGGGCCCTCACTGGACCCCTTTCAGGCAGCCCATGGCGAACCCCCTCCCCTCCACGGGCCCAAAACACCGCCCGCCCCTCTTTCGCCTTGCGCGGCGGGCCACTATTTTAGGGAAGCCTGCGCGGCCTCCCAGGCCCTCGAAAAGCGGACCCCTTTCCGCCCAGGCGAACCCCATCCCACCCCACGGGCCCAAGGCTATAGCACACCCCGCCCTCTTCGCGTCTTGCTTGGGCAGGCACTATTTTAGGGCAAGCCTCTGGCCGCGGCCTCCCGCCCAGCCCAGGGGACCTCCGATAGCCCCTGGCACCTCCCCCACGGGCCCAGGCTGCACACCGCCCCGCCCTGTTTCGCCTTGCGCTGGCCAGCACTACTTTAGGGCAAGCCTCGGCGGCCTCCAGGCCCCGAGGCCCTCGAAAGACTGGACCCCTTTCCGGTAGCCAGTGGCTGAACCCCTCCCCCCCCCCAGGCCCAAGGCTATAGCCACCCTTTCGTCTTGCTCGCTGGGCAGCACTATTTTAGGGCAAGCCTCGGCGCGGCCTCCCAGGCCCCCAGGGGCCCTCGAAAAACTGGACCCCTTTCGACAGCCGGCGAACCCCCCTCCCACCCCAGGCTAACACGCCCCGCCTCTTTCGCTTGCTGGGCGGCACTATTTTAGCAGCGTCGCGCGGCCTCCCGAGCCGGGCCAGGCTCTTTCCGAGCCTGGCACCCCTCAGGCCCAAGGCTATAGGCCCGCCCCCGCCCCTCTTTCGCTGGGCAGCACTATTTTAGGGCAAGCCTCGGCCTGACCTCCAGCCCTCGAGGGCCGCTGGACCTCTTTCGACGGTGAACCCCTCCCACCCCAGACCAGGCTACAGCCCGCCCCTTTCCTTGCGCCGGGCGAAGCGATTTTAGGGCAAACCTCGGACCGCGAGCCCAGGGCCTCGACTGGACCCCTTTCGAGCCCTGGCGAACCCTCCCCTTTGAGCCTTGCTGGGGCGAACCCCCCTCCCCACACGAGCCCAAGGCTATAGCACACCGCCCCCGGCCCCTCTTTCGCTCCTTGCGCCGCTGGGCCAGAAGCACTATTTTAGGGCAAAGCCTCTAGCCGCGGCCTCCCACCGCCCCTCGAGGGCCCTCGAAAAGACTAGACCCTTTTCCGACAGCCCGGTGGCGAACCCCATTCCCCACCCCCAGGCCCAGGCTGCAGCCGCCCCGCCCACTCTTTCGCGCCTTGCGCCGCTGGGCCAGAAGCACTATTTTAGAGCAAGCCTCTGGCCACGGCCTCCGACGAGGCCCCTCTAAAAGACGGAACCCATTTCCGACCGGCAGAACCCCACTCCCCAGGGCCTGGGGCTGCACCGCCCCGCCCCTGTTTCGCGCCTTGCGCGCTGGGCGAGCACTATTTAGGGAAAGCCTCTGCGCGGCCTCCCGGGCCCAGGGCCTCGAAAATCTTGGACCCCTTTCCGGCAAGTGGCTGAACCCCCTCCCACCCACCCCACCCCAGGGCCCCAAGGCCACTGCACACCGTCCGCCCTGTTTGGCGCCTTGCGTCGATGGGCCAGCAGCACTATTCTAGGGCAAGCCTCAGCCCGCATCCACAGGCCCCAGGGGCCCTCGAAAAAACTGGACCCCTTTCCGGTGGCGAACCCCCTCCCACTCCCCACGGGCCCGGTGCATGGCGCACCGCCCGCCCCGGTTTCGCAACTTGCGCGCGAGGCGAAGCACTATTTTGGGGCAAGCCTCTGGCTGCGGCCTCTCACCACCTCGAGGCCCTCGAAAGACTGGACCTTTCCGACCCAGCCCGTGGCGAACCCCCACCCCCACGGGCCCAGGCTGCGCCCGCCCCGCCCCTCTTTCCGCCTTGCGCGCGAACAGAAGCACTATTTTAGGGCAAGCCTCTGGCCGCGGCCTGCCACAGGACCCCCGAGGGCCTCGAAAAGACTGGACCCCTTTCCGACAGTCCGACTGGCCGAACCCCCTCCCCACCCCCCACGGGCGCAAGGCTATAGCACACCGCCCCCGCCCCCTGTTTCGCGCCTTGCGCCGCTGGGCCAGAAGCACTATTTTAGGGCAAGCCTCTAGGCGCGGCCTCCCACAGGCCCCCCGAGGGCCTCGAAAGACTGGACCCCTTTTGACAGCCCGGGCGAACCTCCCTCCCCACGGGCCCAAGGCTATGTACGCCGCCCCGCCCCATTTGCGCCTTGCGCCGCTGTGCCAGAAGCACTATTTTAGGGCAAGCCCCTGGCCCCGGCCTCCCAGGCCCCGAGGCCCTCGAAAAGACTAGACCCTTTCCCATGGCCCGGTGGCGAACCCCCTCCCCACCCCACGGGCCCAAGGCTGCTTTGCACACGTCCCGCCCCTCTTTCGCGCCTTACGCCGCTGGGCCCGAAGCACTATTTTAGGGCAAGCCTCTGGCCACGGCATCCCACAGGCCCCTCGAGGGCCCTCAAAAAGACTGGACCCCTTTCCGACAGCCCGACTGGCCGAACCCCTCTCCCCACTCCCCACGGGCCCAGGTCTGTAGCGCACCGCCACCGCCCCCTGTTTCGCAACTTGCGCCGCGGGGCCAGAAGCACTATTTTGGGGCAAGCCTATGGCCGCGGCCTCCCAGAGGCACCTCGAGGGCCCTCGAAAAGACTGGACCCCTTTCCGACAGCCCGACAGGCTGAACCCCCCTATCCACCCCCCACGGGCCCAAGGCTATAGCACACCGCCCGCGCACCCTCTTTCGCTCCTTGCGCCGCTGGGCCAGAAGCATTATTTTAGGGTAGCCTCTGGCCACAGCCTCCCACAGGCCCCCCGAGGGCCCTCGAAACGAATGGAGCCCTTTCAGACGGCCCGGTGGCGAACCCCCACCCACCCCTCACAGGACCAAGGCTGCTTTCCCCGCCCCCTCTTTCGCGCCTTTCGCCGCTGGGCCAGAAGCACTATTTTAGGGCAAACCTCAGGCCGCGGCCTCCCAAAGCCGAGGCCCTCGAAAAGCGGACCCCTTTCCCAGTGGCTGAACCCCTCCACCCACCCCACCCCAGGCCCAAGGCCCGGCACACGTCCCGCCCTGTTTCATGCGTCGATGGGCGGAAAGCACTATTTTAGGGCAAGCCTCTGGCCGCGGCATCGCACAGGCTCCCCCAGGGCACTCGAAAAGGCTGGACCCATTACCGACAGCCCGGTGGCGAACCCCTTCCCCCTCCCCACGGGCCCAGTGCATAGCGTGCCACCGCCCTGTTTACGCAACTTGCGCGCGGCGAAGCACTATTTTGGGCAAGCCTCTGGCGCGGCCTCCCGCGAGCACCTCGAGGGCCCTCGAAAGACTGGACCCCGACAGCCCGGTGGCGAACCCCTCCACCCTCTTTCGCCTTGCGCGCGGAAGCACTATTTCTGGCAAGCCTCTGGCGCGGCCTGCCAGGACCCCGAGGCCTCGAAAAGACTGGACCCCTTTCCGACAGTCCATTGGCGAACCCCCCTCCCACCCCACAGGCGCAAGGCTATAACTGCGCCCCGCCCCTTTTCGCCTTGCGCCAGGGGCGAAAGCACTATTTTAGGGCAAGCCTCTGGCCGCGGCCTCCCTGAGCCCACGAGGGCCTCAGCTGGACCCCTCTCTCAGGCAAGCCGACTGGCTGAATCCCTCCCCACCCCACGGGCCCAAGGCTGCCTTTTGCCCGCCCCCTGTTTCGTGCCTTGCGCAGCTGGGCCAGAAGCACTATTTTAGGGCAAACCTATGGTCGCGGCCTCCCACAGGCCCCCCGAGGGCCCTCAAAAAGACTGGACCCCATTCCGACAACCCGTGGCGAACCCCTCCCCACCCCCCAGGGCCCAGGCTACTCTTTGCCCGCCCCTGTTTGGCCTTGCGCCGTTGGGCCAGAGGCACTATTTTAGGGCAAGCCTGTTGCTGCGGCCTACCACAGGCCCCCCGAGGGCCCTCGAAGACACTGGACCCCTTTCCGACAACCCGACCGGCCGAACCCCCCTCCCCTCCCCCTACGGGCCCAAGGCTATAGCTTACCGCCCTGTTTGGCCTTGCGTTGGGCCAAGCACTATTTTAAGGGCAAGCCTCTTTCCATGACCTCCGACAGGCCCCCCGAGGGCCCTCGAAAAGACAGAACCCCAATCCAACAGCCCGGCTGGCGAACCCTCCCACCCCCAGCGTGCCCAGGCTGCTAGCCCCGCCCCCTCTTTCGAGCCTTGCGCCGCTGGGCCAGAAGCACTATTTTATGGCAAGCCTCTTGCCGCGGCCTCCCACAGGCACCAAGAGGGCCCTCGAAAAGACTGAACCCCTTTCCCACAGCCGACTGGCGAACCCCCTCCACCCCGCGTGCCCAAGGCTATAGCGCACCGCCCCCGCCCCCTGTTTCGCGCCTTGCGCCCCTGGGCCAGAAGCACTATTTTAGGGCAAACCTATGGTCGAGGCCTCCCACAGGCCCCAGAGCCCTCGACTGGACACCTTTCCGACCAGACTGGCGAACCCCCTCCCACCCCCACGGGCCCAAGGCTGTAACACCCCGCCCCGCCCGGCTTGCGCGCGCTGGGCGAAGCACTATTTTGAGCAAGCCTCGGTGCGGCCTCCCACAGGCCTCGAGGCCCTCAAAACAGGACCCCTTTCCGACAACCCGACTGGCCAAACCCCCTCCCACCCCCCCAGGCCCAAGGCCTGCTTTCCGCCGCCCCTGTTTACCTTGCGCGATGGGCCGAGGCACTATTTACAGGCAAGCCTCTGGCCGCGGTTCCCAGGCCCCGAGGGCCCTCGAGCTGGGCCACTTTCGACAGCCCGACTGGCTAACCCCTCCCACCCTCACAGTGCCGCCCCGCCGCCCCTGTTTCGCGCCTTCCGCCCGTTGGGCGGAAGCACTCGTTTAGGCCAAGCCTCTGGCTGACCTCCCTGACCCCCGAGGGCCCTCAGAAAAACTCTTGGACCCCTTTCCGACAACCCGACCGGCGAACCCCTCCCCACCCCTACGGGCCCAGGCTAGCACACCGCCCCGCCCCTTGCGCCTTCGCGCGAAAGCACTATTTTAGGGCAAGCCTCTGGCGGCCTCCCACAGGCCCCCCGAGGGCCCTCGAAAAACTGACCCCTTTCCAACAGCCCGGTGGCGAACCCCCTCCCACCCCCAACGTGCCCAGGCTGCACCGCCCCGCCCCCTGTTTGGCGACTTGCGCTGGGGCAAGCACTATTTTAGGGCAAGCCTCGGCGGCCTCCACAGGCCTCGAGGCCCTCGAAAGACTGGACCCTTTCCGACAGCCCGACTGGCGAACCCCCCACCCCACCCCCCAAAGCTATTGCACGCCCCGCCCCTCTTTATCGCCTTGCGCCCGCTGAGAAGCACTATTTTAGGGCAAGCCTCTGGCCGCGGCCTCCCACAGGCCCCCCAAGGGCCCTCGAAAAGACTGGACCCCTTTCCGATATCCCGACTGGCCGAACCCCCCTCCCGACCCCCCACGGGCCCAAGGCTGTCGCACACCGCCCCCGCCCCCTCTTTAGCGCCATGCTTGCGGGCCCAGCTTTTTAGGGCAAGCCTCTGGCCACCTCCCACAGGCCCCGAGGGCCCTCGAAAAGACTGGACCCCTTTCCGACAGCCCGACTAGCCAACCCCTCCCACCCCCAAGTGCCCAGAGTATAGCACACCCGCCCCTGTTTCGCCTTGCGCTGCTGGGCCAAGCACTATTTTAGGGCAAGCCTATGGCGGCCTCCACAGGCCCCAGGGCCTCGAAAAGACTGGACACCTTTCCGACAGCCAGACTGGCCGAACCCCCTACCACCCCCACGGGCCCAAGGCTATAGCACCGCCGCCGCCCCCTTTCGCCTTGCGCTGGGCAGCACTATTTTAGGGCAAGCCTCTGCGGACCTCCCACAGGCCTCGAGGGCCCTCGAAAACAGGACCCCTTCAGACTGGCCCAAACCCCCCCACCCCACCCCACGGGCCCAAGGCTATAGCACACCGCCGTCGCCCCCTGCTTCGTGCCTTGCGCGATGGGCGAGCACTATTTTAGGGCCAGCCTCTCGCCGCGGCCTCCCACCGGCCCCAGGCCCTCGAAAAACTGGCCCCTTTCGACAGCCGGTGGCTGAACCCCCTCCCACCCACAGGCCCAAGGCTGCACCGCCCCTGTTTCGCGCCTTGCGCGTTGGGCGGAAGCACTATTTTAGGGCAAGCCTCTGGCCTCCGGCCCCAGGCCCTCGAAACTCTGGACCCCTTTCCGACAACCCGACCGAACCCCACCCCCCACGGGCCCATGCACCGCCCCGCCCTGTTTGCCTTGCGCCGCGCGCGAAGCACTATTTTAGGGCAAGCCTCTGGCCGCGGCCTCGCACAGGCCCCCCGAGGGCCCTCGAAAAGATTGGACCCCTTTCCAACAGCCCGACTGGCGAACCCCCTCCACCCCGTGCCCAAGGCTATAGCCCCGCTCCGCTCGCGCCTTGCGCCAGGCAAGCACTATTTTAGGGCAAGCCTCTGGCCGCGGCCTCCCAGGCCCCGAGGGCCTCGAAAAAGGATCCCCTTTCCGACAGCCCGGTGGCCTAACACCCCTCCCACCCACAGGGCACTGCTTTGCGCCTCCGCCCCTGTTTCGCCTTCCGTCGTTGGGCGGAAGCACTATTTTAGGACAAGCCTCTGCGGCCTCCCAGGCCCAGGCCCTCGAAAAGACTAGGCCCCTTTCCGACCGCCGGACTGGCCGAACCCCCTCCCGACCCCCCACGTGCCCAAGGCTATAGCACACCGCCCACGGTTTCGCGCCTTCCGCAGCTGGGCCAGAAGCACTATTTTAGGGCAAGCCTCTTGCTGCGGCCTACCAGCCCAGGGCCCTCGGCTCTTGGACCCCTTCCGACAACCCGAACCCCCTCCTCCCCTACTGGCTATAGCACACCCCGCCCCCTGTTTCGTGCCTTGCGCCGCTGGGCCAGAGGCACTATTTTAGGGCAAGCCTCGGCATGATTCCCCAGGCCCCAGGGCCTCGAAAAACTGACCCTTTCCGACAACCCCGTGGGAACCCCCTCCCCACCCCCAAGGCTATACACGCCCCGCCCGCCCCTGTTTCGCGCCTTGCGCCCGTTGGGCGGAAAGCACTATTTTAGGGCAAGCCTCTGGCTCATGACCTCCACAGGCCCGAGGGCCCTCGAAACTCTGGACCCCTTTCCGACAACCGACGGCGAACCCCCTCCCCACCCCCAAGGCCCAAGGCTACACCGCCCACGCCCCTGTTTCGCGCCTTGCGCTGGGCGAAGCACTATTTTAGGGCAAGCCTCAGGTCGCGGCCTCCACAGGCCCCGAGGGCCCTCGAAAAGACTGAACCCCTTTCCAACAGCCCGACTGGCTGAACCCCCTCCACCCCCAGCGTGCCCAGGCTATAGCACCGCCCCGCCCCTGTTTGGCGCCTTGGGCGAAGCACTATTTTAGGGCAAGCCTCTCTGGCGGCCTCCCCACAGGCCCCTCGAGGCCCTCAGCTCTGGACCCTTTCCGACAGCCCGGACTGGCGAACCCCCTCCCCACCCCCTACAAGCCCCGCCCCTCTTTATCGCCTTGCGCCGCTGGGCGAGAAGCACTATTTTAGGGCAAGCCTCTGGCCGCGGCCTCGCACAGGCCCCCCATGGGCCCTCGAAAGACTGGACCCCTTTCCGATATCGACTGGCGAACCCCCTCCGACCCCCCAGGCCCAAGGCTGTCGCCCCGCCCCTCTTTGGCGCCTTGCGCCGCTGGGCCAGAAGCACTTTTTTAGGGCAAGCCTCTGGCCGCGGCATCCCCATGTCCCCGAGGCCCTCGAGACTGAACCCCTTTCCGACAGCCCGACTAACCCCCTCCGACCCCCAAGTGCCCAAGTATAGCACACCCGTCCCCTGTTTCGCGCCTTGCGCTGCTGGGCCAGAAGCACTATTTTAGGGCAAACCTTTGGTCGCGGCCTCCCACAGGCCCCCCGAGGGCCCTCAAAAAGACAGGACACCTTTCCGACAGCGGTGGCGAACCCCCTCCCACCCCAGGCCCAAGGCTAGAGCACACAGCCCCCGCCCCCCGTTTCGCGCCTTGCGCCGCTGGGCCAGAAGCACTATTTTAGGGCAAGCCTCTGGTCGCGGCCTCCCACAGGCCCCTCGAGGGCCCTCAAAAAGACGGGACCCCTTTCCGACAACCCGACTGGCCAAACCCCCCTCCCCACCCCCCACGGGCCCAAGGCTATAGCACACCGCCGCCGCCCCCTGTTTCGTGCCTTGCGCCGATGGGCCAGAGGCACTATTTTAGGGCAAGCCTCTGGCCGCGGATTCCCACAGGCCCCCCGAGGGCCCTCGAAAAAGCGGGCCACTTTCCGACAAGCCCCGGTGGCTAACCCCCTCCCCACCTCAGGCCCAAGGCACCGCCCCCTGTTTCGCGCCTTCCGCCGTTGGGCCAGAAGCACTAGTTTAGGGCAAGCCTCTGGCTGCGGCCTCCCACAGGCCCCCCGAGGGCCCTCGAAAACACTGGACCCCTTTCCGACAACCCGACCGGCCGAACCCCCCTCCCCACCCCCTACGGGCCCAAGGCTAAAGCACACCGCCCCCGCCCCCTGTTTCGCGCCTTGCTGGGCAGCACTATTTTAGGGCAAGCCTCGCGCGGCCTCCCACAGGCCCCGAGGGCCTCGAAAGACTGACCCCTTTCCAACAGCCCGACTGTCAGACCCCCTCCCACCCCACGTGCCCAAGGCTATAGCACACCCCGCCCACTGTTTCGTGCCTTGGGCAGTACTATTTTAGGGCAAGCCTCTGGCGCGGCCTCCCAGGCCCCGAGGGCCCTCGAAAAGACTGAACCCCTTTCCGACAGCCGGCTGGCTAACCCCTCCCACCCACTGGGCCCAAGGCTATAGCACCTCCGCCCCTGTTTCGCCTTCGCGTTGGGCGGAAGCACTATTTAGGGCAAGCCTCTGCGGCCTCCCAGGCCCCGAGGGCCCTCGAAAGACTGGACCCCTTTCCGACCCCGGCGAACCCCCTCCCGTGCCCAAGGCTGCTTTACCCCAGTTTCGCCTTCCGCGGCTGGGCGAAGCACTATTTTAGGGCAAGCCTCTTTGCTGACCTCACAGGCCCCGAGGGCCCTCGAAGACACTGGACCCCTTTCCGACAACCCGACCGGCGAACCCCCTCCCTCCCCAAGGCTATAGCACCGCCCCCGCCCCGCCTTGCGCCGGGCGGAAAGCACTATTTTAGGGCAAGCCTCTTTCCGCGGCCTCCGACAGGCCCCCCGAGGGCCCTCGAAAAGACTGAACCCCTTTCCAACAGCCCGACTGGCCGAACCACCCCCCCACCCCAGCGTGCCCAAGGCTATGCTTTACCGCCCCCTCTTTCGAGCCTTGCGCCGCTGGGCCAGAAGCACTATTTTAGGGCAAGCCTCTTGCCGCGGCCTCCGACAGGCCCCGCGAGGGCCCTCGAAAAGACTGAACCCCTTTCCCACAGCCCGACTGGCCGAACCCCCCTCCCACCCCCCAACGTGCCCAAGGCTATAGCGCACCGCCCCCGCCCCCTGTTTCGCGCCTTGCGCCGCTGGGACAGAAGCACTATTTTAGGGCAAACCTATGGTCGCGGCCTCCCACAGGCCCCCCGAGGGCCCTCAAAAAGACTGGACACCTTTCCGAAAACCAGACTGGCCGAAACCCCCACCCCACCCCCCACGGGGCCAAGGCAATAGCACACCGCCGTCGCCCCCTGTTTCGCGGCTTGCGCCGTTGGGCCAGAAGCACTATTTTAGGGCAAACCTCTGGTCGCGGCCTCCAACAGGCCGCCCGAGGGCCCTCGAAAGCAGGACCCCTTTCCGACACCCCGACTGGCCAAACCCCCCACCCCACCCCCCACGGGCCCAAGGCTATAGCACACCGCCGCCGCCCCCTGTTTCGTGCCGTGCTCCGATGGGACAGAGTCACTATTTTAGGGCAAGCCTATGGACGCGGATTCCCACAGGCCCCCCGAGGGCCCTCGAAAAGACAGGACCACTTTCAGACCGCCCGGCTAACCCCCTCCCCACCCTACGGGCCCAAGGCGCACACCCGCCCCGCCCCCTGTTTGCGCCTTCGCCCGTTGGGCCAGAAAGCACTATTTAGGGCAAGCCTCGCTGCGGCCTCCCTGAGCCCCGAGGGCCCTCGAAAACATTGGACCCCTTTCCGACAACCCGACCGCCCGAACCCCCCTCCCCACCCCGTACGGGCCCAAGGCTATAGCACACCGCCCCTGCCCCCTGTTTCGCGCCTTGCGCCGCTGGGCCAGAAGCACTATTTTAGGGCAAGCCTCTGGCCGCGGCCTCCCTGAGCCCGAGGCCCTCGAAAGACTGAACCCCTTTCCGACAGCCCGGCCTAACACCCCTCCCACCCTCTGGGCCCAAGGCTGCTTACCGCCTCCCCCCCTGTTTCGCGCCTTCCGCCCGTTGGGCGGAAGCACTATTTTAGGGCAAGCCTCGGGCTGCGGCCTCCCACCGGCGCCCCGAGGGCCCACGAAAAGACTCGGCCCCTTTCCGACCGCCCGACGGGCCGACCCCCCTCCCGACCCCCCACGTGCCCAAGGCTATAGCACACCGCCCCGGTTTCGCGCCTTGGGCGAAGCACTATTTTAGGGCAAGCCTCGGCGCGGCCTCCCACAGGAGCCCTTGAAAGACTGGACCCTTTCCGACAGCCCGGTGGCTGAACCCTCCTCCCACCCCTCAGGCCCAAAGCTGCACCGCCCTGCCCCTCTTTCGCGCCTTGCTGGGCCGAAGCACTATTTTAGGGCAAGCCTCTGGCCTCCCTGAGCCCCCAGGGCCCTCGAAAGACTGGACCCCTTTCCGACAGCCCGGTGGCCGAACCCTCCCACCCCCCCGTGCCCAAGCTGCACACCGCCTCCTGTTTCGCGCCTTTGCCGCTGGGACAGAAGCACTATTTTAGGGCAAGCCTCTGGCCGCGGCCTCCCACAGGCCCCCTGAGGGCCCTCGAAAAGACTGGACCCTTTCCGACAGCCCAACTGGCCGAACCCTCCTCCCCACCCCCGACGGGCCCAAAGCGATGCACACGCCCCGCCCCTCTTTCGCGCCTTGCCCCAGGCACTATTTTAGGGCAAGCCTCTCCCCGCGGCCTCCCACCGGCCCCCCGAGGGCCCTCGAAAAGACTGGACCCCTTTCCGACAGCCCGGCTGGCTGAACCCCCCTTCCCACCCCAGGGCCCAAGGCTGCGCCGCCGCCCCCGTTCGCGCCTTGCGCGCTGGGCAGAAGCACTATTTTAGGGCAAGCCTCAGGCGCGGCCTCCCGAGGGCCATCAACAAGACTGGACCCCTTTCCGACAACCCGGCGAACCCCCTCCCCACCCCAAGGCTATAGCACACCGCCACCGCCCCATTTTTGGAGCCTTGCGCAGCTGGGCCAGAAGCACTATTTTAGGCAAGCCTCTGGCGCGGAGTTCCCACAGGCCCCCAGGCCCTCGAAAAGCTGAACCCCTTTCCGACAGCCCGGCTGGCTAACCCCCCTCACCCGCGCCCAGGCTATGCCTCCGCCCCCTGTTTGCGCCTTCGCCGTTGGGCGGAAAGCACTATTTTATGGCAATCCTCAGTCTGCGGCCTTGCACAGGCCCCGAGGGCCCTCGCTCTGGACCCCTTTCCGCAAACCCGACCGGAACCCGCCTCACCACCGCCCACGGGCCCAAGGGTATAGCGCACCGCCCTTGCCCCCTGTTTCGTGCCTTGCGCTGCTGGGCCAGAAGCACTCTTATTGGGCAAGCCTCTGGTCGCGGTCTCGTACAGGCCCCGCCAGGGCCCTCGAAAAGACTGAACCCATTTCCGACAGCCGGAGTGGCTGAACCCCCCTCTCCACCACCCACGGGCCCAAGGCTATAGCACACCGCCCCCGCTCCCTGTTTCGTGCCTTGCGCCGCTAGGCCAGAAGCACTATTTTAGGGCAAGCCTCTGGCCGCGGCCTCCCACAGGCCCCCCGAGGGCCCTCGAAAAGACTGGACCCCTTTCCGACAAACCGAATGGCCGAACCCCCCTCCCCACCCCCCACGGGCCCAAGGCTATAGCACACCGCCACCGCCCCTTGTTTCGTGCCTTGCGCCGATGGGCCAGAAGCACTATTTTAAGGCAAGCCTCTGGCCGCGGATTCCCACAGGCCCCCCGAGGGCCTCGAGACTGGGCCCTTTCCGACAGCCCGACTGGCGAACCCCCTCCCCACCGCCCACAGGCCCAAGGCTATAGCACGCCGCCCCTGCCGCCTGTTTCGCGCCTTGCGCCCTGGGCCACTATTTTAGGGCAAGCCTCTGGTCGCGGCCTCGTACAGGCCCGCCTAGGGACCTCGAAAGACTGGACCCGTTTCCGACAGCCCGAACCCCCTCCCCACCCCACGGGCCCAAGGCTATAGCACACCGCCGCCCTTGTTTTGTGCCTTGCGCCGATGGGCGGCACTATTTTAAGGCAAGCCTCTGGCAGTTCCCAGGCCCCAGGGGCCCTCGAAAAGGCGGGCCCTTCCGACAGCCCAGTGGCGAACCCCCTCCCCACCCCACGGCCCCAAGGCTACCTGCCGCCGCCCCTGTTTGGCGCGCTGGGCAGCACTATTTTGGGCAAGCCTGCAGTGTGACCTCCAGGCCCCAGGGGCCCTTAAAGCTGGACCCCTTTCCGACAACCGTGGCGAACCCCCTCCCACAGGCCCAAGGCTAGCGCACCGCCGCCGCCCTTGTTTCGTGCCTTGCGATGGGCCAGGCACTATTTTAGGCAAGCCTCTGGCGCGGATTCCCACAGGCCTCGAAAAGCGAACCCCTTTCCGAGCCCGGGCTAACCCCCTCCCACCCCACGGGCCCAAGGCTGCCTGCACCGCCCGGTTTGCGCCTTCCGCCGTTGGGCGAAGCTTATTTTGGGCAAGCCTCTGGCATGGCCTCCCACGAGCCCCGGTCCTGAGCTGGACCCCTTCCAAAGCCGAATGCGAGAACCCACCTCCACCCCGGGCCCAAGGCTATACCGCCCGCCCCTGTTTCGCGCTTGCCGGGAAGCACTATTTTAGGGCAAGCCTGCGGCCTCCACCGAGGCCCTCTGGACCACTTTTAGGGCAGCCCCTCGTAGCCTCGACTGAGGCCCTCAAAAGACTGCACCCATTTCCGATGCCCGGATCCCCAGAACCCCTGCCCAGCCTCCACGGACCCGATGGCTGCCAGCCCACCGGCTCGGAGACTATTTGTGCAGCGCCGTGAGATTTCTTGCCTTTTAGGCAGGCCTCGGTAGGCCCCATTGAGCACTGAGGCCCTCAAAAAACTATACAGATTTCGATGCCCGAGTCCCGAACCCCACTCCGAACCCCGTGGAGCAGGCTATAGCCCACCGCCGGCGACTATTTCGTGCCTTGCGCTAGGTATTTCTTGCCATTTTAGGCGGGGCTTGACCGTTGCCTCCAGGCACATGAGGACCCTCGAAAAGGCTGTACCCATTTCCGGCGAGCCCCGAACCCCTCCCGACCCCGCGGACCAAAGGCAGCCCACCGGCCTGGCGACTATTCCGCTGCATCGTTGGGCATTTCTTGCCGCAGGCGGGCCTCGGCTCCCCAGGCAAACTAGGCCACTCAAAAGACTAGACACATTTCCGATGCGAGTCCCGAACCCCCTCCGAACCCCGTGGACCAGGCTATAGCCCGGCCTGGCGACTATTTCGTGCCTGCGGTTCCTCAATTTTAGGCGAGATTCTTGCCGTTACCTCCCAGGCACGAGGACCCTCGGAAGACTGTACCATTTCCGACACCGAGCCTGAACCCCCTCCCCGGCCCCGCGGACCAAAGGCTATAGCCCATCGGCCTCGGCGACTATTTCACGCGATGCACCCGCTGGGTATTTCTCGTCATTTTAGGGCAGGCTTCTGGCCGTAGCCTCCCACTGGGCACATAGAGGACCCTCGAAAACACTGTACCCATTTCCGACGCGAACCCCCTCCCCGGACCCCGCGGACCTAGCCCGGCCTCGGCGACTATTTCGCGCTGCATCGCTGGGCATCTTGCCAGCCCATTTAGGGTAGGCTTCTGGCCGTTGCCTCCGGCCCAGGCACATGAGGACCCTCGAAAATGCTGTACCCATTTCCGGCCTTGAGCCCCGAACCCCCTCCCGGCCCGAGGCCAAGGCTATAGACCACACCTTGGCGACTATTTCCTGTGTTGTGCCGGGGCATTACTGCCATTTCACGGCGGGCCTCGTAGTAACTCCCAGGGACACAAGGACCCTTGAAAGATTGTACCCATTTCCGGCGAGCCCCGAATCCCGCTCCCCAACCCCTGCGGACCAAAGGCTATAGCCCACCGGCCTGGGCGACTATTTCGCGTGCTGCATCGATAGGTATTTCTTGCCCTTTTAGGGCAGGCCCCTGACCGTAGCCTCCCACTGGTCACACGAGGACCCTCGAAAAGACTGTACCCATTTCCGACACCCAGAGGCCCCGAATCCCCCTCCCCAACCCCCGCGGACCAAAGGCTATAGCCCACCGGCCTCAGCGACTATTTCGCGCGTTGTGCTGCTGGGTATTTCCTCCCATTTTAGGGTAGGCCTATAACCGTAGCCTCCCACTCGGTACATGAGGACCCTCGAAAAGACTGTACCCATTTCCGACACCGAGAGCCCCCGAAACCCCCTCCCCAACGCCCGCGGACCAAAGGCTATAGCCCACCGGCCTCGGGGGTTATTTCATGCGCTGCGCCGCTGAGTATTTCTTGCCATTTTAGGGTAGCCCTCTGACCGTAGCCTCCCACTGGGCACACGAGGACCCTCGAAAAGACTGTACCCATTTCCGACGACCAGAGCCCCCGAACCCCCCTCCCCAACCCCCGCGGACCAAAGGTTATAGCCCACTGGCCTCGGCGACTATTTCGCGCGCTGCATCGCTGGGCATTTCTTGCCCTTTTAGGACAGGCCTCTGACCGCAGCCTCCCACTGGTCACACGAGGCCCTTCAACAAGACTGTACCCATGTTCGATGCCCAGAGCCCTCGAACCCCCTACCCCAACCCCCACGGACCAAAGGCTATAGCCCACCAGCCTCGGCGACTATTTCACGCGCTGCGCCGCTGGGTATTTCCCGTCATTTTAGGGCAGGCTCCTGACCGTAGCCTCCCACTGGGCACATGAGGACCCTCGAAAAGACTGTACCCATTTCCGACGACCAGAGCCCCCGAACCCCCGTCCCCAACCCCCGCGGACCAAAGGCTATAGCCCACCGGCCTCGGCGACTATTTCACGCGCTGCATCGCTGGGCATTTCTTACCCTTTTAGGGCAGCCCTCTGACCGTAGCCTCACACTGGTCACACGAGGCCCCTCAAAAAGACTGCACCCATTTCCGATGCGGATCCCCAGACCCCCCTGACCCCCAGACCCCACCATAGCCCACCAGGCTCGGAGACTATTTCGCGCGCGGCGCCGTGAGAGATTTCTTGCCTTTTTAGGGCAGGCCTCAGACTGTAGGCCCCCATTGAGCACACGAGGCCACTCAAAAAAACTATACAGATTTCTGATGCCCAGAGTCCCCGAACCCCACTCCAGAACCCCCGTGGAACAGACGCTATAGCCCACCGGCCCCGGCGACTATTTCGTGCACTGCGCCGCTAGGTATTTCTTGCCATTTTAGGGCAGGCTTCTGACCGTTGCCTCCCACTGGGCACATGAGGACCCTCGAAAAGGCTGTACCCATTTCCGACGCCCAGAGCCCCCGAACCCCCCTCCCCAACCCCCGCGGACCAAAGGCTGTAGCCCACCGGCCTCGGCGACTATTTCACGCGCTGCGCCGCTGGGTATTTCTCGTCATTTTAGGGCAGGCTTCTGACCGTAGCCTCCCACTGGGCACACGAGGACCCTCGAAAAGACTGTACCCATTTCCGACACCCCGAACCCCCCTCCCCAACCCCCGCGGACCAAAGGTTATAGCCCACTGGCCTCGGCGACTATTTCGCGCGCTGCATCGCTGGGCATTTCTTGCCCTTTTAGGACAGGCCTCTGACCGCAGCCTCCCACTGGTCACACGAGGCCCTTCAACAAGACTGTACCCATGTTCGATGCCCAGAGCCCTCGAACCCCCTACCCCAACCCCCACGGACCAAAGGCTATAGCCCACAGGGCTCGGAGACTATTTCGCACGCTGCGCCGTGGGACATTTCTTGCGTTTTTAGGGCAGGCCTCAGACTGTAGGCTCCCACTGAGCACACGAGGCCATTCAAAAAGACTAGACACATTTCCGATGCCCAGAGTCCTCGAACCCCCCTCCCCAACCCCCGTGGAACAGATGCTATAGCCCACCGGCCTCGGCGACTATTTCGTGCACTGTGCCGCTGGGCAGTTCTTGCAATTTTAGGACAGGCTTCTGGTCGTTGCCTCCCACTGGGCACACGAGGACCCTCGAAAAGACTGTATCCATTTCCGACACCCAGAGCCCTCGAACCCCCCTCCCGGCCCCAGCGGACCAAAGGCTATAGCCCACCGGCCTCGGTGACTATTTCACGCTGCGCGCTGGGTATTTCCGTCATTTAGGGGCAGACTTGACCGTAGCCTCCTCTGGGCAACGAGGACCCTCGAAAAGACTGCCATTTCCGACACGAGCCCCGAAACCCCCTCCCAGCCCGCGGACCAAGGCTATAGCCCACCGGCCTCGGGGTTATTTCATCTTCCTTGCTGAGTATTTCTTGCAATTTTAGGGTAGCCCTCTGACCGTAGCCTCCCACTGGGCACACGAGGACCCTGAAAAAGACTGTACTCATTTCCGACGCCCAGAGCCCCCGAACCCCCCTCCCTAACCCCCGCGGACCAAAGGCCATAGCCCACCGGCCTCGGCGACTATTTCGCGCGCTGCGCCGCTGGGTATTTCTTGCCATTTTTGGGGAGGCCTCTTACCGTAACCTCCCCGCGCAGGGACCCTCGAAAGACTGTACCCATTTCCGACAGGCCCAGAACCCCCCTCCCTAACCCCCGCGGACCAAAGGCTATAGCCAACCGGCCTCGGCGACTATTTCGCGCGCTGCGCAGCTGGGTATTTCTTGCCATTTTTGGGTAGGCCTCTTACCGTAGCCTCCCACTGGGCACACGAGGACCCTCGAAAAGACTGTACCCATTTACGACGCCCAGAGCCCCCGAACGCCCCTCACCAACCCCTACGGACCAAAGGCTACATCCCACCGGCCTTGGCGACTATTTCGCAGCCTGCGCCGCTGGGCATTTCTTCCCATTTTAGGGCAGCCCTCTGACCGTAGTCTCCCACTGGGCAACGAGGACTCTGAAAAAGACTGTACCCATTTCGCCCGAGCCCCGAACCCCCTCCCGACTCCGGACCAAAGGCAATAGCTCACCGGCCTCCGTGACTATTTCGCGCGCTGCGCCGCTGGGTATTTCTTGCTATTTTAGGGAAGGCCTCTGACTGTAGCCTCCCACTGGGCACACAAGGAACCTCGAAAAGACTGTACCCATTTCCGACACCCAGAGCCCCAGACCCCCTCCCAACCCCCGGACCCAGGCCATAGCCCACCGGCCTCGGCGACTATTTCGCGCTGCGCCTCGGGGTATTTCTTGACATTTTAGGGCAGGCCTCTTACCGTAGGGTCCCATTGAGCACACGAGGACCCTCGAAAAGGCATGCGCATTTCAGCGCCCGAGCTCAGCCCCTTCCCAGCGGACCAAAATATAGCCCGGCCGGCGACTATTTAGCGTGCTTCGTGCTGGCATTTCTTGCCATTTAAGGTAGGCCTCTGACCGTGGCCTCCCACTGAGCACCTGAGGCCCTCAGACTGGAACTATTTTGGATCTGTGAGCCCCGAACCCCCTCCCTAACCCCCTCGGACCAAAGGCTATAGCCCACCGGGCTCGGAGACTATTTCGCGTGCTGCGCCGCGGGGCATTTATTGTCTTTTTAGGGCATGCTTCTGACCGTAGGCTCCCATGCTTGCAGGGCCCCTAAAAAATGATTGGACCCATTTTGATGCCCGAGCCCCGAACCCCATCCCACCCCGGACCAAGGCCATGCCCGCCCTGCCTCGGCGACTTTTTTTGTGATCGCGCTGGGCATTTCTAGCCATTTTTGGGCAGGCCTCTTACCGCAGCCTCCCAATGGGCACACGAGCAACCTCAAAAAGACTGTACCCATTTCCGACGACCAAAGCCCCCCCACCCCCCGCCCCCACCCCCCCGGACGAAGGATGCTTGCAGATCGGCGACTATTTGTGCGCTGCGCCACTGGGCATTTCTTGCCATTTGAGGCGAGCCTCTGACCGTAGCCTCCCAGGTTCACGAGGACCCTCGAAAGACTTTACCCATTTCCAACGCACAGGCCCCAGATCCCCCTCCACAACCCCACGGACCAAGGCTATAGCCCACCAGCCTCGGCGACTATTTCGCTGCACCGCTGGCATTTCTTGCCATTTTGCTAAGCCTCGACCGTAACCTCCCCTTTGTGCAAACGAGGACCCTCGAAAAGACTGTACCCATTTTCGACACCCAGGCCCGAAACCCCTCCCGGCGGACCAAGGCTATAGCCCACCGGCCTCGGGGACTATTCAGCGTCTTTGCGCGCTTGCCATTTTAGGGCATGCCTCTAACTAGCCTCCATTGGACACACAAGGACCCTCGAAATGGCTGTACCCATTCAAACACCCAGGCCCCGAACCCCCCTCCCCAACCCCCACGGACCAAAGGCCATAGCCCACCGGCCTCGGTGACTTTTTCGCGCTCTGCGCCGCTGGGTAGTTCTTGCCATTTTTGGGTAGGCCTCTTACCGTAGCCTCCCACTAGGCACACGAGGACCCTCGAAAAGACTGTACCCATTTCCGACGCCCAGAGCCCCCGAACGCCCCTCACCAACCCCTACGGACCAAAGGCTACATCCCACCGGCCTCGGCGACTCTTTCCCGGGCGGCGCCGCTGGACATTTCTTGCCATTTTAGGGCAGCCCTCTGACCGTAGCCTCCCACTGGGCACAAGAGGTCCCTGAAGAAGAATGTACCCATTTCCGACGCCCAGAGCCCCCGAACCCCCCTCCCTAACCCCCGCGGACCAAAGGCCATAGCCCACTGGCCACAGCGACTATTTTCTTGGCAGCTGCGCGCTGGGCTTCTTGCCATTTTGTGCAGGCCCCTGACCGTAGTCTCCCACTAGGCACAGGGACCCTCGAAAAACTGTACCCATTTCGACTCCCAGGCCCCGAACCCCTCCCGGCCCAGCGGACCAAGGCTATAGCCCGGCCTCGGCGACTATTTGGAGTGCTTCATCGCTAGGCATTTCTTGCCATTTTAGGGCAGGCCTCTGAATGTAGCCTCCCACTGGGTACATGAGGGCCCCCGAAAAAGTGGACCCATTTCCGGCCCAGGCCCCGAACCCCCTCCCCAACCCCCGCGGACCAAAGGCTATAGACCACCGGCCTCGGCGACTATTTGGAGCGCTACGCCGCAAGATATTTCTTGCCATTTTAGGGTAAGCCTCTGACCGTAGCCTCCCACTGGGCACATAAGGCCCCTCGAAAAAGGGACCCATTTCCGATGCGAGCCCCGAACCCCCTCCCCAACCCTGCGGACCAAGGCTATAGACCACGGCCTCGGCGACTATTTAGGCGCTCGCCGCGGGATATTTCTTTGCCATTTTAGGGTAAGCCTCATACCGTAGCCTCCCCTTTGGGCACATAAGGCCCCTCGAAAAGACTGGATCCATTTCCGACGCCCAGAGCCCCCGAACCCCCATCCCCAACCCTCGCGGACCAAAGGCTATAGCCCACCGGTATCGGCGACTATTTCGCGCGCGGCGCCGCTGGGCATTTCCTGCCATTTTAGGGCAGGCCTCTGACCGTAGCCTCCCAGGGCTACGAGGACCCTCGAAAAGACTGTACCCATTTCCGCCACCTAGAGCCCCCGAACCCCCCTCCCCAACCCCCGCAGACTAAAGGCTATAGCTCACCGGCCTCGGCGAATATTTCGCTCGCTGCGCCGCGGGGCATTTCTTGCCATTTTAGGGCAGGCCACTGACCGTAGCCTTCCAGGTACGAGGACCCTCGCAAAGACTGGACCCATTTCCGATGGCCCGAGCCACCCCCTGTAACCCCCCGGACCAAAGGCTATAGCCCACCGGCCTCGGCGGCTATTTGTGCGCGCTGGGCATTCACATTTTGAGGCATGCCTCTGACCGTAACCTCGAAGCCCAGGCATGAGGCCCCTCGAAAAGCTGGACCCATTCCGGCCGAGCCTGAACCTCCCTCCCCAACCCCCGCGGACCAAGGCTATGGCCCACCGGCCTCTGTGACTATTTCTCGCGCTGCACCGCTGGGCATTTCTTGCCATTTTAGGGCAGGCCTCTGATCGTAACCTCCACCTGGGCACACGAGGACCCTCGAAAAGACTGTACCCATTTCCGCCACCCAGACCCCCGAACCCCCCTCCCTTACCCCCGCAGACCAAAGGCTATAGCTCACCGGCCTCGGCGAATATTTCGCTCGCTGCGCCGCGGGGCATTTCTTGCCATTTGATAGGTTATAAATAGTCATATTATATTTTGTTTAATTCCCTCATATTTTGATTGATCTTGTGCTAATTTGTGGAAATTATGTTTGATTTGATTTAGGAGATGAAACATGGAGATTATGATGAAATTTGGACAAAAAGGGCTTTATTTGGGCTTTGCAAACGTGGCCCGACCATTGGCTTGAGAGAGACAGTTTCCTAGCATTAAGAGAAGAAGAAACCAAGAGGAAAAAGAAAAGCTAGCAAAAAGGAAACAAAAAGCAAGCATTATAAAAGAAAAAAAAACGTGAGAAAGAGACAAGACACAAGTCAAGACGGAAGAAAAGAGAGCTGGACGTGAGGAAGAGAAACAAACGGCTGCTGCAATTCTTTTTCTTCTCAAACAACTTTTGTTTCCTTTGACCACCATGAGTGGCTAAGGTTTTAATTCCAGTCCAAGGGTAAATCAATTCCGGTTGTAATTTTGCGAGGCTTTGAACTTAACAAGAATTTCTTCAATCCAAGTAATTTTTATTTTCTTGTTCTTATTTTCTATGAATTATTTATATTGATTGAGTTGGCCAATTCAATATTTATTTTTCTATCGCTAGTCAGGAGTTTGTGATCCGTAATTGTCATGAATGACTAAATTGAGTAGCAAGGAGTTGGCTCATGTGTGTGTATATTGATGGCCACAATTACATAGCTTGCATGATAGGCTCTAGGGAAATAAAAATACAAATTGATTAAGTTGGAATAATTTGAATTAATTGATCTTGTTTTAGTCATTCTCACTATTCTTAATGCTATCACTTAATTTGATATGGAACGATGATGCCCAGTTAAATTAGTGATAAGTTTGGATTTGAGAGATTGTTTGAGTCTATTATATTAGGAGAATAATTGCTTTCTGCGAGATTTCCGATTAAGTAGACTAAGTTCTTGGATTGAGTTATTTATATTTTTGCCTATGATCAAAATTGCAATTGGATGGAATTCACCCTTGGATTGGAAGTTTGGTAAGATTGATCTTTTTGTTTGTTTAATTTTAAAATCTTGTTTAATTTAATTTAATTTTATTTTAATTTAATTTCGTGTTAAAGAAAACAATTTGAAAATTCAGAAATCCGGATAACCGGATACCCACAACCGGCTAGCCGTTTGTTGTCCAGAACCGAGAAGACCAACATCCGGGCTTCGGTTTCCTTATCGGATTAGCGGATACCTCGGTGTTACTACCAGCAATCGGATTACCGGTTTCACTATCCGGTTAGCCGAATAGGTTCCAGCTTACAACCCGCAACCGACTATCCGTTTCTCTCATCCGGCTAGCCAAAATACTTCCAGAATCGTTGCCACCTGCATTCGGTCTTCCGGTTCTTCTAACCGGGTAGCCGAAAACCTCCAGAACCGTTACTAGTCACAACCGGTCTACGGTTCCGTCGGTTGACGGAATTAGCTCAAGCGAAACCAATCACAAGCGGCTTACGGTTTCCCCTAACGGTTTACAAAAGTCGGTTATCCGGTTTGTGGCGAAACTTTGCAAAATCTGGTTTTCTTGGGAAATTAATTTTGTTTTAAACTTTGAAATTAAATACATAGTTCTCTTGGGATTCGACTGGTTCCCTTATTTCTACAAATTAGTTTAGGCGAATCGGTATTTATTTTGAAGGGCTTGACAACTCTGCACCATTTAGTGCGGGCCGCGACCATAGCCTCCCACTTTGGGCACGAGGACCCTCGAAATACTGGACCCATTTCCGATGCCGGCGAACCCCCCTCCCGACCCCAGCGGACCAGGCTATAGCCCACCGGCCTCGGGGACTATTTCCCTTGTGCGCGCTTGGGGCATTTCTTGCCATTTAGGCGGCAGGCCTCGTCGTAACCTCAAGCTGGGAACATGAGGCCCTCAAAAGCGGACCCATTTCAAACCCAGGCCCTGAACCTCCCTCCCCAACCCCCGCGGACAAAGGCTATGGCCCACCGGCCTCGGTGACTATTTCTCGCGCTGCACCGCTGGGCATTTCTTGTTATTTTAGGGCAGGGCTCTGACCGTAGCCTCCCACTGTGCACACGAGGACCCTCGAAAAGACTGTACCCATTTCCGACACCCAGAGCCCCCGAACCCCCCTCCCCAACCCCCGCAGACCAAAGGCTATAACCCACCGGCGTCGGCGACTATTTCTCGCGCTTCGCCGCTTGGTATTTCTTGCCATTTTAGGACAGGCCTCTGACAGTAGTCTCCCGCTGTGCATACGAGGACCTTCGAAAAGACTGTACCCATTTCCTGGCGGGCCCGAACCCCCTGCCCAATCCCCGCAGACCAATGGCTATAGCCCACCGGCCTCGGCGAATATTTCGCGCGCTTCGCCGCAGGGCATTTCTTGCCATTTTAGGGCAGGCCACTGACCGTAGCCTCCCACTGGGTACACGAGGACCCTCGAAAAGACTGGACCCATTTCCGATGCCCCGAGCCCCCGAAACCACTGATCGTAACCCCCACGGACCAAAAGCTATAGCCCACCGGCCTCGGCGGCTATTTGTGTGCGCTGGGCATTCCTGGTATTTGAGGCATGCCTCGGCCGTAACCTCAGGCCCAGGCACATGAGGCCCCTCGAAAAGACTGGACCCATTTCCGACGCCCAGAGCCCCTGAACCTCCCTCCCCAACCCCCGCGGACCAAGGCTATGGCCCACCGGCCTCTGTGACTATTTCTCGCGCTGCACCGCTGGGCATTTCTTGCCATTTTAGGGCAGGCCTCTGATCGTAACCTCTACCTGGGCACACGAGGACCCTCGAAAAAGGCTGTGCCATTTCCGGCCAGGCCCCGAACCCCCCTCCCCAACCCCCGCGGACCAAAGGCTATAGCCCGACGGCCTCGGCGACTATTTGGGGCGCTACGCCGCTGGGTATTTCTTGCCATTTTAGGGCAAGCCTCTTACCGTAGCCTCCCACTGGGCACATAAGGCTCCTCGAAAAGACTGGACCCATTTCTGACGCCCAGAGCCCCCGAACCCCCCTCCCCAACGGTATCGGCGACTATTTCGCGCGCACCGCCGCTGGGCATTCCTGCCATTTTAGGGCAGGCCTCTGACCGTAACCTCCCACTGGGCACACGAGGACCCTCGAAAAGACTGGATCCATTTCTGACTCCCACTGTACCCATTTCCGCCACCCAGAGCCCCCCCACCCCCCACCCCAAAGTCTATAGCTCACCGGCCTCGTGAATATTTATTTCGCATTGCGCCGCGGGGCATTTCTTGGTTTTAGGGCAGGCCACTGACCGTAGCCTCCACCCATGGGCTGCGAGGACCCTCGAAAATCTTGGACCCATTTCCGATGCCGGGCCGAACCTCCTCCCGACCCCAGCGGACCAAGGCTATGGCCCGACCTCTGTGACTATTTCTCGCGCTGCAGCTGGGCATTTCTTGCCATTTAGGGCAGGCCTCTGATCGTAACCTCTGGGCTGCAGGGACCCTCGAAAACTGTGCCATTTCCGACACCCAGGCCCAGAACCCCCTCCCCGGCCCCAGCGGACCAAAGGCTGCCCGGCGTTGGCGACTATTTCTCGCGCTTCGCCGCGGGGCATTTCTTGCCATTTTAGGGCAGGCCTCTGACTGTAGTCTCCCACTGGGCACACGAGGACCCTCAAAATGACTATACATATTCCGACGCCTAGAACCCCGAACCCCTCTCCCCAACCCCCGCGGACCAAAGGCTATAGCCCACCGGCCTCGGCGACTATTTTGCACGCTGTTCCGCTGGGCATTTCTTGCCATTTTAGGGCAGGGCTCTGACCGTAGCCTCCCACTGGGCACACGAGGACCCTCGAAAAGGCTGGAACCATTTCCAACGACCAGATCCCGCGAACCCCCTACCCAACCCCTGCAGACCAAAGGCTATAGCCCACCGGCCTCGGCGACTATTTCGCGCGCTTTGCCGCTTGGCATTTCTTCCCATTTTAGGGCAGGCCTCACGGCGACCTCCCACTGGGCACGCAGGACCCTCGAAAAATGTGCCATTTCCGACGCCTAGAGCCCCGGAACCCCCCCAACCCCCGCGGACCAAAGGCTGTAGCCCACCGGCCTCGGCGACTATTTCGTGCGCTGCACCGCTGGGTATTTCTGGCCATTTTAGGGCAGGCCTCTGACCGTAGCCTCCCACTGGGCACACTAGGCCCCTCAAAATGACTGTACCCATTTCCGACACCTAGCGCCGCAGAACCCCCTTTCACAAACCCCGCGTACCATAGGCTATAGCTCACCGACCTCGGTGCCTTTATTCGCGCTGACTGCTGGGCATGTGTTGTCATTTTAGGCGGGGCCTCAGGCCGTAGTCTCAGCTGGGCACCAAGGACCCTCGAAATGACTGTACATATTTCTGGCCGGGCCCCAAACCCCTCTCCCAACCCGTGGACCAAGGGATATGGCCGCGGCCCGGAGACTATTTCGGCGCATTGTGCGTGGGCATTCTTACCATTTTAGGGCGGGGCTGTGTCGTAGCCTCCAGCTGTGCACGAGGCCCCTCGAAAAGCGGACCCATTTCCGGCGTGCAGAGCCGAACCCCCTCCCGACCCCCGCGGACCAAGGCTATAGCCCACCGGCGTTGGCGACAATTTCGCGCCGCGGCTGTTGCCATTTAGGGCGAGGCCTCGGTATAGTCTCAGCTGGGCACGAGGACCCTCGAAATGACTGTATATGTTTCCGATGCCCAGAGCCCCCGAACCCCTCTCCCCAACCCCCGCGAACCAAAGGCTATAGCCGACCAGCCTCGGTGACTATTTCGCGCGCTGTGCCCAGGCATTTCAGCCATTTAGGGCGGGGCTCGACCGTAGCCTCGGCACACAAGGCCCCTTGAAAACTGGACCTATTTCCGGCGCCCGAGCCCCGAACCCCCTCTTGACCCCAGCGGACCAAGGCTATAGCCCACGGCCTCGGTGACTATTTCGCAGATTCGCGCTTAACATTCGAGCCATTTAGGGCGGGCCTCTGACCGTAGCCTCCCCAGACAGCGAGGACCCTCGAAAATGTACCATTTCCGGCCTAGGACCGGAACCCCCAACCCCCGGACGAAAGTAGCCCAGACCTCGGCGAGTATTTTCGTGCGCTGCTGGGTATTCGGCCATTTAGGGAAGGCCTCGACCGTAGCACTGGGCACACTAGGCCCTCAAAATGACTGCCATTTCCGACACCAAAACGCGAACCCTCTTTCCCAGCCCGCGGACCAAAGGCTATAGCTCAGGCCTCGGCGCCATTTCGCTTGTTCTTGGGCATGTCTTGTCATTTTAGGGTAGGCCTCTGCCCGTAGTCTCCCACTGGGCACACAAGGACCCTCGAAATGACAGTACATATTTCCGACACCGAGGGCCCCCAAACCCTCTCCCCACCACGTGGACCAGGGCTATGGCCCATGGCTTGGAGACTATTTGGCGCCTTTGTCTTTGGGCATTTCTTGCCATTTTAAGCGCGAACTGTGTCCGTAACCTCCGCATGCACATGAGGCCTCGAAAAGCTGGACCCATTTCCGTCTGAGCCCCGAAACCCTCTCCCAACCCCGCGGACCAAAGGCTATAGCCACGGCGTTGGCGACTATTTCTCGTGCCCTGGGCATTTCTTGCCATTTAGGGCGGGGCCTCGGCGTAGTCTCCCACTGGCTGCGAGGACCCACGAAATGACTGTACATATTTCCAATGCCCAGAGCCGCCGAACCCCTCTCCCCAACCCCCGCGGACCAAAGGCTATAGCACACCGGCCTCGGCGACTATTTCGCTGTTGTGAGGCATTCTTGGCCATTTTAGGCGGGGCTCGACCGTAGCCTCCACTGGGCACCAGCGACCCTCGAAATGGCTGGACCCATTTCCGGCCGAGCTCCCGAACCCGCTCCCCGGCCGCGGACCAAAGGCTATAGCTCACGGCCTCGGCGACTATGTCGGGTGCTACGGCGGGCATTTCTTGCCATTTAGGGGCGAGGCCTCGGCGTAGCCTCCCGTTGGGCGCCACGAGGCCCCTCGAAAAAACTAGACCATTTCGAAGCCTGACCCCGAACCCCCTCCCAGCCCCCAGCGGAAAGGCGATATGGCCCAATGGCCTCGGCGATAATTTCATGCATTGCGCCAGGCATTTCTTCCATTTTAGGGCGGGCCTGCGACGTATCCTACCGCTGGTCACCGAGGCCCCTTGAAAAGGCGGTGCCCATTTCCGATCACGAGACCCACGAACCCCGAACCTCCCGACCCCCGGACAAAGGATATAGCCCACCGGCCTAGGCGAATATTTGGCAGCTGCGCAGGCATTCTTGCCATTTAAGGCGGGCCTCGACCGTAGCCTCGGCTGGGCACCACGAGGCCCTTGAAAAGCTGTACCCATTTCCGATGCGAGCCCCGAACCCCACCCCTCCCGACCCCAGCGGACTAAAAGGCTATACCCCACCGGCCTCGGCGACTATTTCAGTCGCTGCGCCCCTGGGCATTTCTTGCCATTTGGCGTAGGCTTGGCGTACCATATTCCGACCCCAGAACCCGAACCCTCTCCCAGCCCAGCGGACCAAAAGGCTATGGCCCGCAGCCTCGGCGACTATTTCTGCTGTTCGGCTGGGCATTTCTTGCCATTTTAGGCGGGGCTCGACCGTAGCCTCCCATTGGGCACCGAGACCCTCAAAAGCGGACCTATTTCAGGCGCCCGAATCCCGAACGACTCCTCAACCCACGCGGACCAAAGGCTATAGCCCACCGGCCTCGGCGACTATTCCGCAGGGCATTTCTTGGTATTTTAGGGCAGGCCACAGACCGTAGCCTCCCACAGGGAACACGAGGTCTCTCGAAAAGGCTGTACCCATTTCCGATGCCAAGAGGCCCGGAACCCCCTTCCCCAACCCCCGCGGACCACATGCTGTAGCCCACCGACCTCGGCGACTATTTCGTGCGCTGTTCCGCTGGGCATTTCTTGCCATTTTAGGGCAGGGCTCTGACCGTAGCCTCCCACTGGGCACACGAGGACCATCGAAAAGGCTGGACCCATTTCCGAAGCCCAGAGCACCAGAACCCCCCTCCCCAACCCCCGCAGACCAAAGGCAATAGCCCACCGGCGTCCGTGACTATTTCGCGCGCTTCGCGCTGGGTATTTCTTGCCATTTTAGGGCAGGCCTCTGACCGTAGCCTCCCACTGGGCACACGAGGACCCTCGAAATGACTGTACCCATTTCCGACGCCTAGAGCCCTCGAACCCCCCTCCCCAACCCCCGCAGACCAAAGGCTATAGCCCACCGTCCTCGGCGACTATTTCGCGCGCTGCCAGGCATTTCTTGGTATTTTAGGGCAGGCCACAGACCGTAGCCTCCCACAGGGAACACGAGGTCTCTCGAAAAGGCTGTACCCATTTCCGATGCCCAGAGGCCCGGAACCCCCTTCCCCAACCCCCGCGGACCACTTGCTGTAGCCCACCGACCTCGGCGACTATTTCGTGCGCTACACCGCTGGGTATTTCTTGCCATTTTAGGGCAGGCCTCTGACCGTAGCCTCCCATTGGGCATACGAGGTCCCTCGAAATGACTGTACCCTTTTCCGGCCCGGGCCCCGAACCCCTTCCCCCCGCGGACCAAGGCTGTAAGCTCGGCCTCGGCCTACTATTTCGCGTCTTTGCTTGCTGGGCATGTCTGGCCATTATAGGGCAGGCCTCTGTCCAACCTCCAACTACACGCAGGGCCCCTCGAAAAGAGCGGGACCCATTTCCGATGTCTGAGCCCCGACGCCCTCCCCGGCCCGCGAGCAAAAGGCTATAGCCCACGGCGTCGGCGACTATTTGCGCGCGATGGGCATTTCTTGCCATTTAGGGCAGGCCTCTAGCGTAGTCTCCCAGGCACGAGGACCCTCGAAAAGGCTGGACCCATTTCCGAAGCCCAGAGCACCAGAACCCCCCTCCCCAACCCCCCCAGACCAAAAGCAATAGCCCACAGGCGTCGGCGACGATTTCTCGCGCTTCGCCGCTAGGTATTTATTGAAGTTTTTGGGCAGGCCACTGTCCGGATTCTCCCCCTGGGCATGGGACCTAAAAAGGCTGTACCCATTTCCGGCGGGCCCCTCCCTTGCCATTTTGGGCAGGCCTCGTACCGTAGCCTCCCATGGGCACACGAGGACCCTCGAAATGACTGGACCCATTTCTGACACTTAGGCCCCAGACCCCCACCCAAACCCCGCGGACAAAAGGATATAGCCCACGGTGTGTGGCGACTAGTTTCTTGTTGCAGCTGGGCATTTCTTGCCATTTAGGCGGGGCCTCGTAGTAGCCTCCCACTGGGCACACGAGGACCCTCAAAATGACTGTAAATATTTCGACGCCAAGAACCCCGAACCCCTCTCCCCAACCCCCACGGACCAAAGGCTATGGCCCACCGGCCTCGGTGACTACTTCGCACGCTGTTCTACTGGGAATTTCTTGCCATTTTAGGGCAGGCCTCTGACCGTAGCCTCCCACTGGGCACACGAGGACCCTCGAAATGACTGTACCCATTTCCGATGCGAGGCACCGACGCCCCTCCCAACCCCGCGGACCAAGGCAATAGCCCAGTGTGGGCGACTAGTTCTTGTATTGCTGCGTTGGGCATTGTTGCCATTTGAGGGCAACCCTCGGCGTAACCTCCAGGCTGCAGGGACCCTTAAAATGACTGTACATATTCCGACACCAGACCGAACCCCTCTCCCCAACCCCAGCGGACCAAACTGCTGGCCCCTCGGCGACTATTTCGTCTTGTTGTTCGCTGGGCATTTCACGCCATTTAGGGCAGGCCTCGACCATAGTCTCAGCTGGGCTGCGAGGACCCTCGAAATGACTGTACATATTTCGACACGGGCCCCAGAACCCCTCTCCCAACCCACGTGGACCAAGGGCTATGGCCACCGGCCGGAGACTATTTCGCGCCTTGTGCTGGGCATTTCTTGCCATTTTGGGGCGGGCATGTAGCCTCAGCTGTGCACGAGGCCCTCGAAAAGGCTGGACCCATTTCGGCGTCTGAGCCCGAACCCCCTCCCAGCCCCATGGACCAAAGGCTATAGCCCACGGCGTTGGCGACTATTTCTGCGCTTGCCGCGGGGCATTCTTGCCATTTTGGGCAGGCCTCAGTAGTCTCCCACTTGGGCACGAGGACCCTCAAAATGACTATACATATTCCGACGCCTAGAACCCGAACCTCTCCCCGGCCCCAGCGGACTATAGCCCACCGGCCTCGGCGACTATTTTTGCAGCTGTTCCATTTGGGCATTTCTTTGCCATTTGAGGGCAGGGATCTGACCGTAGCCTCCCACTGGGCACACGAGGACCCTCGAAAAGGCTGGACCCATTTCCAACGACCAGATCCCCCGAACCCCCCTACCCAACCCCTGCAGACCAAAGGCTATAGCCCACCGGCCTCGGCGACTATTTCGCGCGCTTTGCCGCTGGGCATTTCTTCCCATTTTAGGGCAGGCCTCTGACCGCAGCCTCCCACTGGGCACACGAGGACCCTCGAAAAGACTGTACCCATTTCCGACCCCGAGCCCGGAACCCCAGCCCCGCGGACGAAAGGCTGTAGCCCACCGGCCTCGGCGACTATTCGTCTACACGCTGGGTATTCTGGCCATTTAGGCAGGCCTCGGCCGTAGCCTCCCCGGGCACACTAGGCCCCTCAAAATGGCTATACCCATTTCCGACACCAGGCCGAACCCCCCAACCCCGCGGACCGAGGCTATAGCTCACCGGCCTCGGCGCTATTTCGGCAGCGGCAGGCATGTGTTGTCATTTAGGGCAGGCCTCGTAGTAGTCTCCCTTTGGGCACACACAGGACCCTCAAATGACTGTACATATTTCGGCCTTGGGCCCCAAACCCCTCTCCCAACCCGTGGACCAGGGATATGGCCCGCGGGCTTGAACTATTTGCGCATTGTGCATTGGGCATTTCTTACCATTTTAGGCGGGGCCTGTCGTAGCCTCCCCTTTGTGCACATGGGGCCTCAAAGCTGGACCCATTTCCGTCTGAGCCATGAACCCCTCCCCAGGCCCGCAGACCAAAGGCTATAGCCCACCGGCGTTGGCGACAATTTCTCGCGCTTCGCCGCTGGGCATTTCTTGCCATTTTAGGGCAGGCCTCTGACTGTAGTCTCCCACTGGGCACACAAGGCCCCTTGAAAAGACTAGACCTATTTCCGACGCCCAGAGCCCCCGAACCCCCCTCTTCAACCCCCGCGGACCAAAGGCTATACCCACCGGCCTCGGTGACTATTTCGCGCGGTTTGCCGCTTAGCATTTCGAGCCATTTTAGGGCAGGCCTCTGACCGTAGCCTCCCACTGGGCACACGAGGACCCTCGAAAAAATGCCATTTCCGGCCTAGAGACCGGAACCCCGACCCCAGCGGACCCGTAGCCCAGCCTCGGTGAGTATTCGTCTGTTGCCTTCTTTGGGTATTCTGGCCATTTAGGGAAGGCCTCGTAGCCTGCCCAGGCACACTAGGCCCCTCAAAATGTACCCATTTCCGACACCGAGCCGCGAACCTCTTTCCCAACCGGACCAAGGCTATAGCTCACGGCCTCGGCGCCTGTATTTCTATTCTTGGGCATGTCTTGTCATTTTAAGGCGGGCCTCGACCGTAGTCTCAGCTGGGCACACAAGGACCCTCGAAATGACTGTACATATTTCCGACACCGAGGGCCCCAAACCCTCTCCCCACCCACGTGGACCAGGGCTATGGCCCACCGGCTTCGGAGACTATTTCGCGCACTGTGCTGCTGGGCATTTCTTGCCATTTTAGGGCAGGCCTGTGTCCGTAGCCTCCCACTGTGCACATGAGGCCCCTCGAAAAGACTGGACCCATTTCCGACGTACAGAGCCCCCGAAACCCCTCTCCCCAACCCCCGCAGACCAAAGGCTATAGCCCACCGGCGTTGGCGACTATTTCTCGTGCTTCGCCGCTGGGCATTTCTTGCCATTTTAGGGCAGGCCTCTGACTGTAGTCTCCCACTGGGCACACGAGGACCCACGAAATGACTGTACATATTTCCAATGCCCAGAGCCGCCGAACCCCTCTCCCCAACCCCCGCGGACCAAAGGCTATAGCTCACCGGCCTCGGCGACTATTTCGCGCGCTGTGCCGCTGGGCATTTCTGGCCATTTAGGCGGGGCCTGCGGCGTAGAGTCCCGTTGGGCACGGCGCCTCGAAAAGACTAGACCCATTTCGAAGCCTAGAGCCCCAGAACCCCCTCCCAGCCCCCACGGAAAAAGGCGATAGCCCAATGGCCTCGGCGATAATTTACGTGCGGCGCCCGCTGAGGCATTTCTTCCACAAGGCGGGGCCTCGGCCGTATCCTACCGCTGGTCACGAGGCCCCTTTAAAGGCGGTTACCATTTCGATCGAGACCCGAACCCCGAACCCCCTCCCGGCCCCGCGGACCCGAGGATATAGCCCACCGGCCTAGGCGACTATTTCGCGGCTGCGCTGGGCATTCTTGCCATTTAAGGCGGGCCTCGGCCGTAGCCTCCCATTGGGCACAGAGGCCCGCGAAAGACTGTACCCATTTCCGATGCGAGCCCCGAACCCCGGCCCCTCCCGACCCCGCGGACTAAAGGCTATAGCCCATTGGCCTCGGCGACTATTTCACGGGCTGCGCCACTGGGCATTCTTGCCATTTGGCGTGAAAGGCTGTATGCCATTCGGACTCCCGGGCCCCGAACTGACTCCCCAACCCCGGACGGCTATAGTCCACGGCCTCGGCGACTATTTGGCGCTGCATCGCTGGGCATTTCTTCCCCTTTTCGGGCCTCGTAGCCTCCTCTTGGTCACGAGGCCTCAGCGGACCCATTTCCGGCCCAGGCCTGAACCCCCACCCCAACCCCCGCGGACCAAAGGCTATAGCCCACCGGGCTCGTAGACTATTTTGCGAGCAGCACGCATTTAGGGTAGGCCTCTGGCGTAGCCTCGCCTTGGGCACCGAGAACCCTCGAAAAGACTGTACCCATTTCCGGCGCGAGCCCCGAACCCCTTGACCCTGCGGACCAGGCTATAGCCCACCGGGCTCGTAGACTATTTCTTGCGCTGCGTTCGGCATTCTTGCCATTTAGGGCAGGCCTCGGCCGTAGCCTCTCACTGCACGAGGCACCTCAAAATTACTAGACCCATTTCCGATGCGAGTCCCGAACCCCCTCCCAACCCCAGCGGACGGCAGCTATAGCGCCGGCACTGGGAGAGTATTTCCCGCTGCGCGGGCATTTCTTGCCTTTATGGCAGCCCTCGGCCGTAGGCTCCACTGATCACACGAGGCCCTCAAGGCCGGACCCATTTCCGATGCCCGAGTCCCCGAACCCCTCCCCCCTGCGGGCCAAGGCTAGCCCACCGGCCTTGGCGAATATTTGCGCCTGCGGCGCTAGGCATTTCTTGCCATTTTAGGGCAGGCCTCGATCGTAGACTCCAGCTGCACCACGAGGCCCCTTGAAAAGCGGACCCGTTTCCGGCGAGTCCACAGACCCCACTCCCACCCCATGGAATAAGCCTATAGCCGCCCGGCCTCGGCGACTATTTCACTGCGCTCTTTGGGCATTTCTTGCCATTTTAGGGCGGGGCCTCGACCGTAGCCTCCCCAGGCACTGAGGACCCCCGAAAAGATGGTACCCATTTCCTACGCCCAGAGCCCCCGAACCCCCCTCCCCAATCCCCACGGACCAAAGGCTATAGCCCACCGGCCTCTGCGACTATTTCGCGCGGTGCATCGCTGGGCATTTCTTCCCCTTTTTAGGGTACGCCTCTGACCGTAGCCTCCCACTGGGCACACAAGGACCATCGAAAAGACTGTACCCATTCCGATGCCCAGAGCCCCAGAACCCCCACCCCAGCGGACCGGCTATAGCCACGGGCTCATTACACAATTCGGCAGCTGCGCGCGGCATTTCTTTGCCTTTTAGGGCGGGGCCTCAGACCGTGGGTTCCAGGCACGAAGGCCCTGTAAAGACTAGACCAATTTCGATGCCGAGTCCCGAACACCTCCCTGACCCTGCGGACCAAGGCTATAGCCCACTAGCCTCGGTGACTATTTCGCTGCGCGTTGGCATTCTTGCCATCTTAGGGCAGGCCTCTGGCGTAGCCTCCATTGGGCGCGAGGCCCCTCGAAAGACTAGACCCATTTCGGCGCCTAGAGCCCCGAACCCCCTCCCCGGCCCCCCACGGAAAGACGCTATAGCCCAATGGCATCTGCGATAATTTCGCGCGCTGCGCCGCTGGGCATTTCTTCCCTTTTTAGGGCAGGCCTCGGACCGTAGCCTTCCGCTGGTCACACGAGGCCCCTTGAAATGACGGTGCCCATTTCGTGCGGACCACGAAACCCCTCCCGACCCCGCGGACCGAGGATATAGCCCACCGGCCTCGGCGACTATTTCGCGGCTGCGCGCTGAGCATTTCTTGCCATTTAGGGCGGGCCTCGACCGTAGCCTCCGCTGGCCACGAGGGCCTTGAAAAGACTGTACCCATTTCCGTTGAGCCCCGAACCCCGGCTCCTCCCGACCCCCGCGGACCAGGCTATAGCCCACGGCCTCGGCGACTATTTCACGGGCTGCGCCACGGGCATTTCTTGCCATTTTAGCGTAGGCTTCTCACGTAGCCTCAGCTTTGGGCACGAGGACCCTCGAAATAGCGTACCCATTTCCGACTCCAGATCCCCGAACCCCAACTCCCAGCGGACCAGCGGCTATAGGCCACCGGCCTCGGCGACTATTTGGCGCTGTATTCTTGAGCATTTCTTCCCCAGGCAGGCCTCGACCGTATGTTCCCACAGCACGAGGCCCTCAAAGACCCATTTCAATGCCGAGTCCCGAACCCCCCCCTGCGGACCAAGGCTATAGCCCGCCCGCCCGGGTATTTCTTGCCATTTCTGAGCCTCGACCGTAGCCAGCCCAGGAACGAGGACCCTTGAAAAGGCGGTACCCATTTCCGGCCCAGAGCCCCGAACCCCCCTCCCGACCACCGGCCAGGCTATAGCCCACCGTCCTCGGCGACTATTTCCACTGCGCGGTTGACATTTCTTGCCATTTAGGGCGGGCTTGTTGTAACTCCCACTTGGGCATCGAGGGCCCTAAAAATACTGTACCCATTTTCGACACGGACCCCAGACCCCCTCCCAGCCCCGGACCAAAGGCTATAGCCCCAGGCTCGTAGACTATTTCGCGCGATCGCCGTGGAGATTTCTTGCCTTTTGGGGCGGGCCTCGAACCGTGCTTTCAGCGAGCACAGGCCCCTCGAAAAGACTAGACCCATTTCCGATGCCAGTTCCCGAACCCCTCCGAACCCACAGAGCAGCTATAGCCATGGGCCTGGCGACTATTTACGTGCCTTTGTGTTGGGCAGTTCTTGCTATTTTAGTCAGGATTCTGGCCGTTACCTCCCATTGGGCACACGAGGACCCTCGGAAAGACTGTACCCATTTCCGACACCCAGAGCCCCTGAACCCCCCACCCCAACCCCCGCGGACCAAAGGCTATAGCCCACCGGCCTCGGCGACAATTTCACGCGCTGCGCCGCTGGGTATTTATCGGCATTTAAGGGCAGGCATCAGTCCGTAGCCTCCCACAGGGCACACGAGGACCCTCGAAAAGCTGCCCATTTCCGACCCAGGCCCCAGACCCCCTCCCAACCCCGCGGACCAGGCTATAGACCACCGGCCTTGGCGACTATTTCACCTTGTTGTGCTGGGTATTTCTTGCCATTTAGGCGGGCCTCGGCCGTAGCCTCCCGGGGCACCACGAGGCCCCTTGAAAACTGTACCCATTCCGATGCAGGCCCCGAACCCGAGCCCCTCCCGACCCAGCGGACTAAGTCTATAGCCCACCGGCCTCGGCGACTATTTCACGGGCTGCGCCACTGGGCATTTCTTGCCATTTGAGCGTAAACTTCTGTTGTACCCATTTCCGACTCCAGGCCCCGAACTAACTCCCGACCCCGGCCGACCAAAGGCTATAGTCCACGGCCTCGGTGACTATTTGGCGCTGTATGTCGAGCATTTCTTCCCCTTTTAGGCAGGCCTCGACCGTAGCCTCCCTCTTGGTCACGAGGCCCTCGAAAAGCGGACCCATTTCCGGCCGAGGCCCTGAACCCCCTCCCCACTCCCGCGGACCAAGGCTATAGCCCACGGCCTCGGCGACTATTTCCCAGCGCTGCGCTGGGCATTTCTTGCCATTTAGAGCAGGCCTCTGGCCGTAGCCTCCTGGGCACCACGAGGACCGTGGAAAAGGCTGTACCATTTCCCCAGTCGAGGCCCCGGCCCTCCCAACCCCCCGCGGACCAAAGGCAATAACCCACCGGCCTCGGCGACTATTTCACTCTCTGCGCCGCTGGAGATTACTTGCCATTTTAGCGCAGGCTTCTGACCGTAGCCTCCCACCGGGCACACGAGAACCCTCGAAAAGACTGTACCGATTTTCAATGACCAGAGCCCCCCCACCCCCTCCCGGCCCAGCGGACCAGGCTATAGCCCACCGGCCTCGGCGACTATTTCCGCAGCTGCGCAGCGTTTCATGCCATTTTGGGCAGCCTTCTGGCCGTAGCCTCCCCTGGACACGAGGACCCTCGAACAGGCATGTACCCATTTTGATGACGAGCCCCGAACCCCCTCCCTGACTCCCGCGGACCAAAGGCTATAGCCCACCGGCCTCGGCGGACTATTTCAGCTGCGCGCTGGGCATTTCTTTCCATTTAAGGGCAGGCCTCGTAGTAGCCTCCCCAGGCACACGAGGACCGTCGAAAAGAGTGTACCCTTTTCCCACGATCAGAGCCCCCGAATCCCTCCCCAACCCCCGCGGACCAAAGGCTATAGCCCACGGGCCTCGGCGACTATTTCACGCGATGCGCCGCGCGACATTTCTTGCCATTTTAGGGCAGGCTTCTGACCGTAGCCTCCCACCGGGCACACGAGGGCCCTCGAAAAGACTGTACCGATTTTTGATTACCAGAGCCCCTGAACCCCCCTCCCCAACCCCCGCGGACCAAAGGCTATAGCCCACCGGCCTCGGCGACTATTTCACGCGCTTCGCCGTTGGGTATTTCTTGCCATTTTAGGGCAGGCTTCTGACCCTAGCCTCCCACCGGGCACACGAGGACCCTCGAAAAGACTGTACCGATTTTCAATGACCAGAGCCCCCGAACCCCCCTCCCCAACTCCCGCGGACCAAAGGCTGCAGCCTCGGCGACTATTTCCTTGACTGCGCCCTTTGGGCATTCATGCCATTTAGGCGGGCCTCGGCCGTAGCCTCCCACTGGGCACACGAGGACCGTCGAAAAGACTGTACCCATTTCCCACGACCAGAGCCTCCGAACCCCCCTCCCCAACCCCCGCGGACCAATGGCTATAGCCCACCGGCCTCGGTGACTATTTCACGCGCTGCGCCGCTGGGCATTTCTTGCCATTTTAGGGCAGGCTTCTGACCGTAGCCTCCCACTGGGCACTGCGAGGGCCTTTCGAAAAGGCGTACCGATTTTCAATGACGAGCCCGAACCCCCTCCCCGGCCCCAGCGGACCAATGGCTATAGCCCACCGGCCTCGGCGACTATTTCACGCGCTGCGCCGCTGGGCATTTCTTGCCATTTTTGGGTAGCCTTCTGACCGCAGCCTCCCACTGGACACACGAGGACCCTCGAACAGACTGTACTCATTTTCGATGACCAGAGCCCCAGAACCACCCTCCCCGACTCCCGCGGACCAGGCTATAACCCCACCGGCCTCGGCGACTATTTCCACAGCTCAGCGCGGGCATTTCTTGCCATTTAGGGCAGGCCTCGGCCGTAGCCTCCATGGGCACCACGAGGACCGTCGAAAAGTCTGTACCCATTTCCCCGATCGAGCCTCAGAACCCCCTCCCGGCCCCGCGGACCGAGGCTATAGCCCACCGGCCTCAGTGACTATTTCACCAGCTGCGCCGCTGGGCATTTCTTGCCATTTAGGGGCAGGCTTGACCGTAGCCTCCCACCGGGCACGAGGGCCTCGAAAAGCTGTGCCGATTTTCGATGACGGATCCCCAAGCCCCTCGGACCCCAGCGGACCAAGGCTATAGCCCACCGGCCTCGGCGACTATTTCCTGCTGCTGGGCATTTCTTGCCTTTAAGGCGGGCCTCGGCCGTAGCCTCCCCTTGGGCACCACGAGGACCGTCGAAAAGACTGTACCCATTTCTCAAGATCGAGCCCAGAATCCCTCCCGGCCCCGGACGAAGGTTATAGCCCACCGGCCTCGGCGACTATTTCCGCAGCGCTTGGCGTTGGGTATTCTTGCCATTTATGGCGGGCTTTGACCGTAGCCTCCCACCGGGCACACGAGGGCCCTCGAAAAGAATGTACCGATTTTCGATGACCAGAGCCCCGAACCCCCTCCCCAACCCCCGCGGACCAAAGGCTATAGCCCGCCGGCCTCGGCTACTATTTCACGCGCTGCGCCGCTGGGCATTTCTTGCCATTTTAAGGCGGGGCTTGACCGTAGCCTCCACTGGGCACACGAGCACCCTCGAAAAGGCGGTACCATTTCCGACTACAGGCCCCAAAACCCCCTCCCAGCCCCGCGGACCAAGGCTATAGCCCACCGGCCTCATTGACTATTTCCGCGCTGCGGCTGGGCATTCTTGCCTATTTTAGGGCAGGCTTGACCGTAGCCTCCAGCCGAGCGAGGCCCTCGAAAAGGCTGCCCGATTTTCGATGACGAGCCCCGAACCCCCTCCCGACCCCGCGGACCAAAGGCTATAGCCCACGGCCTCGGCGACAATTTCCAGCAACCGCGTTGGGTATTTCTTGCCATTTATGGCTGGCTTGACCGTAGCCCCAGCTGGGCTACGAGGACCCTCGAAAAAACATACCCATTTGACGCAGCCCGAACTTCCTCCCCGGCCCCGGACCAAAGGCCCACGGGCCTCGGTGACTATTCCTGCGCGCTGGGCATTTCTTGCCATTTATGGCGGGGCTTCGACCGTAGCCTCCCACTTTGGGCACCACGAGCACCCTCGAAAAGGCGGTACCCATTTCGGCGACGGAACCCCGAAACCCCTCCCGGCCCCCGCGGACCAAAAGGCTATTGCCCACCGGCCTCGATGACTATTTCCGTGACTGCGCGCTGGGCATTTCTTGCCATTTTAGGGCGGGCCTCTGCCGTAGCCTCCCCCAGGCACCGAGGACCGTCGAAAAGGCCTGTACCCATTTCCCCGCGATCGAGCCTCGAACCCCCTCCCGGCCCCGCGGACCGGGCTATAGCCCACGGCCTCGGTGACTATTTCACGCGCTGCGCGCTGGGCATTTCTTGCCATTTTAGGCGGGCCTTGACCGTAGCCTCCCATGGGCACCGAGGACCCTCAAAAGGTGCCCATTTCCATTGATGAGCCCCGAAACCCCTCCCGACCCCAGCGGACCAAAGGCTATAGCCCACCGGCCCGGTGACTATTTCCGCTGCGCGCTGGGCATTTCTTGCCATTTAGGCGCGGGCTTCGTAGCGTCCCCAGGCACCGAGGACCCTCGAAAAGACTGTACCCATTTCCGATGACCGCCCCCGAAACCCCCACCCCAACCCCAGCGGACCAAAGGCGATAGCCCACCGGCCACGGCGACTATTTCCAGCTGCGCCGCTGGGCATGTCTTGCCATTTTAGCGCGGTGGTGGCTGTAACCTCCCCTGGGCACCGAGACCCTCGAAAAAGACTGTACCCATTTCCGGCGCCCAGGCCCCGAAACCCCCTCCCGACCCCAGCGGACCAAGGCTATAGCCCACCGGCCTCGGCGACTATTTCCGCAGCTGCGCGCTGGACATTCTGCCGCCCTTTTAGGGCGAGGCTTCTGACCGTGCCCTCCCACTTTGAGCGCGAGGACCCTCGTAAAGGTACCCATTTCCGGCGGCCGAGCCCCAAAACCCCTCCCAACCCCAGCGGACCAAGGCTATAGCCACCGGCCTCGATGACTATTTCACGCTGCGCGCTGGGCATTTCTTGCCATTTAGGGCGGGATTCTAACCGTAGCCTCCCCAGGCACACGAGGACCCTCGAAAGACTGTATTCATTTCCGGCCAGGCCCCAGAACTTCCCTCCCCGGCCCCAGCGGACCAGGCTATAGCCCACCGGCCTCGGCGACCGTTTCCTGCTGCGCGCTGGGCATTTTTTGCCATTTTAGGGCGAGGCCTCGATCGTAGCCTCCCAGGCGCAGGAGGACCCTCGAAAAGACTGTACCCATTTCCGGCGACCAGATCCCCTAAACCTCCCCCAACCCCGCGGACCAAGGCTATAGCCCACCGGCCTCGGCTATTTCCGCGTTGCGCGCTGGGTATTTCTACCCATTTTAGGGCAGCCTTACAGTAGCCTCCCCTGGGCACCACGAGGACCCTCGAAAAGACTGCCATTTCGATGACGAGCCCGAAACCTCCCGGCCCCAGCGGACCAAGGCTATAGCCCACCCGGCCTCGGTGACTATTTCCAGCTGCGCGCTGGGCATTTCTTGCCATCTTATCACAGGCTTCTGAACGTAGCCTCCCACTGGGCACCACGAGAACCCTCGAAAGACTGTACCCATTTCTGATGACAGGCCGAAACCCCTCCCGGCCCGCGGACCAAAGGCTATAGCCCCGGCCTCGGTGACTATTTCACCGCGCTGCGCGCTGGACATTCTTGCCATTTTAGGGGCAGGCTTCTGTGACCGTGCCCTCCCAGGCACGAGCATCCTCGTAAAACTGTACCATTTCCGACGGGCCCCGAGCCCTCCCCAGCCCCGCGGACCAAAGGCCCGCGGCCTCGGCGGCTATTTCCTGTGCTGCGCGCTGGGCATTTCTTGCCATTTTAGGGCAGGCTTGACCGTAGCCTCCCATTGGGTACACAAGGAACCTCAACAAGACTGTACCCATTTCCGACACTCAGGCCCCGACGCCCTCCCCAGCGGGCCAAAGGCTATAGCCCACGCCTCGGAGACTATTTCACAGCGCTGCGCTGGACATTTCTTGCCATTTAGGGCAGGCTTGACCGTACCCTCCCACAGGCACACGAGGACCTTCGTAAAACTGTACCCATTTCCGGCGAGGAACCCCCTCCCGGCCCCGCGGACCAAAGGCTATAGCCCACCGGCCTCGGAGACTATTTCACGCGCTGCGCCGCTGGACATTTCTTTCCATTTTAGGCCAGGCCTCTGACCGTAGCCTCCCACTGGGTACACGAGGACCCTCGTAAAGACTGTACCTATTTCCGACGCACAGAGCCCCTGAACGGCCCTCCCCAACCCGCGCGGACCAAAGGCTATATCCCACCGGCCTCGGCGACTATTTCTCGCTATGCGACGCTGCACATTTCTTGCTATTTTAGGGAAGGCTTCTGACCGTTCCCTCCCACTGGGCACACGAGCATCCTCGTAAAGACGTACCCATTTCGGCGACCCGGGCCCCGAAACCCCCTCCCAACCCGGACCAGGCTATATCCCACCGGCCTCGTCGACTATTTCACCTTTGCGCGCTGGGCATTTCTTGCCATTCTAAGGCAGGCTTCGCCGTAGCCTCCACTTTGGGCACACGAGCATCCTCGTAAAACTGTACCCATTTCCGACGGGCCCGAAACCCCTCCCCCCCAGCGGACCAAAGGCTATAGCCCACGGCCTCGGCGACTATTTCAGCTGCGCGCTGGGCATTTCTTGCCATTTAGGGCGGGCTTCTGGCCTCCCGATAGGCACAAGAACCTCGAAACTGTACCCATTTCCGAGCCACCAGGCCCCGCCTCCCGGCCCCAGCGGACCAAGGCTATAGCCCACCGGCCTCGGGACTATTTCCCCAGCTGCGTTGGGCATTTCTTTCCATTTAGGCGAGGCCTGACCGTAGCCTCCCCCAGGTACCGAGGACCCTCGTAAAAGGCTGTACCCTATTTCCGAGGCCCGAGCCTGACGGCCTCCCAGGCCCTTGCCCGGACCAGGCTATATCCGGCCTCGGCGACTATTTGCGCAGCTGGACATTTCTTGCCATTTAGGGCAGGCTTCTGACCGTACCCTCCCCTGGGCACGAGGACCCTCGTAAAGCTGTACCCATTTCCGGCCGAACCCGAAACCTCCTCCCAACCCCGCGGACCAAGGCTATAGCCCACCGGCCTCGGTGACTATTTCCCCAGCTGCGCGCTGGGCATTTCTTTCCATTTTAGGGCGGGCCTCGACCGTAGCCTCCCCAGGGTACGAGGACCCTCGTAAAGACTGTACCATTTCCGGCGCCTGAGCCTGAGCGGCCCTCCCAGCCCAGCGGACCAAGGCTATATCCCACCGGCCTCGGCGACTATTTCACCTTGCGCGCTGGGCATTCTTGCCATTTAGGGCGGGCTTGACCGTAGCCTCCCAATGGGCGAGGACCTCGAAAAGGCTGTACCCATTTCCGACACTCGAGCCCCGAGCCTCCCCAACCCCCGCGGACCAAGGGCTATAGCCCACCGGCCTCGGCGACTATTTCACGCGCTGCGCCGCTGCACATTTCTAGCCATTTTAGGGCAGGCTTCTGACCGTACCCTCCCACTGGGCACACGAGGACCCTCGTAAAGACTGTACCCATTTCCGACGACCAGAGCCCCCGAAACCCCCACCCGGCCCGCGGACCAGGCTATAGCCCCACCGGCCTCGGCGACTATTTCCGCGCTGCGCGCTGGACATTTCTTGCCATTTAGGGCAGGCTTCGGCCGTCGCTCCCAATGGGCACGAGGACCCTCGTAAAAACTGTACCCATTCCGGACAGGCCCGAAACCCCTCCCCAACCCCAGCGGACCAAAGGCTATAGCACGGCCTCGGTGACTATTTCCCGCTGCGCGCTGGGCATTTCTTTCCATTTTAGGCAGGCCTGACCGTAGCCTCCCTGGGTACGAGGACCCTCGTAAAAGCTGTACCTATTTCCGGCCGAGCCCTGAGCGGCCTCCCAGCCCAGGCGGACCCGCTATATCCACGGCCTCGGCGACTATTTCACAGCGCTGCGCGCTGGGCATTTCTTGCCATTTTAGGGCGGGCTTGACGTAACCTCCCCAGGCACCAGGCATCCTCGTAAGACTGTACCCATTTCCGGCCCGGGCCCGAAACCCCCTCCCCGGCCCCAGCGGGCAAAGGCTATAGCCCACCGGCCTCGGCGGACTATTTCACTGACTGCGCGCTGGGCATTTCTTGCCATTTTAGGGCAGGCTTTGACCGTACCCTCCCGGGCTACGAGGACCCTCGTAAAGGCTGTACCATTTCCGGCGGCCAGAACCCCGCCTCCCGACCCCGCGGACCAAAGGCTATAGCCCGGCCTCGGTGACTATTTCACGCTGCGCTGGGACATTTCTTGCCATTTTAGGCGGGCTTCTGACCGTACCCTCCCCTTTGGGCGAGGACCCTCGTAAAGACTGTACCCATTTCCGGCGGAGCCCCCAAAACCCTCCCCCCGACCGCGGACCAAGGCCACGGCCTCGGTGGACTATTTCCACGCTGCGCGCTGGGCATTTCTTGCCATTTAGGGCAGGATTCTAACCGTAGCCTCACTGGGCTGCGAGGACCCTCGAAAAAGCTGTATTCATTTCCGGCGAGCCCGAACTTCCCTCCCAGCCCCCGGACCAGGCTATAGCCCACCGGCCTCGGCGACGTTTCAGCGCTGCGCGCTGGGCATTTCTTGCCATTTTAGGCGGGCCTCGATCGTAGCCTCCCACTGGGCACACAGGAGGACCCTCGAAAAGCTGTACCCATTTCCGGCGGACCGATCTAAACCCTCCCCGACCCCGCGGACCAAAGGCTATAGCCACCGGCCTCGGCTATTTCCACGTTGCGCGCTGGGTATTTCTTCCCATTTAGGGCAGCCTTCTGAAAGTAGCCTCCCCAGGCTACGAGGACCCTCGAAAAGGCATGCCCATTTCGATGAGAGCCGAAACCCCTCCCAGCCCCAGCGGACCAAAGGCTATAGCCACCGGCCTCGGTGACTATTTCCAGCTGCGCTGCTGGGCATTTCTTGCCATCTTATCACGGGCTTCTGAGCGTAGCCTCCCCTGAGCTACAGGAACCCTCGAAAGACTGTACCCATTTCCGGTGACCCCGAAACTCCCAGCCCCCCGGACCAGGCTATAGCCCACCGGCCTCGGTGACTATTTCACAGCTGCGCGCTGGACATTTCTTGCCATTTAGGGCGGGCCTGACCGTGCCTCCCACTTTGGGCACCACGAGCATCCTCGTAAAGGCTGTACCCATTTCCGACGGGCCGAAACCCCCTCCCGGCCCCAGCGGACCAAAGGCCACCGGCCTCGGCGACTATTTCCTGCTGCGCGCTGGGCATTTCTTGCCATTTAGGGCGGGCTTCGACGTAGCCTCCCAATGGGCACACGAGGAACCTCAGGTGTGCCATTCCGACCTCGGGCCCCGACGCCCTCCCCAACCCCGCGGACCAAAGGCTATAGCCCACCGGCCTCGGAGACTATTTCAAGCGCTGCGCATCTGGACATTTCTTGACATTTTTGGGCACCGTACCCTCACTGGGCACACGAGGGACCTTCGTAAAGACTGTACCCATTTCCGGCGGCCCCGAAACCCCTCCCCAGCCCGCGGACCAGGCTATAGCCCACGGCCTCGGTGACTTTCTTCCCGCTGCGCGCTGGGCATTTCTTTCCATTTAGGCGGGCCTCTGACCGTAGCCTCCCATGGGTACACGGGACCTCGTAAAGGACCTATTTCCGGCGCCCAGGCCCTGAGCCCTCCCCCAGCGGACCAGGCTATATCCCACCGGCCTCGGTGACTATTTCCCGCGCTGCGCGCTGGGACATTTCTTGCCATTTTAGGCAGGCTTTGACCGTAAGCCTCCCTGGGCACGAGGCATCCTCGTAAAAGCTGTACCCATTCAGGCCAGGCCCGAAACCCCTCCCAACCCCGCGGACCGAGGCTATAGCCCACGGCCTCGGCGACTATTTCCGCAGCTGCCCCGCTGGGCATTTCTTGCCATTCTAGGGCAGGCTTCTGGCCGTAGCCTCCCAGCTGGGCACCGAGCATCCTCGTAAAGCTGTACCCATTTCCGGCGAGCCCGAAACCCCTCCCGGCCCCGCGGACCAAAGGCTATAGCCCACCGGCCTCGGGGACTATTTCACGCGCTGCGTCGCTGGGCCATTCTTGCCATTTTAGGGCGGGCTTCTGGTAGCCTCCCAATGGGCACACAAGGAACCTCGAAAAGGCATGTACCCATTTCCGACACTCGAGCCCCAGGCCCCTCCCCAGCCCCGCGGACCAAAGGCTATAGCCCCACGGCCTCGGGCTATTTCCCAGCTGCGCGCTGGGCATTTCTTTCCACATTTTAGGGCAGGCCTCGTGGTATTGTAGTAGCCTCCCAGCTGGGTACCCGAGGACCCTCGTAAAGACGTACTATTTCAGCGCAGGCCTGAGCGGCCCTCCCGACCCAGCGGCGGACCAAGGCTATATCCCCACCGGCCTCGGCGACTATTTCACCTTGCTGCGCGCTGGACATTCTTGCCATTTTGGCCGGCGGCCACGACCGTGCCCTCACTTTGGGCACCGAGACCCTCGTAAAGCATACCCATTTCCGGCGACCGGCCGGAAACCTCCTCCCCCCCGCGGACCAGGCTATAGCCCACGGCCTCGATGACTATTTCCCCATTGCGCCGCTGGGCATTTCTTTCCATTTAAGGCGGGCCTCGACCGTAGCCTCCCAGGTACCACGAGACCCTCGTAAAGAGGTATTACCTATTTCGGCGCCCTAGAGCCCCTGAGGCGGCCCTCCCGGCCAGCAGCGGACCAAAGGCTATATCCCACCGGCCTCGACGACTATTTCCAGCGCTGCGCGCTGGGCATTTCTTGCCATTTAGGGGCAGGCTTCTGGCCGTAGCCTCCCAATGGGTACGAGGACCCTCGAAAGTGTGTACCCATTTCCGACACTCAGGCCCCGAGCGCCCTCCCCGACCCGCGGACGAGGGCTATAGCCCCGACTCGGCGACTATTTCACGCAGCGCTGCGCGCTGCACATTTCTAGCCATTTTAGAGGCGGCTTCGGCCGTACCCTCCTGGGCACGAGGACCCTCGTAAAGACTGTACCATTCCGTGACGGGCCCCGAAACCCCCTCCCAACCCCGCGGACCAGGCTGTAAGCCCACCGGCCTTGGCGACTATTTCCACCTTGTTGCGCTGGCTGGACATTCTTGCCATTTTAGGGCGAGCTTCTGACCATCGCTCCCAATAGGCACCGAGACCCTCGTAAAAGCAGTACCATTTCGATGACGAGCCCGAAACCCCTCCCAGACCCAGCGGACCAAAACATAGCCCACGGCCTCGATTGACTTCTTCCCCATTGCGCGCTGGGCATTTCTTTCCATTTTAAGGCAGGCCTCGACCGTAGCCTCTCAGCCCAGGTACCGAGGACCCTCGTAAAGGCTGTACCTATTTCCGGCCTTGAGCCTGAGCAGCCCTCCCAGACCGAGGCGGACAGCATATCCCACCGGCCTCGGCGACTATTTCACAGCTGGCGCTGGGCATTTCTTGCCATTTTAGGGCGGGCTTGCCGTAGCCTCCCAGCAGGCACCGAGCATCCTCGTAAAAGCTGTGCCCATTTCCGACGACGGGCCCGAAACCCCTCCCCAACCCCAGCAGACAAGGCTATAGCCACGGCCTCGGCGACTATTTCCTGTGACTGCGGCTGGGCATTTCTTGCCATTTTAGGGCGGGCTTCTGACCGTGCCCTCCCAGGCACACGAGGACCCTCGTAAAAGGCTGCCATTTCGGCGACCCAGGAACCCCGAAACCCCCTCCCGGCCCCAGCGGACCAGGCTATAACCCACGGCCTCGGTGACTTCTTCCCAGCTGCGGCTGGGCATTTCTTTCCATTTAGGGCAGGCCTCGACCGTAGCCTCAGCTTGGGTACCGAGACCCTCGTAAAGACATACCTATTTCCGGCAGGCCCTGGCGGCCCTCCCCAACCCGCGCGGACCAAAGGCTATATCCCACCGGCCTCGGCGACTATTTCACGCGCTGCGCCGCTGGGCATTTCTTGCCATTTTAGGGCAGGCTTCTGACCGTAGCCTCCCAATGGGTACACGAGGACCCTCGAAAAGACTGTACCCATTTCCGACACTCAGAGCCCCGCGCCTCCCCGACCCTCGCGGACCAGGGCTGCCTGCCCAGCCTCGGCCGACTATTTCCCCACGCGCTGGGCATTCTTTCCATTTTAGGGCGGGGCCTCTGACGTAGCCTCTGCTGGGTACCACGAGGACCCTCGTAAAACTGTACCTATTTTGACGGCGAGCCCACAGGCGGCCCTCCCAGCCCAGCGGACCAAAGGCTATATCCACGGCCTCGGCGACTATTTCGCAGCTGCGCGCTGGGCATTCTTGCCATTTAGGGCAGGCTTCTGACCGTAGCCTCCCAATGGGTACGAGGACCCTCGAAAATACCATTCCGACACTCAGAGCCCCCGAACGCCCCTCCCCAACCCCCGCGGACCAAGGGCTATAGCCCACCGGCCTCGGCGACTATTTCACGCGCTGCGCCGCTGCACATTTCTAGCCATTTTAGGGCAGGCTTCTGACCGTACCCTCCCACTGGGCACACGAGGACCCTCGTAAAACATGCCATTTCCGACGGGCCCGAAACCCCCTCCCCAACCCCCGCGGACCAAAGGCTATAGCCCACCGGCCTTGCCGACTATTTCACGCGCTGCGCCGCTGGATATTTCTTGCCATTTTAGGGCAGGCTTCTGACCGTACGCTCCCAATGGGCACACGAGGACCCTCGTAAAGACTGTACCCATTTCCGACGACCAGAGCCAGAAACCCTCCCAACCCCAGCGGACCAAGGCTATAGCCACGGCCTCGATGACTATTTCCCCATTGCGCGGCTGAGCATTTCTTTCCATTTTAGGGCAGGCCTCTGCCGTAGCCTCCAGGTACAAGAGGACCCTCGTAAAGCTGTACCTATTTCCGGCCGAGCCCTGAGCGGCCCTCCCCAACCCGAGCGGACCGGCGCTATATCCCACGGCCTCGGCGACTATTTCCTTGGCTGCGCGCTGGGCATTTCTTGCCATTTTAGGGCAGGCTTCTGACCGTAGCCTCCCACTGGGCACACGAGCATCCTCGTAAAGACTGTACCCATTTCCGACGGCAGGCCGAGCCTCCCGGCCCCGCGGACCAGGCTATAGCCCCACCGGCCTCGGCGACTATTTCGCAGCTGCGCCGCTGGGCATTTCTTGCCATTTTAAGGCAGGCTTCTGACCGTAGCCTCCCACTGCGCACACAAGGAACCTCGAAAAGACTATACCCATTTCGACCTCGAGCCCCGACGCCTCCCCGGCCCCAGCGGACCAAAGGCTATAGCCCACCGGCCTCGGAGACTATTTCACGCGCTGCGCCGCTGGACATTTCTTGCCATTTTAGGGCAGGCTTCTGACCGTACCCTCCCACTGGGCACACGAGGACCCTCGTAAAGACTGTACCCATTTCCGACGACCAGAACCCCCGAAACCTCCTCCCCAACCCCCGCGGACCAAAGGCTATAGCCCACCGGCCTCAGTGACTATTTCCCCCGCTGCGCCGCTGGGCATTTCTTTCCATTTTAGGGCAGGCCTCTGACCGTAGCCTCCCACTGGGTACACGAGGACCCTCGTAAAGACTGTACCTATTTCCGACGCCCAGAGCCCCTGAACGGCCCTCCCCAACCCGCGCGGACCAAAGGCTATATCCCACCGGCCTCGGCGACTATTTCACGCGCTGCGCCGCTGGGCATTTCTTGCCATTTTAGGGCAGGCTTCTGACCGTAGCCTCCCAATGGGTACACGAGGACCCTCGAGGCTGTACCATTTCCGACACTCGAGCCCCGACGCCCTCCCAACCCTCGCGGACCAGGGCTATAGCCACCGGACCTCGGCGACTATTTCACGCTGCGCGCTGCACATTTCTAGCCATTTAGGGCGGGCTTGACCGTGCCTCCCCTGGGCCGAGGACCCTCGTAAAGACTGTACCCATTTCCGGCGGCAGGCCCCGAAACCCCTCCCAGCCCCGCGGACCAAAGGCTATAGCCCACGGCCTTGGCGACTATTTCCCGCAGCGCTGCGCGCTGGACATTTCTTGCCATTTTAGGGCGAACTTCTGACCGTCACGCTCCCAATGGGCACGAGGACCCTCGTAAAGCTGTACCATTTCCGGCGACCAGGCCCCGAAACCCCTCCCGGCCCGCGGACCAGGCTATAGCCCACCGGCCTCGATGACTATTTCCCCAGCTGCGCCGGCATTTCTTTCCATTTAAGGCAGGCCTCGGCCGTAGCCTCAGCAGGTACGAGGACCCTCGTAAAGACTGTACTATTTCCGACGCCCAGAGCCCCTGAACGGCCCTCCCCAACCCGCGCGGACCAAACGCTATATCCCACCGGCCTCGGCGACTATTTCACGCGCTGCGCCGCTGGGCATTTCTTGCCATTTTAGGGCAGGCTTCTGACCGTAGCCTCCCACTGGGCACACGAGCATCCTCGTAAAGACTGTACCCATTTCCGACGACCAGAGGCCCCCGAGGCCCTCCCAACCCCGCGGACCAAAGGCTATAGCCCACGGCCTCGGCGACTATTTCACGGCAGCTGCGCGCTGGGCATTTCTTGCCATTTAGGGGCAGGCTTCTGACCGTAGCCTCCCAATGGGCACACAAGGAACCTCGAAAAGACATGCCATTTCCGACCTCAGGCCCCGACGCCCCTCCCAACCCCAGCGGACCAGGCTATAGCCCACCGGCCTCGGAGACTATTTCACGCTGCGCGCTGGACATTCTTGCCATTTAGGGCGGGCTTGACCGTACCCTCACTGGAACCACGAGGACCCTCGTAAAGGCATGCATTCCGGCGGCGGAACCCCGAAACCCCTCCCCGGCCCCGCGGACCAAGGCTATAGCCCACGGCCTCGGTGACTATTTCCCCGCTGCGCGCTGGGCATTTCTTTCCATTTAGGGCAGGCCTCTGACCGTAGCCTCTCCTTGGGTACGAGGACCCTCGTAAAAAGACTGTACCCTATTTCCGGCCGAGCCCTGAGCGGCCCTCCCAGCCCGCGCGGACCGAGGCTATATCCCACGGCCTCGGCGACTATTTCACAGCGCTGCGCGCTGGGCATTTCTTGCCATTTAGGGCAGGCTTCTGACCGTAGCCTCCCAATGGGTACGAGGACCCTCGAAAGACTGTACCCATTTCCGACCTCGAGGCCCCGAGCGCCCTCCCGGCCCCGCGGACCAAGGGCTATAGCCCACCGGCCTCGGCGACTATTTCCAGCAGCTGCGCGCTGCATTTCTAAGCCATTTTAGGGGCGGGCTTCTGACCGTACCCTCCCCCAGGCTGCGAGGACCCTCGTAAATACTGTACCATTTCCGGACGGCCAGGCCCCGAAACCCCTCCCGGCCCCCGCGGACCAGAGGCTATAGCCCACCGGCCTTGGCGACTATTTCACGCTGCGCAGCTGGACATTTCTAGCCATTTTAGGGCAGGCTTCTGACCGTAGCCTCCCCAGGCACGAGACCCTCGAAAAGACTGTACCCATTTCCAGCGACGAGCCCGAAACCCCCTCCCCAACCCCGGCGGACCAAAGGCTATAGCCCACCGGCCTCAGTGACTATTTCCCCCGCTGCGCCGCTGGGCATTTCTTTCCATTTTAGGGCAGGCATCTGACCGTAGCCTCCCACTGGGTACACGAGGACCGTCGAAAAGTCTGTACCCATTTCCGACGCTCAGAGCCCCAGAACTTCCCTCCCCAACCCCCGCGGACCAAAGGCTATAGCCCACCGGCCTCGGCGACCGTTTCACGCGCTGCGCCGCTGGGCATTTCTTGCCATTTTAGGGCAGGCCTCTGACCGTAGCCTCCCACTGGGCACACGAGGACCCTCGAAAAGACTGTACCCATTTCCGACGACCAGAGCCCCCTAAACCCTCCCCCCAACCCCCGCGGACCAAAGGCTATAGCCCACCGGCCTCGGTGACTATTTCACGCGATGCGCCGCTGGGTATTTCTTGCCATTTTAGGGCAGGCTTCTGACCGTAGCCTCCCACTGGGCACACGAGGACCCTCGAAAAGACTGTACCCATTTCCGATGACCAGAGCCCCCGAACCCCGCTCGCCAACCCCCGCGGACGAAAGGCTATAGCCCTCCGGCCTCGGTGACTATTTCCCGCGCTGCGCCGCTGGGTATTTCTTGCCATTTTAGGGCAGGCTTCTGACCGTAGCCTCCCACTGGGCACACGAGGACCCTCGAAAAGACTGTACCCATTTCCGACGACCAGAGCCCCCGAAACCCCCTCCCGAACCCCCGCGGACCAAAGGCTATAGCCCACCGGCCTCAGTGACTACTTCCCGCGCTGCGCCGCTGGGCATTTCTTTCCATTTTAGGGCAGGCCTCTGACCGTAGCCTCCCACTGGGTACACGAGGACCCTCGAAAAGACTGTACATATTTCCGACGCCCAGAGCCCCCAAACGCCCCTCCCCAAACCGCGCGGACCAAAGGCTATAGCCCACCGGCCTCGGCGACTATTTCCCGCGCTGCGCTGCTGGGCATGTCTTGCCATTTTAGGGCAGGCTTGTGACCTTAGCCTCCCACTGGGCACACGAGGACCCTTGAAAAGACTGTACCCATTTCCGACGCCCAGAGCCGCCGAACCCGCCTACCCAACCCCCGCGGAGCAAAGACTATAGCCCACCGGCCTCGGCGACTACTTCACGCGCTGCGCTGCTGGACATTTCTGGCCATTTTAGGGCAGTCTTCTGACCGTACCCTCCCACTGGGCACACGAGGACCCTCGTAAAGACTGTACCCATTTCCGACGACCAGAGCCCCCGAAACCCCCTCCCCAACCCCCGCGGACCAAAGGCTATAGCCCACCGGCCTCAGTGACTATTTCCCGCGCTGCGCCGCTGGACATTTCTTTCCATTTTAGGGCAGCCTCTGACCGTAGCGTCCCACTGGGTACACGAGGACCGTCGAAAAGACTGTACCTATTTCCGACGCCCAGAGCCCCCGAACGCCCCTCCCCAACCCGCGCGGACCAAAGGCTATAGCCCACCGGCCTTGGCGACTATTTCACGCGCTACGCCGCTGGGCATGTCTTGCCATTTTAGGGCAGGCTTGTGACCGTAGCCTTCCACTGGGCACACGAGGACCCTCGAAAAGACTGTACCCATTTCCGACGCCCAGAACCCCCGAACCCCCCTCCCCAACCCCCGCGGAGCAAAAACTATAGCCCACCGGCCTCGGCGACTATTTCACGCGCTGCGCCGCTGGTCATTTCTTGCCATTTTAGGGCAGGCTTCTGACCGTAGCCTCCCACTGGGCACACGAGGACCCTCGAAAAGACTGTACCCATTTCCAACGACCAGAGCCCCCGAAACCCCCTCCCCAACCCCGGCGGACCAAAGGCTATAGCCCACCGGCCTCAGTGACTATTTCCCGCGCTGCGCCGCTGGGCATTTCTTTCCATTTTAGGGCAGGCATCTGACCGTAGCCTCCCACCCAGGTACGAGGACCGTCGAAAGTGTACCATTTCCGGCCTTCAGCCGAACTTCCCTCCCCAACCCCCGCGGACCAAAGGCTATAGCCCACCGGCCTCGGCGACCGTTTCACGCGCTGCGCCGCTGGGCATTTCTTGCCATTTTAGGGCAGGCCTCTGACCGTAGCCTCCCACTGGGCACACGAGGACCCTCGAAAAGACTGTACCCATTTCCGACGACAAGAGCCCCCTAAACCCTCCCCACAACCCCCGCGGACCAAGGCCTATAGCCCACCGACCTCGGTGACTATTTCCCAGCGATGCGCGCTTTCGTATTTCTTGCCATTTAGGGCGGGCTCTGACCGTAGCCTCCCAGGCTACGAGGACCCTCGAAAAGACTGTACCTATTTCCGTGCGGATCCCCGAACACCCTCCCGGCCAGCGCGGACCAAAGGTTATAGACCACCGGCCTCGGCGACTATTTCGCGCGCTGGGCATGTCTTGCCATTTTAGGGCGGGCTTGTGACCGTAGCCTCCCCTGGGCTACGAGGACCCTCGAAAAGCGTACCCATTTCCGGCGCCGAGCCCCGAACCCCAGCGGGCAGACTATAGCCCACCGGCCTCGGCGACTATTTCAGCGCTGCGCTGGGCATTTCTTGCCATTTAGGGCGGGCTTCTGACCGTAGCCTCCCACTAGGCACGAGGACCCTCGAAAAGACTGTACCATTTCCGGCGCGAGCCCCGAACTTCCTCCCGGCCCCGCGGACCAAAGGCTATAGCCCACCGGCCTGGCGACCGTTTCGCGCTGCGCGCTGGGCATTTCTTGCCATTTAGTGCAGGCCTCGGCCGTAGCCTCCCCTGAGCGCACGAGGACCCTCGAAAAGTACCCATTTCCGATGCAGGCCCCGAACTTCCCTCCCAGCCCCAGCGGACCAAGGCTATAGCCCACGGCCTCGGCGGCCGTTTCACGCAGCGCTGCGCCGCTGGGTATTTCTTGCCATTTAGGGCAGGCCTCTGGCCGTAGCCTCCCGCTGGGCACACGAGGACCCTCGAAAGACTGTACCCATTTCCGGCGACGGGGCCCTAAGCCTCCCCAACCCCCGCGGACCAAAGGCTAAAGCCCACCGGCCTCGGTGACTATTTCACGCGATGCGCCGCTGCGTATTTCTTGCCATTTTAGGGCAGGCTTCTGACCGTAGCCTCCCACTGGGCACACGAGGACCCTCGAAAAGACTGTACCTATTTCCGACGCCCAGATCCCCCGAACACCCCTCCCCAACCCGCGCGGACCAAAGGCTATAGGCCACCGGCCTCGGCGACTATTTCACGCGCTGCGCCGCTGGGCATGTCTTGCCATTTTAGGGCAGGCTTGTGACCGTAGCCTCCCACTGGGCACACGAGGACCCTCGAAAAGACTGTACCCATTTCCGACGCCCAGAGCCCCCGAACCCCCGCGGAGCAAAGACTATAGCCCACCGGCCTCGGCGACTATTTCACGCGCTGCGCCGCTGGGCATTTCTTGCCATTTTAGGGCAGGCTTCTGACCGTAGCCTCCCACTAGGCACACGAGGACCCTCGAAAAGACTGTACCCATTTCCGACGCCCCGAACTTCCTCCCGAGCCCAGCGGACCAAGGCTATTGCCCACCGGCCTCGGCGACTGTTTCGCGCGCTGCGCCGCTGGCCATTTCTTGCCATTTTAGAGCAGGCCTCGGACCGTAGCCTCCCAGGCACAGGAGGACCCTCGAGCCACCCATTTCGATGCAGGCCCAGGCTTCCTCCCGACCCCCGCGGACCAACTGCTATAGCCCACCGGCCTCGGCGACCGTTGAACGCGGCTCAGAGCTGGGCTTTTCTTGCCATTTTAGGGCAGGCCTCTGACCGTAGCCTCCCACTGGGCACACGAGGACCCTCGAAAAGACTGTACCCATTTCCGACGACAGGCCCTAAACCCTTTCCCCCCCCCGCGGAGCGAAGCTATAGCCCACCGGCCTCGGTGCTATTTCACTGCGCGCTGGGTGTTTCTTTCCATTTAGGGCGGGCTTTTGTGATAGCCTCCCAGGCACCACGAGGACCCTCGAAATGACTGTACCCATTTCTGATGACGAGCCCCGAAACCCCTCCCCAACCCCAGCGGACCAGGCTATAGCCCACGGCCTCGGTGACTATTTCCAGCTGCTCCGCTGGGCATTTCTTGCCATTTAGGCGGCAGGCTTCTGACCGTAGCCTCACTTTGGGTACCACGGACCCTCGAAGACTTTACCCATTTGGCGAGCCCCAGAACTTCCCCCCCCAACCCCCGCGGACCAAAGGCTATAGCCCACCGGCCTTGGCTACCGTTTCACGCGCTGCGCCGCTGGCCATTTCTTGCCATTTGAGGCGGGCCTCGGCCGTAGTACCCTCCCATGGGCACGAGGACCCTCGAAGACTGTACCCATTTCGGCCGAGCCCCGAACCCCCTCCCCGGCCCCAGCGGGCAAGGGCTATAGCCCACCGGCCTCGGCGACTATTTCCGCAGCTGCTCCGCTGGGCATTTTGCCATTTAGGGCGGGCTTGTGACCGTGGCTCCCAGCGGGCACGAGGACCCTCGAAAAGACTGTACCCATTTCCGATGCCCAGAGCCCCCGAACCCCCCTCCCCAACCCCCGCGAAGCAAAGACTATAGCCCACCGGCCTCGGCGACTATTTCACGCGCTGCGCCGCTGGGCATTTCTTGCCATTTTAGGGCAGGCTTCTGACCGTAGCCTCCCCAGGCACACAGGACCCTCGAAAGACTGTACCCATTTCCGATGCGAGGCCCCGAACTTCCTCCCCAACCCCAGCGGACCGAGGCTAGCCCACCGGCCTCGGCGACGTTTCACGCGCGCTGCGCTGGGCATTTCTTGCCATTTTGGGCAGGCTCGGCCGTAGCCTCCCCAGGCACCGAGGACCCTCGAAAAGCCTGTACCCATTTCCGGCGACGGGCCCCGAACCCTCCCCAGCCCCGCGGACCCGAGCTATAGCCCACCGGCCTCGGCGACTATTTCACCGCGCGCTGCGCGCTGGGCATTTCTTACCATTTAAGGCGAGCTTCTGGACCGTAGCCTCCTGCCCAGGCACCGAGGACCCTCGAAAGACTGTACCCATTTCCGGCGACCAGCCCATAAACCCTCCCCCAACCCCGCGGACCAGGCTATAGCCCACCGGCCTCGGCGACCGTTTCCGCAGCTGCGCGCTGGGCATTTCTTGCCATTTAGGGCGGGCCTCTGACCGTAGCCTACCACTGGGTACGAGGACCCTCAAAAGACTTTACCATTTTCGGCGCCCAGGCCCAGGAACTTCCCCCCAACCCCGCGGACCAAGGCTATAGCCACCGGCCTCGGCGACTATTTCGCAGCTGCGCGCTGGGCATTTCTTACCATTTAAGGCAGGCTTCTGACCGTAGCCTCCCAGCTGGGCACCGAGGACCCTCGAAAGACTGTGCCCATTTCCGATGCGAGCCCCGAACTTCCTCCCAACCCCGCGGACCAAAGGCTATAGCCCACCGGCCTCGGCGACCGTTTCCTTGCTGCGCTGGGCATTTCTTGCCATTTTAGGGCAGGCGTCTGACCGTAGCCTCCCACTGGGCACACGAGGACCCTCGAAAAGACTGTACCCATTTTCGACGACCAGAGCCCCCTAAACCCCCTCCCCAACCCCAGCGGACCAAAGGCTATAGCCCACCGGCCTCGGTGACTATTTCCCCTTGCGCTTGCTGAGCATTTCTTGCCATTTAAAAGGCAGGCTTGACCGTAGCCTCCCACTCGGCACGAGGACCCTCAAAAGACTGTACCCATTTCCGGCGAGCCCAGGAACCCCCCCCCGCGGACCAAAGGCTATATCCCACCGGCCTCGGCGACTATTTCACGCGCTGCGCCGCTGGGCATTTCTTGCCATTTTAGGGCAGGCTTCTGACCGTAGCCTCCAACGGGGAACACGAGGACCCTCGAAAAGACTCTACCCATTTCCGATGCCCAGAGCCCCCTAAACCACCTCCCCAACCCTCGCGGACCAAAGGCTATAGCCCACCGGCCTCGGCGACCGTTTCACGCGCTGCGCCGCTGGGCATTTCTTGCCATTTTAGGGCAGGCCTCTGACCGTAGCCTCCCACTGGGCACCCGAGGACCCTCGAAAAGACTGTACCCATTTTCGATGACCAGAGCCCCCTAAACCCCCTCCCCAACCCTCGCGGACCAAAGGCTATAGCCCACCGGCCTCGGCGACTATTTCACGCGCTGCGCCGCTGGGCTTGTCTTGCGATTTTAGGGCAGGCTTCTGACCGTAGCCTCCCACTGGGCACACGAGGACCCTCGAAAAGACTGTACCCATTTCGTGCGACAGGCCCAGAAACCCCTCCCCAACCCCAGCGGACCAGGCTATAGCCCACCGGCCTCGGTGATTATTTCAGCGCTGCGCGCTGGGTATTTCTTGCCATTTAGGCAGGCTTCTGACCGTAGCCTCCCATTAGGCACGAGGACCCTCGAAAAGACTGTATCCATTTCGAAGCCGAGGCCCCTAAACCCCTCCCAGCCCGCGGACCAAGGCTATAGCCCACGGCCTCGGTGACTATTTCACCTTGCGCGCTGGGCATTTTGTAATTTTAAGGGCAGGCCTCGGCCGTAGCCTCAGCAGGCACACGAGGACCCTCAAAAAGACTGTACCCATTTTCGACGACCAGAGCCCCCTAAAACCCCACCCCAAACCCCCCGGACCAAAAGCAATAGCCCACCCGCCAAGGTGGCCTATTTCACGCTGCTGCGCTGGGCATTTTGCAATTTTAGGGCGAGCTTGAGCGTAGCCTCCCCCAGCACCGAGGACCCTCGAAAAGTCTGTACCCATTTCGTGACGAGGCCCCGAACCCCCCCAACCCCGCGGACAAAAGGCTATAGCCCACGGCCTTAGTGACTATTTCCCTTGTTGCGCCGCGGTATTTCTTGCCATTTAAGGGCGGGCCTCGCGTAGCCTCCCAGGTACCGAGGACCTTGAAAGACTGTACCATTTGGGACGCCCAGGCCCCGAACTCCCTCCCCAACCCCCGGACCAAAGGCTATAGCCCACGGCCTCGGGGGACTATTTCACGCTGCGCGCTGGGCATGTCTTGCCATTTAGGCGGGCTTGACCGTAGCCTCCAGCTGGGCACCACGAGGACCCTCGAAAAGGCTGTACCAATTTCCGGCGACGGGCCCGAAACCCCTCCGTCCCCGTGGACCAAAGGCTATAGCCCGCGGCCTCGGTGACTATTTCACAGCGCTGCGGCGGGTATTTCTTGCCATTTTAGGGCGGGCTTGACCGTAGCCTCCCATTGGGCACCACGAGGACCCTCGAAAAGACTGTACCCATTTCCGGACGGAACCCCTAAACCCCTCCCCGGCCCCGCGGACCAAAACCCACCGGCCTGGTGACTATTTCACAGCTGCGCGGCTGGGCATTTTTGCAATTTTAGGGCAGGCTTCTGAGCGTAGCCTCCCAGGCACGAGGACCCTCAAAGTCCGTGTACCCATTTCGTGACAGGCCCGAAACCCCCGCCCCAACCCCCGCGGAACAAAGGCTATAGCCCACCGGCCTTGGTGACTATTTCCCGCATGGCGCCGCAGTATTTCTTGCCATTTAGGGCGGGCCTCGCCGTAGCCTCCCAGGGTACCGAGGACCTTGAAAGACTGTACCCATTTGGACGCCCAGGCCCCGAACTCCCTCCCGACCCCATGGACCAAAGGCTATAGCCCGCGGCCTCGGGGACTATTTCACCTTGACTGCGCGCTGGGCATTTTGTAATTTTAGGGCAGGCCTCGGCCGTAGCCTCCAATGGGCGAGGACCCTCGAAAGGCTGTACCCATTTCCGGCGAGAACCCTAAACCACCTCCCAGCCCCTTGGACCCAAAACCTGTAGCCCACCGGCCTGGGTGGCTATTTCACCTTATTGCGCCTGGGCATTTTGCAATTTTAGGGCAGGCTTCTGACGTAGCCTCCCACTGACACGAGACCCTCGAAAAGTCTGTACCCATTTCGGACGAGCCCGACCCCCCGCCCCCCCAGCGGAACAAAGGCTATAGCCCACCGGCCTTGGTGACTATTTCCCTGTGACGCCAGTATTTCTTGCCATTTAGGGCAGGCCTCGGCCGTAGCCTCCCACTTGGGTACGAGGACCTTGAAAGACTGTACCCATTTCGGGACGCCAGGCCGAACTCCCTCCCAACCCCAGCGGACCAAAGGCTATAGCCACCGGCCTCGGGGACTATTTCCAGCTGCGCGCTGAGCATGTCTTGCCATTTTAGGGCGAGCTTGACCGTAGCCTCCCCAGGCACGAGGACCCTCGAAAAGACTGTACCAATTTCCGGCGACGAGCCCGAAACCCCTCCGTCCCGTGGACCAGGCTATAGCCCACGGCCTCGGTGACTATTTCACAGCTGCGCGCTGGGTATTTCTTGCCATTTTAGGGCGGGCTTGACCGTAGCCTCCCATGGGCACGAGGACCCTCGAAAAGCGTACCCATTTCCGGCGACCGAGACCCCTAAACCCCTCCCCGGCCCCCGCGGACCAAAACATAGCCCACCGGCCTGGGTGGCTATTTCCAGCTGCGCGCTTGTTGGGCATTTTTGCAATTTTAGGGCGGGCTTCTGAGCGTAGCCTCCCTTGGGCACCACGAGGACCCTCAAAGTCCGTACCCATTTTCGACGACGAGCCCCAGCCCCGCTGACCCAGCGGAACAAAGGCTATAGCCCACGGCCTTGGTGACTATTTCCCGCATGTGCGCCGAGTATTTCTTGCCATTTAGGGCGAGCCCTCTGACCGTAGCCTCCACTGGGTACGAGGACCTTGAAAGACTGTACCCATTTCGGACGCGAGCCCCGAACTCCCTCCCCAACCCCAGCGGACCAAAGGCTATAGCCACCGGCCTCGGGGACTATTTCCTTGTTGCGCTGCTGGGCATTTTGTAATTTTAGGGCGGGCCTCGACCGTAGCCTCCCAGGCTGCACGAGGACCCTCGAAAGGCTGCCATTTCCGTGCGGAACCCCTAAACCACCTCCCCAACCCCCGGACCCAAAACATAGCCCACGGCCTGGTGTGGCTATTTCCTTGTAGCTGAGCATTTTGCAATTTAGGGCGGGCTTCTGAGCGTAGCCTCCCAGGCACGAGGACCCTCGAAAAGTCTGTACCCATTTTCGTGACGGGCCCCGAAACCCGCCCCCTGACCCCAGCGGAACAAAGGCTATAGCCGGCCTTGGTGACTATTTCCCGCTGCGCTGGGTATTTCTTGCCATTTTAGGGCGGGCCTCTGACCGTAGCCTCCCACTTTGGGTACCACGAGGACCTTGAAAAAGGCACCCATTTCGGACGCGAGGCCCGAACTCCCTCCCAACCCAGCGGACCCAAGGCTATAGCCCGGCCTCGGGGACTATTTCACCTTGCGCGCCTGGGCATGTCTTGCCATTTTAGGGCAGCTTGGACCGTAGCCTCCCTGGGCACCTACGAGGACCCTCGAAAAGCGTGCCAATTTCCGGCGGCGAGGCCCGAAACCCCTCCGTCCCGTGGACCAAGGCTATAGCCCGCAACGGCCTCGGTGACTATTTCACAGCGCTGCGCTGGGTATTTCTTGCCATTTTAGGGCGGGCTTGACCGTAGCCTCCCATTGGGCACGAGGACCCTCGAAAAGCTGCCCATTTCCGAAGGAGGCCCCTAACCCCTCCCGGCCCCAGCGGACCAAAGGCTATAGCCCACGGCCTCGGTGACTATTTCACCTTTGCGCGCTGGGCATTTTTGTAATTTTAGGGCAGGCCTCGGCCGTAGCCTCCCAGGCACCGAGGACCCTCGAAAGACTGTACCCATTTCCGGCGACGAGAACCCTAAACCCCTCCCCGGCCCAGCGGACCAAAACCTATAGCCCCACGGCCTGGGTGGCTATTTCCTGTGCCTGCGCTGGGCATTTTTGCAATTTTAGGCGGGCTTCTGAGCGTAGCCTCCTGGGCACCACGAGGACCCTCGAAAAGTCTGTACCCATTTTCGTGACCCAGGCCCCGACCCGCTGACCCCAGCGGAACAAAGGCTATAGCCCGGCCTTGGTGACTATTTCCTTGGCGCGCAGTATTTCTTGCCATTTAGGCGGGCCTCGACCCGTAGCCTCCCACTTGGGTACCAGGGACCTTGAAAAGCATGCCATTTGGCCAGGCCCCGAACTCCCCTCCCAACCCCAGCGGACCAAGGCTATAGCCCACGGCCTCGGGGACTATTTCCAGCAGCTGCGCGCTGGGCATGTCTTGCCATTTTAGGGCGGAGCTTGACGTAGCCTCCCAGGCACGAGGACCCTCGAAAAGGCTGTACCAATTTCCGGCGACGGGCCCCGAAACCCCTCCCGTCCCGTGGACCAAGGCTATAGCCCACCGGCCTCGGTGACTATTTCACCTGCGCTGTTGGTATTTCTTGCCATTTTAGGCGGGCTTCGACCGTAGCCTCCCATTGGGCACGAGACCCTCGAAAGGCATGCCATTTCCGGCAGGAACCCTAACCCCTCCCAGCCCCGCGGACCAAAACCTATAGCCACGGCCTGGGTGACTATTTCCGCAGCTCGCGCTGGGCATTTTGCAATTTTAGGGCGAGGCTTCTGAGCGTAGCCTCCCACTGGGCTACGAGGACCCTCGAAAGTCCATTACCCAGACCCAGGCCCGAAACCCCTCCCAACCCCAGCGGACCAGGCTATAGCCACCGGCCTTGGTGACTATTTCCCAGCATGGCGCAGGTATTTCTTGCCATTTTAGGGCGGGGCCTCGACCGTAGCCTCCCCCTGGGTACCACGAGGACCTTGAAAAGACTGTACCCATTTCGGACGCCAGGCCCCCAACTCCTCAACCCCAGCGGACCAAAGGCTATAGCCCACCGGCCTCGGGGACTATTTCCTGGCGCTTTGGGCATTTTGTAATTTTAGGGCGGGCCTCGGCCGTAGCCTCCCCAGGCACACGAGGACCCTCGAAAAGCTGTACCCATTTCCGGACGGAGAACCCTAACCACCTCCCCAGCCCCGGACCAAAACCCTAGCCCACCGGCCTGGGTGGCTATTTCACTGTGTGCGCTTGGCTGGGCATTTTGCAATTTTAGGGCAGGCTTGAGCGTAGCCTCCCACTGGGCACGAGGACCCTCGAAAAGTGTACCCATTTTCGGCGGCAGGCCCGAAACCCCGCCCCAACCCCAGCGGAACAAAAGGCTATAGCCCACCGGCCTCGGTGACTATTTCAGCCTTGGCCATGAGTATTTCTTGCCATTTTAGGGCAGGCCTCGACCGTAGCCTCCCCTGGGTACGAGGACCTTGAAAAGTGTGCCCATTTGGACGAGCCCCGAACTCCCTCCCCAGCCCCCGGACCAAAGGCTATAGCCCACCGGCCTCGGGGACTATTTCACTGCTGCGCTGGGCATGTCTTGCCATTTAGAGGCGAGCTTCTGACCGTAGCCTCCCAGGCACGAGGACCCTCGAAAAGACTGTACCAATTTCCGGCGACAGGCCCGAAACCCCCTCCGATCCCGTGGACCAGGCTATAGCCCACGGCCTCGGTGACTATTTCACCTTGCGCGCTGGGTATTTCTTGCCATTTTAGGGCGGGGCTTGACCGTAGCCTCCATTGGGCTGCACGAGGACCCTCGAAAGACTGTACCCATTTCCGAGACGAGGCCCGAACCCCTCCCAACCCCGCGGACCAAGGCTATTGCCCACCGGCCTCGGTGACTATTTCACCTGCGCGGCTGGGCATTTTGTAATTTTAGGGCAGGCCTCGGCGTAGCCTCCCAGCTGGGCACGAGGACCCTCGAAAAACTGTACCCATTTCGGCAGCGAACCCCTAAACCCCTCCCCGGCCCGCGGACCAAAACCTATAGCCCACCGGCCCTGGGTGGCTATTTCACGCTGCGCTGGGCATTTTTGCAATTTTGGGCGAGGCCGAGCGTAGCCTCCGGCTGCGAGGACCCTCGAAAAGTCTGTACCCATTTTCGGACGAAAGCCCGACCCACCCGACCCCGCGGACCAAAGGCTATAGCCCACCGGCCTTGGACTATTTCCAGCGCTTGGCGCGGTATTTCTTGCCATTTAAGGGCGGGCCTCGACCGTAGCCTCCCAGCAGGTACACGATGACCTTCGAAAAGACTGTACCCATTTGGACGCCGAGCCCCGAACTCCCTCCCAACCCCAGCGGACCAAAGGCTATAGCCCACCGGCCTCGGGGACTATTTCCAGCTGCGCGCTGGGCATATCTTGCCATTTTAGGGCACTTGACGTAGCCTCCCAGGCACCACGAGGACCCTCGAAAAGCTGCCAATTTCCGGCGACGGGCCCCGAGCCCCCTCCCAGTCCCCGTGGACCAAGGCTATAGCCCACCGGCCTCGGTGACTATTTCCCGCGCCGGCGCGGCTGGGCATTTGTTGCCATTTAGGGCAGGCCTGCGCCGTAGCCTCCCGCTGAGGACCCTCGAAAAGACTGTACCCATTTCGGCGCCCGAGAACCCCGAGCGCCCTCCCCGGCCCAGCGGACAGGCTATAGCCCCACGGCCTCGGCGACGTTTCACGCGCTGCGCGCTGGGCATTTCTTGCCATTTTAGGGCAGGCCTCGACCGTAGCCTCCCCAGGCACGGAGGACCCTCGAAAAGAATGTACCCATTTCGGCGGCCGAGCCCCAAACCCCTCCCGGCCCCGCGGACCAAAGGCTATAGTCCACCGGCCTCGGTGACTATTTCACGCGCTGCGCCGCTGGGCATTTCTTGCCATTTTAGGGCAGGCCTCTGACCGTAGCCTCCGACTAGGCACACGAGGACCCTCGAAAAGACGATACCCATTTCTGACGACCAGGCCCCGAGCCCCTCCCGGCCCCGCGGACCAAAGGCTGTAGCCCACCGGCCTCGGTGACTATTTCACGCGCTCCGCCGCTAGGTATTTCTTGCCATTTTAGGGCAGGCTTCTAACCGTAGCCTCCCACTGGGCACACGAGGACCCTCGAAAAGACTGTACCCATTTTCGATGACCAGAACCCCCTAAACCCTCCCGGCCCAGCGGACCAAGGATATATCCCTCGGCCTCGAGGACTATTTCACGCGCCCGCGCGCTGGGCATTTTTGCCATTTTAGGGCGAGCCTCGACCGTAGCCTCCGCAGGCACACGAGGACCCTCGAAAAGACTGTACCCATTTCCGGCGACAGGCCCCTAAACCCCTGACCCTGCGGACCAAAGGCTATAGCCCACCGGCCTCGGTGACTATTTCCAGCGCTGCGCGCTGGGCATTTCTTGTCATTTTAGGGCGGGCCTCGTGCCGTAGCCTCCCACGGGGCACACGAGGACCTTCGAAAAATCTGTACCCATTGAGGATGACCAGAGCCAACTAAACCCCCTCCCCAACGCCCGCGGACCAAAGGCTATAGCCCACCGGCAGCGGTGACTATTTCCTGCTGCGCCGCTAGAGCATTTTTGTCATTTAGGGCAGGCCTCGGCGTAGCCTCAGCAGGCTGCGAGGACCCTCGAAAAGACTGTACCCATTTCCGATGCAGGCCCCGAAACCCGCTGACCCCAGCGGACCAAAGGCTATAGCCACGGCCTCGGTGACTATTTCCAGCTGCGCGCTGGGCATTTCTTGCCATTTTAGGGCAGGCCTCGACCGTAGCCTCCCACCCAGGTACACGAGGACCCTCGAAAGACTGTGCCCATTTCCGGCCTTCAGGCCCCAAAACTTCCAACCCCAACCCCCGCGGACCCAAGGCTATAGCCCACCGGCCTCGGCGACCGTTTCCGCAGCGCTGCGCTGGGTATTTCTTGCCATTTAGGGCGGGCCTCGCCTAGCCTCCTGGGCACCACGAGGACCCTCGAAAAGACTGTACCCATTTCCGTGACAGGCCCTAAACCCTCCCCAGGCCCCGCGGACCAAAGGCTATAGCCCACGGCCCTTGGTGACTATTTCACGCGATGCGCGCTGGGTATTTCTTGCCATTTAGGGCGAGCTTCTGACGTAGCCTCCCACTGGGCACACGAGGACCCTCGAAAAGACTGTACCCATTTCCGACGACCAGAGCCCCCGAAACCCCCTCCCCAACCCCCGCGGACCAAAGGCTATAGCCCACCGGCATCGGTGACTATTTCACGCGCTGCGCCGCTAGGCATTTTTTGTCATTTTAGGGCAGGCCTCTGACCGTAGCCTCCAACGGGGCACACGAGGACCCTCGAAAAGACTGTACCCATTTCCGATGCACAGACGGCCCGAAAACCCTGACCCCAGACGAAAGGCTATAGCCCACCGGCCTCGGTGACTATTTCCCGCGCTGCGCCGCAGGGCATTTCTTGCCATTTTAGGGCAGGCTTCTGACCGTAGCCTCCCACTGGGTACACGAGGACCCTCGAAAAGACTGTACCCATTTCCGACGCTCAGAGCCCCAGAACTTCCCTCCCCAACCCCCGCGGACCAAAGGCTATAGCCCACCGGCCTCGGCGACCGTTTCACGCGCTGCGCCGCTGGGTATTTCTTGCCATTTTAGGGCAGGCCTCGACCGTAGCCTCCCAGGTACGAGGACCTTTGAAAAGACTGTACCCGTTTCGGACGCCCAGAGCCCCCGAACGCCCCTCCCCAACCCCCGCGGACCAAAGGCTATAGCCCACCGGCCTCGGGGACTATTTCCCGCGCTGCGCCGCTGGGCATGTCTTGCCATTTTAGGGCAGGCTTCTGACCGTAGCCTCCCACTGGGCACACGAGGACCCTCGAAAAGACTATACCAATTTCCGGCGGCCAGGCCCGAGCCCCTCCCGGTCCCCGTGGACCAAGGCTATAGCCACGGCCTCGGTGACTATTTCAGTGCTGCGCTGGGGTATTCTTGCCATTTTAGGGCGGGCTTGACCGTAGCCTCCCATTGGGCACCGAGGACCCTCGAAAAGGCTGTACCCATTTCCGAGACGAGCCCTAAGCCTCCCGGCCCCAGCGGACCAGGCTATAGCCCACGGCCTCGGTGACTATTTCGTAGCTGCGCGCTGGGCATTTTGTAATTTTAGGGCGGGCCTCGTGGCCGTAGCCTCCCAGCTGAGCGAGGACCCTCGAAAAGGCTGTACCCATTTCCGACCGGAACCCCTAAACCTCCCAGCCCCAGCGGACCAAAACCTGGCCCACGGCCTGGGTGGCTATTTCCAGCTGCGCGCTGGGCATTTTTGCAATTTTAGGGCGGGCTTCGGCAGCCTCCCCTTTGGGCACCACGAGGACCTCGAAAAGTCTGTACCATTTTCGGCAGGCCGAAACCCCGCGACCCCACGGAACCAAAGGCTATAGCCCACGGCCTTGGTGACTATTTCCCTTGGTAGCGCGCGGTATTTCTTGCCATTTTAGGGCAGGCCTCGACCGTAGCCTCCCGCTGGGTACCGAGGACCTTGAAAACTGTACCCATTTGGGACGTGAGCCCCGAACTCCCTCCCAACCCCGCGGACCAAGGCTATAGCCCACCGGCCTCGGGGGACTATTTCCGCAGCTGCGCGCTGGGCATGTCTTGCCATTTTAGGGCGGGGCTTGACCGTAGCCTCCCAGGCACGAGGACCCTCGAAAAGACTGTACCAATTTCCGGCCAGAACCCAAACCCCTCCGATCCCCGTGGACCAGGCTATAGCCCAGGCCTCGATGACTATTTCGCGCCCGGCGCCGCTGGGCATTTGCTGCCATTTAGGGCGAGCCTCGGCCGTAACCTCCACGAGGACCCTCGAAAAGGCCTGTACCCATTTCGGCGCCCGGAACCCCGACGCCCTCCCCAGCCCATGCGGACCAGGCTATAGCCCACGGCCTCGGCGACGTTTCACCGCGCTGCGCGCTGGGCATTTCTTGCCATTTTAGGGCAGGCCTCTGACCTAGCCTCCCAGGCGGGGAGGACCCTCGAAAAGAATGTACCCATTTTCGGCGACCCGAGCCCTAAACCCCTCCCCGACCCCGCGGACCAGGCTATAGTCCACCGGCCTCGGTGACTATTTCACCTTGTGCTTGGCATTTTTTTGCCATTTAGGGCAGGCCTCGACCGTAGCCTCCGACTAGGTACGAGGACCCTCGAAAAGGCGATACCCATTTCGGCGAGCCCCGAAACCCCCTCCCCGGCGCCCAGCGGACCAAGGCTGTAGCCCACGGCCTCGGTGACTATTTCAGCGCTCCGCGCTGGGTATTTCTTGCCATTTTAGGGCGGGCTTCTAAGTAGCCTCCCACGGGCACCACGAGGACCCTCGAAAGAGGCATGTACCCATTTTCGATGACGAACCCCTAAACCCCCTCCCGGCCCCAGCGGACCAAGGATATATCCTCCGGCCTCGAGACTATTTCACAGCCGCGCGCTGGGCATTTTGCCATTTTAGGGCAGGCCTCTGACCGTAGCCTCCCACCAGGCACCACGAGGACCCTCGAAAAGACTATGCCATTTCCGACGACAGGCCCCTAAACCCCTCCCAGCCCCAGCGGACCCAGGCTATAGCCACCGGCCTCGGTGACTATTTCACAGCTGCGCTTGGCATTTCTTGTCATTTTAGGGACAGGCCTCGACCGTAGCCTCCAGCAGGGCACGAGGACCTTGAAAAATCTGTACCCATTTTGGATGACGAGCCACTAAACCCCTCCCCAGCGCCCGCGGACCAAGGCTATAGCCCACGGCATCGGTGACTATTTCCTGCAGCTGCGCGCTGGGCATTTTTGTCATTTAGGGCAGGCCTCGGCCGTAGCCTCCAGACACACGAGACCCTCGAAAAGACTGTACCATTTCCGATGCAGGCCCGAAACCCCGACCCCGCGGACCAAAGGCTATAGCCCACCGGCCTCGGTGACTATTTCCAGCTGCGCGCTGGGCATTTCTTGCCATTTTAGGGCAGGCCTCGACCGTAGCCTCCCCTTTGGGTACGAGGACCCTCGAAAAGACTGTACCCATTTCCGGCCTTTCGAGCCCCAGAACTTCCCTCCCCAGCCCCGCGGACCAGGCTATAGCCCACCGGCCTCGGCGACCGTTTCCGCTGCGCGCTGGGTATTTCTTGCCATTTTAGGGCGGGCCTCGACCGTAGCCTCCCCTGGGCACCGAGGACCCTCGAAAAGACTGTACCCATTTCCGGCGCAGGCCCTAAACCCTCCCCAGCCCCAGCGGACCAAGGCTATAGCCACGGCCTTGGTGACTATTTCCGATGCGCGCTGGGTATTTCTTGCCATTTAGGGGCAGGCTTACGACGTAGCCTCTCTTGGGCACCGAGGACCCTCGAAAAGACTGTACCCATTTCCGATGACGAGCCCCGAAACCCCTCGCCAGCCCCAGCGGACCAAAGGCTATAGCCACCGGCATCGGTGACTATTTCACGCAGCTGCGCGCTAGGCATTTTTGTCATTTAGGGCAGGCCTCTGACCGTAGCCTCCAACAGGGCACGAGGACCCTCGAAAAGACTGTACCATTTCCGATGCAGGCCCCGAGCCCCGACCCAGCGGACGAGGCTATAGCCCACCGGCCTCGGTGACTATTTCAGCTGCGCGCGGGCATTTCTTGCCATTTTAGGGCAGGCTTCGACCGTAGCCTCCCCATGGGTACGAGGACCCTCGAAAGACTGTACCCATTTCCGGCTCGAGCCCCGAACTTCCCTCCCCAACCCCAGCGGACCAAAGGCTGGCCACCGGCCTCGGCGACCGTTTCACGCTGCGCGCTGGGTATTTCTTGCCATTTAGGGCGGGCCTCTGACGTAGCCTCCCAGCCCAGGCACACGAGGACCCTCGAAAAGACTGTACCCATTTCCGTGACCGGGCCCTAAGCCTCCCCCAGGCCCCCGGACCAAAGGCTATAGGCCACCGGCCTTGGCGACTATTTCACGCGCTGCGCCGCTGGGCATGTCTTGCCATTTTAGGGCAGGCTTGTGACCGTAGCCTCCCACTGGGCACACGAGGACCCTCGAAAAGACTGTACCCATTTCCGACACCCAGAGCCCCCGAACCCCCCTCCCGAACCCCCGCGGAGCAAAGACTATAGCCCACCGACCTCGGCGACTATTTCACGCGCTGCGCCGCTGGGCATTTCTTGCCATTTTAGGGCAGGCTTCTGACCGTAGCCTCCCACTAGGCACACGAGGACCCTCGAAAAGACTGTACCCATTTCCGGCCTTGAGCCCCAGGCTTCCCTCCCCAGCCCCGCGGACCAAGGCTATAGCCACGGCCTGGCGACCGTTTCCTTTGCGCTTCTGGTTTCTTGCCATTTTAGTGCAGGCCTCTGCCCGTAGCCTCCCACTGGGCACAGGAGGACCCTCGAAAAGACTGTACCCATTTCCGACGACCAGAGCCCCCTAAACCCTCCCCCCAACCACTGCGGACCAAAGGCTATAGCCCGCCGGCCTCGGTGACTATTTCACGCGCTGCGCCGCTGGGTGTTTCTTTCCATTTTAGGGCAGGCTTCGGCGGTAGCCTCCCAGGCTACGAGGACCGTCGAAAGACTGTACCCATTTCGAGGACGAGCCGAACCCCCCTCGCCAACCCACGCGGACCAAAGGCTATAGCCCACCGGCCTCGGTGACTATTTCCCTCGCTGCGCCGCTTGGGATTTCTTGCCATTTTAGGGCAGGCTTCTGACCGTAGCCTCCCTCTGGGCACCGAGACCCTCGAAAGACTGCCATTTCCGATGACGAGCCCCGATACCCCCTCCCGACCCCAGCGGACCAAAGGCTATAGCCCACGGCCTCGGTGACTATTTCCGCGCTGCGCGCTGGGCATTTCTTTCCATTTGGGCAGGCCTCGACCGTAGCCTCCCAGGTACGAGGACCCTCGAAAAGACTGTACCTATTTCCGACTCCAGGCCCCAGCGCCCCTCCCCAGCCCCGCGGACCAAGGCTATAGCCCACCGGCCTCGGCGACTATTTCACGTGCTGCGCTGGGTGTTTCTTGCCATTTAGGGCGGGCTTCTGACGTAGCCTCCCAGGGCACACGAGGACCCTCGAAAGACTGTACCCATTTCCGATGCAGGCCCCGAACCCCCTCCCGACCCCAGCGGAAGCAAGACTATAGCCACCGGCCTCGGCGACTATTTCCGCTGCGCTTTTTCTTGCCATTTTAGGGGCAGGCTTCTGACCGTAGCCTCCCCGGGCACCACGAGGACCCTCAAAAGACTGTACCATTTCGGCGCGAGCCCCGAACTTCCCCACCCCAGCGGACCAAGGCTATAGCCCAGGCCTCGGCGACGTTTCAGCGCTGCGCGCTGAGGCATTTCTTGTCATTTTAGGGCAGGCCTCGGCCGTAGCCTCCAACGGGGCACACGAGGACCCTCAAAAAGACTCTACCCATTTCCGATGCCCAGAGCCCCCTAAACCCCCTCCCCAACCCCCGCGGACCAAAGGCTATAGCCCACCGGCCTCGGCGACTATTTCACGCGCTGCGCTGCTGGGCATTTCTTGCCATTTTAGGGCAGGCTTCTGACCGTAGCCTCCCACTGGGCACACGAGGACCCTCGAAAAGACTGTACCAATTTCCGACGACCAGAGCCCCCGAAACCCCCTCCCGATCCCCCGTGGACCAAAGGCTATAGCCCACCGGCCTCGGTGACTATTTCACGCGCTGCGCCGCTGGGTATTTCTTGCCATTTTAGGGCAGGCTTCTGACCGTAGCCTCCCACTGGGCACACGAGGACCCTCGAAAAGACTGTACCCATTTCCGAGGCCAGGCTAAGCCCCTCCCAACCCCGCGGACCAAGGCTATAGCCCACCGGCCTCGGTGACTATTTCACCTGCGCGGCTGGGCATTTTGTAATTTTAGGGCAGGCCTCGACCGTAGCCTCCCAGCAGGCACGAGGACCCTCGAAAAGGCTGTACCCATTCCGGCCAGAACCCCTAAACCCCTCCCCAGCCCGGACAAAAACCCACGGCCTGGGCTATTTCCGCAGCTGCGCGGCTGACAATTTTAGGGCAGGCTTCTGACGTAGCCTCCCAGGCACCGAGGAACCTCGAAAAGTGTGTACCCATTTCGTGACGAGGCCCCCCCCGCCCCAACCCCCGCGGACCAAAGGCTATAGCCCACCGGCCTTGGTGACTATTTCGCGCGCTGCGCAGCCGGGTATTTCTTGGTACTTTAGGGCAGGCCTCTGACCGTAGCCTGCCACTGGGTACACGAGGAGCCTCGAAAAGACTGTACCCATTTCTGACATCCAGATCCCTCGAACCCTCCTCCCCAGCCCCTGCGGACCAAAGGCTATAGCCCACCGGCCTCGGCGACTATTTCGCGCATTGCTTCGCTGAGCATTTCTTGCCATGTTAGGGCAGGCCTCTGACCGTAGCCTCCCACTGGGCACACGAGGAGCCTCGAAAAGACTGTACCCAATTTCCCGGCCAGGCCCCGAGAACCTCCCTCGATCCCCGTGGACCAGGCTATAGCCCACGGCCTCGTGACTATTTCCGCTGCGCCCGCTGGGCATTGTTGCCATTTAGGGCAGGCTTCTGCCGTAGCCTCCCACAAGGACCCTCGAAAAGACTGTACCCATTTCCGGCGCCAGGCCCGAGCGCCCTCCCGACCCCATGCGGACCCAAAGGCTATAGCCACCGGCCTCGGCGACTATTTCCGCAGCTGCTGCGCTGGGCATTTCTTGCCATTTAGGGCAGGCCTCTGGCCGTAGCCTCCAGCAGGGCACCGAGGACCCTCGAAAGACTGTACCCATTTCCGATGCCGAGCCCAGCCCCAACCCCCGCGGACCAAAGGCTATAGCCCACCGGCCTCGTAGACTATTTCCCGCGCTTGCGCTAGGCATTTTTGCCATTTAGGGCAGGCCTTGACGTAGCCTCCCAGCAGGCACGAGGACCTTCGAAAAGACTGTACCCATTTCCGATGACCAGAGCCCCCGAAACCCCCTCCCCAACCCCCGCGGACCAAAGGCTATAGCCCACCGGCCTCGGTGACTATTTCGCGCGCTGCGCCGCTGGGCATTTCTTGCCATTTTAAGGCAGGCCTCTGACCGTAGCCTCCCACTGGGCACACGAGGACCCTTGAAATGACTGTCCCCATTTCGGCCTTTCAGGCCCCAGCCCTCCCCAACCCCGCGGACCAAAGGCTGCAGCCCACGGCCTCGGCGACGTTTCAGCGCTGCGCGCTGGGTATTTCTTGCCATTTAGGGCAGGCCTCGGACCGTAGCCTCCCACTTTGGGCACACGAGGGACCTCGAAAGACTGTACCCATTTCCAGTGACGGGCCCCGGCCCTCCCCGGCCCCCGTGGACCAGGCTATAGCCACCGGCCTGGTGGACCTATTTCACCGCGCTGCGCGCTGGGCATTTCTTGCCATTTTAGGGGCAGGCTTCTGACGTAGCCTCCCTTTGGGCTGCAGGACCCTCGAAAGACTGTACCCATTTCCGATGACAGGCCGAAACTCGCCGAACCCCAGCGGACCAAAGGCTATAGCCCACCGGCCTCGGTGACTATTTCAGCAGCTGCGCGGCTGACATTTCTTGCCATTTAGGGCAGGCCTCTGGCCGTAGCCTCCAGCAGGGGACCCTCGAAAGACCCATTTCCGAGGCCCCGAAACCCCGCTCCCCCAGCGGACGAGGCTATAGCCCACCGGCCTCGGTGACTATTTCCTTACAGCGCGCGGCTTTTCTTGCCATTTTAGGGCGAGCTTCGGACCGTAGCCTCCCACTGGGTACCGAGGACCCTCGAAAAGACTGTACCCATTTCCGGCGGGCCCCGAACCCCTCCCCAACCCCAGCGGACCAAGGCTATAGCCACCGGCCTCGGTGACTATTTCACGCTGCGCGCTGGGCATTTCTTGCCATTTTAGGGCAGGCCTCGGCCGTAGCCTCCCCAGGGCACCACGAGGACCCTCGAAAGACTGTACCCATTTCCGGCCCGAGCCCCGAAACCCTCCTCCCAACCCCAGCGGACCAAGGCTGGCCCACGGCCTCGGCGGACTATTTCACGCTGCGCGCTGGGCATTTCTTGCCATTTTAAGCGCAGGCTTGTGACCGTAGCCTCCAGCTGGGCTGCGAGGACCCTCGAAAGACTGTACCCATTTCCGATGCAGGCCCCGAACCCCCCCCCGGCCCCAGACAAGGCTATAGCCCCACCGGCCTCGGCGACTATTTCCAGCGCTGCGCGCTGGGCATTTCTTGCCATTTTAGGGCAGGCTTCGACCGTAGCCTCCCACTAGGCTACGAGGACCCTCGAAAACTGTACCATTTCCGGCCCAGGCCCGAACTTCCTCCCGGCCCCGCGGACCAAAGGCTATAGCCCACCGGCCTCGGCGGCCGTTTCACGCGCTGCGCCGCTGGGCATTTCTTGCCATTTAGGGCGGGCCTCGGCCGTAGCCTCCCCAGGCACGAGGACCCTCGAAAGACTGTACCCATTTCCGATGCGAGGCCCTAAACCCTGACCCCTCGCGGACCAAGGCTATAGCCCACCGGCCTCGGTGACTATTTCACCTTGCTGCGCTGGGCATATCTTTGCCATTTTAGGGCGGGCTTCGTGACGTAGCCTCCCCGGGCACACGAGGACCCTCGAAAAGACTGTACCCCTTTCCGGAGGCCCAGGCCCGAAACCCCAGCGGACCCAGGCTATAGCCACCGGCCTCGGTGACTATTTCCGCGCGCTGGGCATTTCTTGCCATTTTAGGGCAGGCTTCTGGCCGTAGCCTCCCATTGGGAACACGAGGACCCTAGAAAAGACAGTACCCATTTCCGAGCCCGAGCCCCGAACTATAGCCCCAACCCCAGCGGACCAAAGGCTATAGCCCACGGCCTCGGTGACTATTTCAGCGCTGCGCGCTGGGCATTTTGTAATTTTAGGGCAGGCCTCCGGCCGCAGCCTCCCAGGGCACGAGGACCCTCGAAAAGACTGTACCATTTCCGACTCGAGGCCCCAGCCCTCCCACCAGCGGGCCAAGGCTATAGCCCACCGGCCTCGGCGACTATTTCACGCTGCGCGCTGGGCATTTCTTGCTATTTTAGGGCAGGCTTCTGATCGTAGCCTCCTGGGCTGCGAGGACCCTCGAAAGACCCGTACCCATTTCGGCGAGGCCCCGGCCCCTCCCCCGGGCCAAAGGCTATAGCCCACCGGCCTCGGGGACTATTTCTCGCGCTGCTCCGCTGGGGAGTTCTTGCCATTTTAGGGCAGGCCTCTGACGTGGCCTCCCAGGCTACGAGGACCCTCGAAAAGACTGTACCCATTTCCGGCGAGCCCCGAACCCTCCCCGGCCCCAGCGGACCAAAGGCTATAGCCCACGGCCTCGGTGACCATTTCACCGCGCGCGATGGGCATTTCTTGTCCATTTTAGGGCAGGCTTGACCGTAGCCTCCCAGCAGGCTGCACGAGGACCCTCGAAAAGATTGTACCCAATTCCGACACCAGGCCCCCAGCCCCTCCCCAGCCCCCAGCGGACCAAAGGCTGGCCCCACGGCCTCGGCGACTATTTCACGCTGTGCAGCTGGCATTTCTTGCCATTTTAGGGCGAGCCCTGGCGTAGCCTCCCCAGCTGCGAGGACCCTCGAAAAGGCATGCCATTTCCGACGCAGGCCCCCGGCCCCTCCCCCCCGCGGACCGAGGCTATAGCCCACCGGCCTCGGGGACTATTTCCGCAGCTGCGCTGGGCATTTCTTGCCATTTAGGGCAGGCTTCTGATCGTAGCCTCCCCAGGCACACGAGGACCCTCGAAAAAGGTACCCATTTCCGGCGCGAGCCCGAACTTCCCTCCCCGGCCCCAGCGGACCAAGGCTATAGCCCACCGGCCTCGGTGACCTATTTCACAGCGATGCGCTGGGCATGTCTTGTAATTTAGGGCGAGCTCTGACGTAGCCTCCCCAGGCACCACGAGGACCCTCGAAAGACCGTACCCATTTCGGCCAGGCCCCAGCCTCCCCAACCCCAGCGGACCAGGCTATAGCCCAGCCTCGGTGAACTATTTCAGCGCTGCGCGGCATTTCTTGTCATTTTAGGGCAGGCCTCGACCGTAGCCTCCCAGGGCACCACGAGGACCCTCGAAAAGGCATGTACCCATTCGGCCACCTCCCCGGCCCAACCCCGCGGACCGGCTATGGCCCCGGCCTCGGCGACTATTTCCTGGCGCTGCGCTGGGCATTCTTGCCATTTTAGGGCAGGCTTCTGACCGTAGCCTCCCACATTGGCACGAGACCCTCGAAAGACTGTACCCATTTCCGGCCGACAGGCCCCGAGCCCCTCCCACCCCCCGGACCAAGGCTATAGCCCACCGGCCTCGGTGACTATTCACGCAGCTGCGCGCTGGGCATTCTTGTCATTTTAGGGCAGGCCTCGGCCGTAGCCTCCACCTGGGCACGAGACCTCGAAAAGGCTGTACCCATTTCCGCACCCAGGCCCCGAACCCAAGGCTATATCCCACGGCCTCGGCGACAATTTCCGCGCAGCTGTGCGCTGGCATTTCTTGCCATTTGGGGCAAGCCCTGACCGTAGCCTCCCAGGCGCGAGGACCCTCGAAAGACTGTACCCATTTCCGCAGGCCCCAGAACTTTCCTCCCAGCCCCGCGGACCAAAGGCTATAGCCACCGGCCTCGTTGACCATTTCACAGCTGCAGCCTCGGTATTCTTGCCATTTTAGCGGGGCCTCGACGTAGCCTCCCACAGGGCACACGAGGACACTAAAAAAGACTTTACCCATTTCTGACGACCAGAACCCCCGAACCCCCTCCCCAACCCCCGCGGACCAAAGGCTATAGCCCACCGACCTCGGCAACTATTTCACGCGCTTCGCCGCTGGGAATGTCTTGCCATTTTAGGGCAGGCTTCTGTGCCTCCATTTGGGCTACGAGGACCCTCGAAAGACCGTACCCATTTCGGCGGCCGAGCCCGAAACCCCTCCCCGCCCCAGCGGACCAAGGTTATAGCCCACGGCCTCGGTGACTATTTCCGCAGCTCTGCGCGCTGGGCATTTCTTGTCATTTTAGGGCAGGCCTCTACGTAGCCTCCCACAGGCACCACGAGGACCCTCAGAAAAGTACCCATTTCAGCGCCCTCCCCGGCCCGCGGACCAGGCTATATCCCACGGCCTCGGCGACTATTTCCGCGCTGGGCATTTCTTGCCATTTTAGGGCCTGGCCACACGTAACCTCCCACTGGGCCTTGAGGACCCTCGAAAAAGCCGTACCCATTTCGGCGAGCCCCAGAACTTCCCTCCCAGACCCCGCGGACCAGGCTATAGCCCATGCCTCGGTGACCATTTCACTGTGCGCGGCTGGGTATTTCTTAGCCATTTAGCGCGGGCCTCGACCGTAGCCTCCCACTGGCTGCGAGGACACTCGAAAACTACCCATTTCGGCGAACCTCGACGCCCCTCGGCCCCAGCCCCGGACCAATGGCTATAGCCCACCGGACCTCGGCGACTATTTCACCTTGTGCCGCTGGCATATCTTGCCATTTTAGGGCGAGCTTCGACCGTAGCCTCACTGGGCACGAGGACCCTCGAAGACGTACCCATTTCTAACGACAAGGCCCCGAAACCCCTCCCGGCCCCAGCGGACCAAGGCTATAGCCCACGGCCTCGGTGACTATTTCCTGTATTTGCGCTGGGCATTTCTTGTCATTTTAGGGCGGGCCTCGACCGTAGCCTCAGGCACGAGGACCCTCGAAAGACTTTACCCATTTCCGGCGCCCCTCCCAACCCCGCGGACCAAAGGCTATAGCCCACCGGCTTCGGCGACTATTTCGCGCGCTGCGCCGCAGGGCATTTCTTGCCATTTTAGGGCAAGCTTCTGACGTAGCCTCCCCTGGGCTGCGAGGACCCTCGAAAGACTGTACCCATTTCCGGCGGCGGGCCCCCAAACCCCCCGGCCCCGCGGACCAAGGTTATAGCCCACGGCCTCGGTGACTATTTTGTGCTCTCCGCTGGGACATTTCTTGCCTTTTTAGGGCAGGCCTCGACCGTAGGCTCCCCTTTGGGCACCACGAGGACCCTCGAAAAGGCTGCCATTTCCGGCGGGCCCCGAACCCCTACCCGCCCCGCGGACCAAAGGCTATTGCCCACCGGTGGGCTATTTCGCAGCTCTCCCGTGGGACATTTCTTGCCTTTTAGGGCGGGCCTCAGACCGTAGGCTCCCACTGGGCTACGAGGACCCTCGAAAAACTGTACCCATTTCAGGCGGCGGGCCCCGAACCCCTCCCCAGCCCCGCGGACCCAGGCTGTAGCCCACCGGCCTCGGTGACCTATTTCCTGACTGCGCTGGGCATTTCTTGTCATTTTAGGGCAGGCGTCTGACCGTAGCCTCCCACAGGGCACAAGAGGACCCACGAAAAACTGTGCCCATTTCAGCGCCCTCCCCAGCCCCGGGACCAAGGCTATATCCCACGGCCTCGGCGACTATTTCACCTTGTTGTGCTGGCATTTCTTGCCATTTTAGGGCGAGGCCCTGACCGTAGCCTCACTTTGAGCGCGAGGACCCTCGAAAAGACTGTACCCATTTCCGACACAGGCCCAGCCTCCCAGCCCGCGGGACCAAAGGCTATAGCCCACCGGCCTCGGGGACTATTTCCTGTATTGCGCGCTGGGCATTTCTTGCTATTTTAGGGCAGGCCTGATCGTAGCCTCCAGGGCACACGAGGACCCTCGAAAAGGCATGCCATTTCCGGCCCGGGCCCCAGCTTCCCTCCCAACCCCCGCGGACCACAGGCTATAGCCCACCGGCCTCGGTGACCATTTCCTGCGCGCGATGGGCATGTCTTTCCATTTTAGGGCAGGCTTGACCGTAGCCTCCCCAGGCACCACGAGGACCCTCGAAAGGCCGTACCCATTTCGTGACGAGCCCCGAAACCCCTCCCGGCCCAGCGGACCAAAGGCTATAGCCCACCGGCCTCGGTGAATATTTCCTGCGCTGCGCGCTGGGCATTTCTTGTCATTTAGGGCAGGCCTCGACCGTAGCCTCCCCAGGCACCGAGGACCTCGAAAAGGCATGCCCTTTTCCGGCGCCCCTCCCCAGCCCCGGACCAAGGCTATAGCCCACGGCCTCGGCGACTATTTCACCTTAGCGCTTGCTGGGCATGTCTTGCCATTTAGGGCAAGCTTCATTGTAACCTCCCACTTTGGGCACACGAGGACCCTCGAAGGACCGTACCTATTTCGGCGGCCAGGCCCCGAAACCCCTCCCGACCCCCGCGGACGAAGGCTATAACCCACCGGCCTAGGTGACTATTTAGCGCCCGGCGCCGCTGGGCATTTCTTGCCATTTTAAGGCAGGCCACAGACCGTAGCCACCCACAGGGCACACGAGGACCCTCGAAAAGGCTGTACCCATTTCCGGCGCCCTCCCAGCCCCAGACCAAAGGCTATATCCACCGGCCTCGGCGACAATTTCCTTGCTGTGCGTGCGGCATTTCTTGCCATTTAGGGGCAAGCCGTAGCCTCCCACTTGGGCGCGAGGACCCTCGAAAAGGCATGCCCATTTCGGCGCGAGCCCCAGACTTTCCTCCCCAGCCCCGCGGACCAAGGCTATAGCCCACCGGCCTCGTTGACCATTTCACGCCGCCTTTCGGGCATTTCTTGCCATTTTAGGGCGGGCCTCGACCGTAGCCTCCCACGAGAGCACGAGGACACTCGAAAGACTTTACCCATTTCCGGCCAGAACCCCGAACCCTCCCAGCCCCGCCGACCAACGGCTATAGCCCACCGACCTCGGCAACTATTTCACGCGCGGCGCCGCTGGGAATGTCTTGCCATTTTAGGGCAGGCTTCTGACCGTAGCCTCCAGCTGGGCACCACGAGGACCCTCGAAAAGGCCGCACCCATTTGACGAGCCAGGCCCGAAACCCCTCCCCACCCGCGGACCAAAGGTTATAGCCCACGGCCTCGGTGACTATTTCCGCAGCGCTGCGCGGCTGGGCATTTATTGTCAATTTAGGGCAGGCCTCGACCGTAGCCTCCACAGGACACAGAGGACCCTCGAAAGGCGTACCCATTTCGGCGCCCCTCCCCAGCCCCGCGGACCAAGGCTATATCCCACCGGCCTCGGCGACTATTTCCGCTGTGCGCTGGGCATTTCTTGCCATTTAGGGCGAGGCCACGGTATAGCCTCCCAGGCGCGAGGACCCTCGAAAAGACTGTACCCCTTTCCGACGCCCGAGCCCCGAACTTCCCTCCCCAACCCAGCGGACGAGGCTATAGCCCACCTGCCTCGGTGACCATTTCACCTTGTTGCGGCTGGGTATTTCTAGCCATTTAGCGCGGGCCTCGGCCGTAGCCTCCACGGGCTGCGAGGACACTCAAAAACATGTACCCATTTCGACAGCAGAACCTCCGACGCCCCTCCCACCCAGCGGACCAGGCTATAGCCCACCCGACCTCGGCGACTATTTCACGCGCTGCGCCGCTGTCATGTCTTGCCATTTTAGGGCAAGCCACCGTAGCCTCCCAGGCGCGAGGACCCTCAAAGACCGTACCCATTTCTATGACGAGCCCCGAACTTTCCTCCCAACCCCCGCGGACCAAAGGCTATAGCCCACCGGCCTCGGTGACTATTTCACGCGCTGTGCCCCTGGGCATTTCTTGTCATTTTAGGGCAGGCCTCTGACCGTAGCCTCCCACAGGCCTCACGAGGACCCTCGAAAAGACTGTACCCATTTCCGGCGCCTCCCAACCCCGGCCCCAGCGGACCAAAGGCTATAGCCCACCGGCCTCGGCGACTATTTCAGAGCGGCTGCGCTGGGCATTTCTTGCCATTTAGGGCAAGCTTCTGACGTAGCCTCCCACTGGGCACACAGGACCCTCGAAAAAGGCCGCCCATTTCCGGCGGGCCCCAAACCCCCTACCCAGCGGACCAGGCTATAGCCCACGGCTCGGAGACTATTTCGCGCTCTCCATCGTGGGACATTTCTTGCCTTTTAGGGCGGGCCTCAGGCCGTAGCCTCCCACGGGCACCACGAGGACCCTCGAAAGACTGTACCATTTCCGGCGCGACCCCTCCCCAACCCCGGGACCAAAGGCTATAGCCCACGGGCCTCGGGAGGTGTTCCAGCGCTGTGGGACATTTCTTGCCTTTTAGGGCAGGCCTCGAACCGTAGCCTCCCCTTTGCGGACGCTACTCAAAGACTAGACCCATTTCCGATGGCGAGTCCCCAAATCTCCCTCCGAACCCCAGTGGACGAGGCTATAGCCGGCCCGGCGACTATTTCGTGCATTCGCCGCTTGGCATTTCTTGCCATTTAAGCGAGCCTCGACCGTAGTAGCCTCTCACTAGGGACACGAGAACCCTTGAGAAGACTGTACCCATTCGGCGGCCCAGGCGCCCTCCCAACCCCAGCGGACCAAGGCTATAGCCCGCCGGCCTCGGCGGTGTTGGCATTGCGCGCTGGCATTTCTTGCCGTTTTAGGGCGAGGTTACTGGCCGTAGCCTCCCCGCCCAGGCACACTAGGACCCTCGAAAAGACTATACCCATTTCCGACGCCCTGAACCCCCGAACCCCCCACCCCAACCCCTGCGGACCAAAGATTTTAGCCCACCGGCCTCGGCGACTATTTCACGCGCTGCGCCGCTGGGCATTTCTTGCCATTTTAGGTCAGGCTTCTGACCGTAGCCTCCCACTGGGCACACGAGGACCCTCGAAAAGACTGTACCCATTTCCGGGCGGGCCCTCCCAAGCCCCCCAGCGGACCAAGGCTATAGCCCACCGGCCTCGGCGACTATTTGGCGCTGCGCGCTGGTATTCTTACCATTTTAGGGCGGGGCCTCGGCCGTAGCCTCCCCAGCTGGGCACCACGAGGACCCTCGAAAGACTGTACCCATTTCCGGACGAGCCCCTAAACCGCCTCCACAACCCCAGCGGACCAAGGCTATAGCCCTACGGCCTCGGCGACTATATGCTGCCGCTGGGCATTTCTTGCCATTTTAGGCGAGGCCTCGACCGTAGCCTCCCGGCAGGCACACGAGGACCCTGAAAATTCTGTACCCATTTCCGATGAGCCCCAGCCCCTCCCACCCCCGCGGACCAAAGGCTATAGCCTACGGGCCTCGCGACTATTGCGCTCCGCTGGGCGTACTTGCCATTTTAGGGCAGGCCTCGACCGTAGCCTCCCCAGGCTGCAGGACCCTCGAAAGACTGTACCCATTTCCGATGGCAGAACCCCCCAAACCCCTCCCCGAACCCAGCGGACCAGGCTATATCCACGGCCTCGGCGACTATTTCCTGTGCATTGCGCCGCTTGGCATTTCTTGTCATTTTAGAGCGGGCCTCGACCGTAGCCTCACGGCAGGGGCACGAGACGCTGAAAGACTGTACCCATTTCCGACGCCCCTCCCCAACCCCCGCGGACCAAAGGCTATAGTCCACCGGCCTCGGCGACTATTTGACGCGCTGCGCCGCTGGGCATTACTTGGCATGTTAGGGCAGGCCTCTGACCGTAGCCTCCCACTGGGCACACGAGGACCCTCGAAAATACTGTACCCATTTCCGGCCCGGCCCTGAAGCCCCCACCCCAGCGGACCAAGGGCTATAGCCACGGCCTCGGTGACTATTTCAGCCTTGTGCGCGCTGGCCATTTCTTGCCATTTTAGGGCGGCTTCTGACCGTAGCCTACCTACAGGCACACGAGGACCCTCGAAAAGCTGCCATTTCCGGACTACGAGCCCCGAAACCCCTCCCAACCCCAGCGGACCCAGGCTAGCCCACGGCCTCGGTGACTATTTCACGTGCTGCTGCGCTGGGCATTCTTGTCATTTTAAGGCGGGCCTCGGCCGTGGCCTCAACCAGGGGCACACGAGACCCTCGAAAGACTGCCATTTCGGCGCCCTCCCCAACCCCAGCGGACCCCCCGCGGACCACCGGCCTCAGCGACTATTTCACGCAGCTGCGCGCTGCAGCATTTCTTGCCATTTAAGGGGCATACCTCTGACCGTAGCCTCCAGCAGGGCACACGAGGACCCTCGAAAACATGTACCCATTTCCGGCGCCCTCCCCAACCCCCGCGGACCAAAGGTATAGCCCACCGGCATCGGCGACTATTTCACGCGCTGCGCCGCTTGGCATTTCTTGCCATTTTAGGGTAGGCTTCTGACCGTAGCCTCCCACTGCGCACACGAGGACCCTCGAAAAGACTGTACCCATTTTCGACGACCAGAGCCCCCGAAAGCCCCCCCCCCACCCCCGCGGACCGAAGGCTATAGCCCACCGGCCTCGGCGACTATTTCACGCGCTGCGCCGCTGGGCATTTCTTGCCATTTTAGGGCAGGCCTCTGACCGTAGCCTCCCACTGGGTACACGAGGACCGTCGAAAAGACTGTACCCATTTCCGACGACCAGAACCCCCGAAACCCCCTCCGCAACCCCCGGGGACCAAAGGCTATAGCCCACCGGCCTCGGCGACTATTTGACGCGCTGCGCCGCTGGGCATTACTTGCCATTTTACGGCATGCTTCTGACCGTAGCCTCCCACTGGGCATACAAGGACGCTCGAAAAGACTGTACCCAGTTCCGATGACCAGAGCCCCCCAAACCCCCTCCCCAACCCCCGCGGACCAAAGGCTATAGCCCACCGGCCTCGGTGACTATTTCACGCGCTGCAACGCTGGGCATTTCTTGCCATTTTAGGTCAGGCTTCTGATCGTAGCCTCCCACTGGGCACACGAGGACCATGGAAAAGACTGTACCCATTTCCGACGACCAGAGCACCCTAAACCCCCTCCCCAACCCCCGCGGACCAAAGGCTATAGCCCACCGGCCTCGGCGACTATTTCCGCTGCTGCGCTGGGCATTTCTTGTCATTTGGGCAGGCCTCGACCGTAGCCTCCAGCTGGGCTACGAGGACCCTCGAAAAGACTGTACCCATTTCGGACGGAGAACCCGCCTCCCAGGCCCCGCGGACCCAAAGGCTATAGCCCACGGCCTCGGCGACTATTTCACGCTGCGCCCGCTTGGGCATTCTTGCCATTTTGGGCGGGCCTCGACCGTAGCCTCCAGCAGGCACCACGAGGGCCTCGAAAGGCTGTACCCATTTCCGGCCCTCCCCAGCCCCCGGACCAAGGCTATAGCCCACCGGCCTCGGCGACTATTTGCTCTGCGCGCTGGGCATTACTTGCAATGTTAGGGCGGCTTCTGACCGTAGCCTCCCACTGGGCACCACGGACCCTCGAAAATCTTGTACCCATTTCCGTGACAGAGCCCCTAAAGCCCCCCCAGCCCCAGCGGACCGAGCTATGGCCCACCGGCCTCGTGACTATTTCGCGCGCTGCGCGCTGGGCATTTCTTGCCATTTTAGGGCGGCTTGACCCGTAGTCTCCCCACTGGGCACGAGGACCTCGAAAGACATGCCCATTTCTGACTGCGGGCCCCGAAACCCCCTCCCGGCCCCGCGGACCAAAGGCTATAGCCCTGCCTCGGTGACTATTTGGCCGTGCTGCGCGCTGAGGCATTACTTCATCATTTCAGGGCATGCTTCTGACCGTAGCCTCCAGCGGGCACCGAGGACCCTCGAAAAATGTACCCATTCCGGACGCCCGACCCCAAACCCCTCCCCGGACCCGGGACCAAGCTATAGCCCACGGCCTCGGTGACTATTTCACGCGCCGCCGCTGGACATTTCTTCCCATTTAGGCGGGCCTCGACCGTAGCCTCCACTGCGCACCGGGACCATGAAAAGGCTGTACCGTTTCCGGCGACCGGCCCTAAACCTCCCCAACCCCGCGGACCAAGGCTATAGCCCCACCGGCCTCGGCGACTGTTTAAGCTGCTGCCGCTGGGCATT
>JASUUH010000108.1:1800000-2011877 GCA_030449925.1 Citropsis articulata | reverse complement strand
ATACGTTTTCTTTTTATTATTATTATTATTATTATTATTGCCATAACAAACACGTTTTTCTTTTATTATTTTGCAAAACCAAGGAGGATGTCCAAAAAGCAACCAAAAATATGAAACCATGGCCGGTCATGTCATTATACAACACGTGAAACCATGGCCTGTCATGACATAACAAAGCCGCCGTGGCCCTTTTCCAGAGGTTCTGCCCAAACTTCAGTCAAAGGAAGGCAGAAACTTGCGCAGCCCCACCTCGTCGTGGGACGGTCCAGAGTTGTTGTACACCTGTACAATGTGACAACAGTAATAGGTTTTGAAGTAGGATTAACATTGAGTTTCATTTTGAGACTCACTGGAAATTTTTTTTTACAATTTAACAAAATATTTTAAGATATTATAAAATAGTTTGTTAGGCCTTAAAAGTTCATGACTCACTTAGTCTTTATATATGTTATATTTAATAAAGGGTTAATTTTAAGTTATTCTTCATAAATTAATTATCATTAAATCATCTCTTCACTTTTAAAAGTCTCAATTTAGTGTAAATATTTTGAGAAGACAAAGGAAAAAAAAAAATCAACCCACACAATTTTTCTCTTATCTTTTAAATAAAAAATAAAATGACTTGAGATTTTCAAAAATAAAAAAATAATTAAAAATAATCAATTAACGAGAGAGTAATCCAAAATTTACCCTCATATAAATATATATAATGACAGAATGATGATCAACTAGAGTTGGAATCCCATTTTACATAAATTAAAGTTTAAAGAATCAAGGCCCAGAGTTTTTTATTGCATGTCATCAGCGTCATTATCAGATCCTCGTTCGGTCGTTGCTCTCCCTTTGTGTTTTGTGAAGACATAACTTACGTAGACAATAATAGTACGTTTCGTTCAAAATTAGAGCCAAACCGACAGTAAATACAAGAAGAAAGATAATACATCATGTGATGCATTATTGTTTTAGAATGTGATACACGACACAAGAGAGTAATCCAGAATTAAAATGTTATACACATGATACATAATGTCTCATGCACCAGCATTGCGTTTTATCATCAAGGTTTGGATTTAAACTAAGAAATTTTAATTCAACAATTTATCTTTGATATATAAATGATAATAACATATACAAACTATGCATCTGCCTTTCTACATTCTTATTCGTTTGTGAAATTGTTTTTATGACAAAAGCACATTTTTTTTTTTTCTTTTTCTTTATAAAGTAATCGGCTGGCCCTTGGTGGAGCTGTAAGATGAATCAAAATAAAATGACTTATGTACCATTAATCAATAAATGAATATATGCAAACGTACCTGAATCATAATTCTTAACTATACTCGAGAGACGTGCTGTATATCTTACAGATCATAACGTTTTCCAAAAATTTTTAACTTTCGCTTTGCACTCTTTTTAATGATGGTAGGATTAAAAGTATTTATATAAATAATTCTTTTATTATCATCAATATTCTATTTCATTCCACCATAAAAATAAAAATTGTCTTTAAACTTTTACATATTGAAAACTCATACCCTATAGAGTAATAATATTTTATCCTCTCATTTTCACTAACGTCCACTTTTAAGTTAATGTAGTATATTTCTAAAAATACCCTTACCTCCAAGAATTTTTTTTTAAATTTCACAATCTTTCTATGAATTAAATTCAAAACGCATACAACAAAATTCCTTGTCACAATGCATCTTGAAAATTTTCAAACTGGAACTAAACCATTCTTTTATAGAAGAAACCAAGTTAATGCTTCTAGCTTCATTTCAAGTTTCAATCATGCAAAATTCTTTAAAGAAATATTAAAATCCTTCTTAAGTAGCAAAAGAGATCAACGAGTACTTCACAATAATTTATACAAATTAACACTTATTAATTGTTAAAAAAAGATTAAATACAAAGGAAACGGTGAAATGAATTCCTAGCCAAAATTTCAAAATGAGATTGCTTTATGGCGTGCGAGCAGTGGCTTCCCTGGTCACATGGCATGACGCAGTGCAGAACAGCGGCTCTGCCCTGCATTGTGCATCGTGAGGCGTAGCAATTCTTTGCCCTAGTGTGAAGCACACCCGTACATGGCGGTGCCTGAGTGAGAGAGTGAGTGCAAAGGAGATGAGTGAAAAGAACAAAAATATATGTTTATTTTTAATAAAAAAATTGGAAATAAGTGGTATTAACTGAATAATGAGGGTAGTGAGAGGATTGAAGGAGCTCAATTTCGCTACTCTAAAATTATTATATAAGTCCAACGTTAGATTAAGGATCCAAGTAAATTAATACTTAACTAATCTAACCAAGGTTTGGAGGGGTTTAAAGCATGAAGAGTTCTTATTTCTTTCGTAGAGGGCTTTGTCCATTTTCCACAAGATAATAGAGACAAACTAATTGTGATTAAAATTTGAAAAAACTGAGCTTGTTCAACGATGTGAAATGTTTCGAATAGATCTTGTGGTTTCTAGTATATATCCAGTGTGTTGAATGGTTTTTGCGGTTCACATGCAAACTACTTAATTTGATTGAAAGCAACTGTTAATTTAATTTGACGATCATCTCTCTGTATAAATATGCATGCAGCCTCCTCTTCATTCCTTCAAGAATTGCATTTTGCTTACTTCGATAGCCATTATTTTGCTGTTCATACTTTTGAATCAAATTATCTCCATGGATTTCCTTTTTAATCTTGAAAAAATTCCGACTGATGAATCTAAATTACCATTTATAACCATTGTTTTGGTGACACTGATTGCTCCTATTGTTGGTTTCTTCAAACTTAACAAAGTGTTGCCAATTCTAGGCAACATATTTGCACCGGGATCATTCGGCGCTGTTGCAAGGGCAAGCTTTCTTTATCCTCAAATTATCCGGAGATTTCCAACGGATATGTTTTCATTTGTTAAGAATTAACTATTCAAAGAGATAATCAAACTCCCATAAGATAAAGCTCTTTCAAAATACAATATATTGATATGCATGTCGTATAAAATTTTGCCCTTTTTTTTTTTGCTTCCTTGATTTATTTCTTTATCCTGACAGGGTTTTGAAGCAACATTAATATTTTGCACTAAGCATTATGCATGTGCTAGTTCTATGTATTCAAATTACGTGACAGCTGTAATCCACCATGTGCTTTTCAACACATACAGTGTTAACATTATCTTCAAAATGATTTCAGGAAAAACAAGCAACCTCTCCTCCAGGCCCAGCTCCGTGGCCCATTGTCGGAAACCTTCCAGAGATATGGAGAAACAAGCCAACTTTCAGGTGGATTCATGGTCTCATGGAAGAACTAAACACGAACATTTGTTGCATCCGTCTAGGAAATGTTGTTATCCCAGTGACTTCGCCGGAAATTGCCCTAGAATTTTTAAAAGTTAATGACTCAGTTTTTGCATCAAGGCCCCTTACAATGGGGACAGAGTACCTCAGCGGTGGATTCTTGTCATTAGCAGTTGTGCCGTCGGGACAGCAATGGAAGAAAATGAGAAAGGTGGTGGCTTCTCATGTGTTAAATTCAGTGCGACTTCACTCTCTACTCGTTAAGAGAGAAGAAGCTGACGATCTTGTTAGCTTCGTTTATAATCAATGCTTTAGGAATAACGTTGATTCTCTCATAAATGTAAGACTTGTCGCTCGTCGTTATTGTGGAAACGTGATTAGGAAAATCATGTTTAGCAGGAGGTATTTTGGTGAAGGAAAAGATAGCGGAGGACCAGGATTTCAAGAAGAAGAGCACGTTGAATCACTCTTCATTGTACTTAACCACATCTACTCTTTCATTCTATCAGATTACGTTCCTTGGATGAGAGCGTTCGATTTAGAAGGCCATGAAAGGATTGTAAGTGATGCTATGAGAACCATCTCCAGGTATCACGATCCGATTATAGATGAGAGGGCTCGACAATGGAGATGTGGGAAGAAGAAGGAGGCTGAGGACCTGCTTGACGCCCTCATTTCAGCGAAGGATGAAAATGGGAAGCCATGGCTATCAGTCCCCGAGATCAAAGCTCAATGCGTGGTAAACAGATACGAAGGAGATTGCTGTTATTTTTCTTATAGTTTTTGGTTTTACCAATTACTCCTTGCAGTTTTCATGATATTTAATATTGAGCTACAGGTCAAAATTTTAACCCAAAAAATTTGATTATTTCGTGGCTAGGATGAGTTTCTTATGAAGTTTTGAAATCAAAGAGATCAGAGGTGAAAAATTACTTGAGTTACCAATTAACTCCACTAAATCTATTAATGTAGCCCTGTCAAATTTATAAAAATAACCTCGTAAACTCATAAACCCCTGAAGTGAACCTAAGTCTATATTTTACAAAATGCTGATGTGCTCGCTTTACAAAATAGAGATTACTGAGTGCTAGACCAGTCCTTTCTCACAATATTATATGTTCATTGTAGGAATTGATGGTAGCAACAGTGGACAACCCTTCAAATGCAGCCGAATGGGCGATAGCAGAGATGCTCAACCAGCCCGACATCCTTAAAAAGGCGACAGACGAAATAGACAGGGTTGTTGGAAAAGGAGACTTGTTCAAGAATCAGACATCCCCCATCTCAATTATGTCAAGGCTTGTTTAAGGGAAGCTTTTCGCATTCATCCCATTGCACCATTTAACGTACCTCATGTCTCAACATGTGACGCCACAATTGCTGGGTACTTCATTCCCAAGGGCAGTCATATTTTGCTAAGCCGACAAGGGCTCGGACGGAACCCGTAGTGTGGGAAGATCCTTTAAAATTCAGACCAGAACGCCATATTAATTTGGCCGATCATCATCATCAAGTTGAGCTCACGGAACCAGAATTAAAATTCATTTCATTTAGTAGAGGAAGGCGTGGTTGCATGGGCGTGGCACTTGGGTCTGAGATGACGGTAATGTTATTGGCAAGACTTCTTCATGGATTTGATTGGAGCGTGCCATCGAATGAGGAGAAAATTGATTTAGCAGAGTCGAAATTTGATCTCTTTATGGCTAAACCCTTGCATGCACGTGCAATGCCTCGTTTGCCTGCTGAGCTATACTCGGCCTAATTCCTAATATAAAATATGTATCCAGTATCGAAATAAAATAGCTGTCGAAATACAAAAGTTCGAAGTAGAACAAATAATTGCTGATGGAAACCAAGCCTTTGTTTTCATGTTGTGAATTCCATGAAACATGAAAAGAATAAATCAATAAATCGAAATTATGGGTAAATTCTATTACCATGCGACTCTATAAATTAAGCCTCCGCTTTTATGGCTGCTTATTTATAGCATTTGTTTTTATATCAAGAAAATGGATCATCATGCAAAAATATCTATTACCTCAATTCAGCCCCTTCTAGAAAGTTAAAATTTGTGAGTGAGGAAGTAAAGGAAAGAAAAGAAAATAAAGAAAAACTGAAGAAGGTAAGAAGCGGCTCCTTGAGGGAGAGGGCGACAAAAGAAATAGGACAAATGAAAGGGTGCGTTTTATATTATTTTTCGATTGATATTCTTTACATTTGTTTTAGAGAGAATGATATTTGATTTTGATATTATGTGCTCAGAAGAAAATTTTATTTAGTAACTTGTTTTAAAATAGTTTATAAAAATAAAAACAGTGAAAATATATTTAGTTATTTGTCTGAAAACATGAGAAAAGTAAAATTACACCATATTTTTTAATTTTTTCATTTAAATTTAATTAGAATAAAATGCAAATGAACTTGTAAAAAAAGAATTTAATTGCCTATCACCAATAAAACAACCTCAGAACTTATTACTTTTCTTTTTTTTAAACTGTTCATATTTTGTTCTTTCAAAAAAATTAAAAAAATAAATCTGTATTTAATATTTTATGTAAAAGAAATGTACAGAAAAATTATTAAGGATAATTATTGAATATCAGTGAGCAAGACAAGGATAACAATAAGTAAAATGAAAAAAGATTAAAAAGCATAAGAAGACCTAGTATATGGGCACCTGTGAAAGCAGAAATTTTAAAGTACCTCTAAATTACTATATCAACTATATAACAAGAAATATTATGGTATGTGTGTGTATTTGTTTTGAAGAATTAGCATGCAATTGGTGGTTGTATAAAATTCAAATACATGTTTCATTCTTCACTACTACAAAAATGGGCTTCACTGACACTAAATTAGTGTCAGTAATTACTTTTCCTGACACTTGTTAATTGTGTTAGTAATGCTCAAGCCAGAACACACTGACACAAAAAATGAGTGTCAGTGATTTTTGTATCAGTAATTCATGTCACTAGAGTATCACCAAAATAATGATACAATAGTGTTAATATTTTATGATACTATTTACATGTCAGTAATTTATGTGACTATAGTATCAATAACAAGCCAGCTCAATAATATAAAAAAGTATTCATGTCAATTTAAATATTTAGTGTCAGTATTTAGTAATGTTATGCAGGATTGGTTAATAAATTTTTTTATTCTAATTATATTTTTCCTGTTTGTTTTACAACCAAAAGAAAGCTCAAAATATATTAAATATATAAAATGTTGCAATATAATTCACGTAATAAACATTCTAAATACATCACTCAAATTCACTTGATTCAACTACACCACTATCTGGAAAAGAAAAATTTAAGTACTAAATTAAATTTTCAATAACCACAAAGTACTAATTTAGTTTCCACCAAAAAGAAGCACAAGAACATCACTCAATATCCATCTGCAGGTTCATTTTTTTCCCACCTACAACAACATAAAATCAATTAGTATGGAAATAGATTATGGAAAACAAAATGATTGCAAGTAGTTAAACAGAGCAATTGAAGGATGTTTCAACAACTAATAAAACCATAAAAAATAATATTATAATAATACTGAAACTTATAAAAATAAAGAACCTTAGCTTAAGTCGTCTGAATAAGCCATGTTGTATAACCTGTTACAAGTCACAGAAAACAAAACATCTAAGTCAATCTAATTAAAACCTTCCTATTTTTTATAATCAAACAACAGAAATCTGCAATCAAAACATCCATTTGCCTAGTCAAACTTTCAGCCTTAGCATAAACCTCTTTCACTTTAATCTCGTAAAAATTGTCAAATTTATCAAACTCTCATCAAGCCTTCAAAAAAATATTTTCATTGCAAAGTAGCCCAAAAAAATTACAAGAGTTGTTTTGACTTTACAATAGCAACAAAATAGCCCTCGGAAATCTGTAGGGTCATGTTGAAAATGACCACTAGAAATCTACAGGGCTGTCTTGTTACTATTCTCAGTAATAGAAACAACCTTTCACAAATTAACACTTTCAGATGAATTAGAAAGGAAAATAATGTTACTTATGATAGTCACCATTGTTGAAGTCATAGCAGATAACCTGCAAATTAACTGAATAGAAATGCACCAAGGTCATTATAAATTGGCACTGCTTATTGAAATGATCAACAACATTGACACTGACACCTCATACATGAATTCAGATTTTAAGCATATAAAGAGAGTTCAAATGAATGATTGCTTATACATTTTATAATAGATTTTACAACAATAAAGTAGATAAGTGGAAACTCTACTAAAGGTATGTTTCTAGTATAAGGAATCAAACATAAGTAAAGAAGCAAGGTAGTATCTTATCATCTGCATAATCAACACACCGTGATAGAAATCAAATCAAATAAATACTATGAATGCTAAAATATGGAAGAAAATAATTAAAACATTTTCTGTAAAATATTATTATTATTATTAATCAATAACAAGTCTTAATATAAAGTGAAAAGTTTTTGATGATAACATAAACATCTAAAACTATAGTCAAATACTCAAAAGCTGAAACCAAAATATCAAAAAAAAATTTATAAAAGCAATAACAATAAACCTAAGTAACAAACACGACAGACTAACCAACCTTTTTAAATTTCTTCTTGGCTATTTTGTTAACAAGCTTCGCCTTCACCACAACGAGTTGGTTCTCAGGCAAAAGGCCCTTACCCAAAACCTTAACTTAGTCAAATTGAGTCATATAAATCATAGGGACATTGTCTTTGGAAGCCTTGGTTTTGACCTCCTGAGGTACCATTGGCCGAAGCCTTTTTTTTTTTTTAAAATCCATGACAATGAAAACTGATCTTTTATTCAAGCAAATGAAGTAAAACCCATGCTCAAAGATAACATAATAACTAGATGGCAATTTTGAACACTAGTGTCTAAAGCCCTGAGGCCTATATATTTGATAAAATAGGACAAACACTAAACACGAATGCTGAAATTCAAAAGTTAAAAGGGTCAACAGAGAATCAAAACATAATACACCCGCCTTTGAAATAAATTCTTGGCCTATGTGGTACAGAAGAGAGATTCAAGAAGCACCGAAATTGCCAAAGGATCAAGTTGCCCTTCTTGAGAAAACCGACCTTATCATTACTAAGGTGATTCATTAAGACAACTACCACACGAGCCCTAAAGTGGAGTTGCCTCTACGCGAGATGTAGGGCAAATTAAATTAATACAAGATACTCACAACTCAATTAATCTGAGTATTTAACTAATCTAATTCAAGCAAAAAATTAAAATGTGGAATCACAACTCACTGTCTCGAGGCGGCCCGGCGTGATGGCGACGATCGAATGTGGTTGCGGCAGCGATTAAGACCGGAGGGTGAGATGGTGACCAGAGACGGAGAAAGCGAGAGCGGCTGAACGAGCGTGAGATAGAAGGGCTACCACTGCTGTGTGCGCATTCAGAGAGAGACGGAGAAAGTGACCAGAGACGGAGAAAGTGAGAGCGATTGAACAAGCGTTAGAGAGAGGGGCTGCTGCTGCTGCTGTGTGTGCATTCAGAGAGAGACGGAGAAAGTGAGAGCGAATGAATGAGCGTGAGAGAGAGGGGCTGCCGCTGTGCGGGCTGCATGTGCCGCTGTCATCATGTGTGCTGCTAAAGCCTTAGAGAGTGGCTGCCGCTAACTAGCGCTTAGGGAAAGTTAGGGATTTGGGCACCTGGAATTGTAGGGATTTTGATTTTAGTTTGTTTGAGAGGGAATAAATTTTGGTGGAGGGAGATCGAAAAATTTGGGTTAAATTATGGTAAAGGGTTTGTAGTTAATTATATATAGTTTAAAGAAACAAAGAAAATATGTGCACTGGTGGTTTGTAGTTTGAAATTAAAATTTTAACTTCGGAGATATTGAGTTCGAGTCCAAGTAAAAGCGTAATTAGAATTATATTTGTTTTTATCACTGATACTAAAGTATCAATAGTTACTGAGTTTTATGCTACCGACACCTCAGTATCAGTGATTTATGATATATATTTGTTTGATAGGTTATAAATAATCATATTATATTTTGTTTAATTCCCTCATATTTTGATTGATTTCGTGCTAAATTGTGGAAATTGTGTTTGATTTGATTTAGGAGATGAAACATGGAGGTTACGATAAAATTTGGATAAAAAGGGCTTTATTTGGGCTTTGCAAACGTGGGCTGACCTTTTCCTAGAGGGAGTTAATTTCCTAACAATTAGAATTGGAGAAGGATTTGGTCTCCTAGCACAAAGAAAAGAAGAAGTCCAAAGGAAGAAGGAAAGGCTAGCAAAAAGGAAACAAAAAGCAATATAAAAGAGAAGCCAAACGTGAGGCAAGGGAGGGGCTTGGACGTGAGGAAGAAAGGAGTCAAGAACGGCTGCTGCACTTTATTCTTTGAAAAATAATCTTTTGTTTTGTTTTGCCACCATGAGTGGCTAAGCTTTTAATTCTGATCCAAGGGTAATCAAATTCCGATTGTAGTTTTGTGAGGCTTTGAACTTAACAAGAATTTCTTCAATCCAAGTAATTTTTATTTTCTTGTTCTCATTATCTATGAATTATTTATATTGATTGAGTTGACGCCTTAATTCAATATTTATTTTTCTATCGCTAGTCATGAGTTTGTGATCCGTAATTGTCATGAATGATTGAATTGAGTAGCAAGGAGTTGGCTCATGTGTGTGTATATTGACGACCGCAATTACATAGCTTGCATGATAGGCTCTAGGGAAATAAAAATACAAATTGATTAAATTGGAGTAATCTGAATTAATTGATCTTGTTTTAGTCATTCTCACTATTCTTAATGCTATCATTAAATTTGATATGGAACGATGATGCCCAGTTAAATTGGTGATAAGTTTGGATTTAGGCGATTGTTTGAGTCTAATGTATTAGGAGAATAATTACTTTCTACGGCTTTTCCGATTAAGTAGACTAAGTTCTTGGATTGAGTAATTTATATTTTTGCCTATGATCAAAGTTGCAATTGGATGGAATTGACATCCTTGGATTGGAAGCTTGGTTAGATTGATTTTTCCTTGTTTAATTTTACATCTTGTTTTATTTAATTTAATTTTATTTTATTTTCGTCAAATTCTCAAAAACCATTAAATTCAAACATTCGGATTCGGTTTCACCAAACCGCTGACCGGATCGCATCCGTAATCATCACAAAGACGCATTCGGCCTTCCTGGATTTCAACCGGTTGTCCGAATCAACCTGTAAGCATCATAAATCGAACCGGTCTTGGATCTCAGATCCTGCTAGGTTAACTCCCAGGAATTTCCAAACATCAAACGACTTACCGTTTTGAAGAAACCGGTTAGCCGGTTTTGTGCAGAACCTTAAAAATCTGATTTTTCTTGGAAAATTAATTGTTTTAAACTTTGAGAAATTAAAATACATAGTTCTCTTGGGATTCGACCTGGTTCCATTATTTCTACAAATTAATTCAGGTGAATCAGTATTTGTTTTGAGGGGCTTCGACAAACTCCGTCATTGTTAAATGGGAAAAATGATCCAAATGTATATCATTACTGACACTTTTTACGAAATGTCAGAAACGAAGTGTCAGTAAAGGTTATTTTTGGAGTAGTGCTTGTATTCAGTGGTTGTATTATCTTTGATGTATTCTGATATTAGAGGTACTATATTAGGTATATAACAAATAAATGAAGCTATAATATGTGTGTATTAATTTTGAAAACCACTAAATAAGTGATGATTATATTAAATTTAATTATGCATGTTGTTGTGCTCAGAATATGTAATCAAGCGCACTAAATAATCACTGCAAAATAAATGACACAATAATTTAATGTGGTTCAACAATATGCCTACATTTATGGAAGCAAGAGAAAAAAAATTGTATTACTAACAATTATTTTGAGTATAATATTTGAAAAAAAAAATTTATTTTTCAAAACCCAAATACACATAGTACTCTCATACACACTTGAAAGGGAAAGCCTCTCAAATACGCATACCCTCTAATTGCTCACTCTCTCAACAATTCTTAACTCAGATTATTTCTCTCAATTTCGGGATGCATTCACCAAGGAATGCTTTGGTATTTAAAAGAGAGCTTCTCCTCTTCATTCAGCTCAACAATTGCAAGAACATGCTCAACTTTCCATTTTCAAAGTTCAATGCCCAGATTTTTGCCAATTTGTCAAAAAGCTTTCTTTTGACTTATCAATTAATTCTCTGGTGAAAAAAAAATCAAAAAAAAAAATGATTACCAATGAACTATCATCTCAAAGTGGATGCATTCGCGACTACCTACGTATCCAAAATCTAGGATTAAACCAACCTAGTTCATGTTTCCCCTGAAAATTTATCACATTCTAAACCAACCTAGTTCATGTTTCCCCTGAAAATTTATCACATTCCCAGGATTTGAATTAGTTTCAAATAATATTGAAATTTAACTCCAGAAATCATCTTTGTCAACATATCTGATGAATTATTTTTTGTATCGATTTTTTTCAACAACACAATACTGCTTTGGATAATCTCCCTCGTGTAGTGATATGTTATATCTATGTATTTTGTTCGAGCAAAATATGTTTGGTTCTTCGCTAGAAATATCGTGCTTTGGTTATCACAGAAGACCTCAATGTTTTCGTGGATTACTCCTAAATCACCTAATAAGCCTTTTAACCAGATAACTTCTTTAACAATTTCAGTTGCTGCCATGTATTTTATTCCTATAGTGGAGAAAGTAATTGTTGATTGTAGAATCGACCTCCAACTAATTGAACCTCCACCCAAAATGAATACATAGCATGTTGTTGATCTTTACTTGTCAAAATATTCGGTGCCCACATTTTTGACAAAATTAGCCAACATTTGGCCAATTTGTCAAAAAACTTTGTTTTGACTTACCAATTTTCAACACATATCATATATTTATACTAATTAATTATATTACCTTTAATTTATTCTACAATTCCTCTCAAGAGTGGGTGGGGCCATCCACATGATTAAATATAAATTTTATCAACATTCGTCATTCGACAGCGATATATGTGGTCTCAAATGAGCCACAACCATAACTCCAATTTGGTGAAATTTTAAATGAAAGAGCAGAGAAACATATAGGGCCTATAATAAATAAGTAAGATGCAAATGAAAAAAAAACAAAGGACTTTAACAATTTCAGTTGCTGCCATGTACTTTATTCCTATAGTGGAGAAAGTAATTGTTGATTGTAGAATCGACCTCCAACTAATTGAACCTCCATTCAAAATGAATACATAACATGTTGTTGAGACTTGTCAAAATATTCGGTGCCCACATTTTTGACAAAATTAGCCAACATTTGGCCAATTTGTCAAAAAACTTTGTTTTGACTTACCAATTTTCAACACATATCATATATTTATACTAATTAATTATATTATCTTTAATTTATTTTACAACTAGAAAATAGAATCGCGCTTCACGCGGCTTTAAAAAAAAATTTAGTATTATCCATTTTTCTTACTTTACACTCACGAAATTGATAAAAATATGAATTGATTTTTTTTTTTTAAGATGAGCCATCTTATAAAAACAAAAAAGTTATTACCAAAGAATACAAGAAAGTATAGCAAGATAAAGAATAAAATAAGAGAATATATTATAGAGTGATTTTATTCATTCTAATCACAGACAAAACAAAAATGAGTTCTCTTTTATAGTTACATAATCACTCCATGAAATTAATGAAAAATTATGGATCATAATTCCTCGTGAGATAGTGAGTTATAGGAAGCTAAAGATTGCTAATAGAGATGGTAAGACTAAGAGATATATGTTATGAACATCTATATTTATTTTAATAAATTCATAACACTCCCCCTTAGATATTCATTACAAAGAATATGCATCATTAAAACATTTACATAATTATTATTGTGTACTAACAATCAAATTAATTATAAGTAGATGAAAAGCCAAATCTAAAAGAAAATTTCTCTATTTATTAGATAATAGAAAATATACAAAGATGAGAAATGGTGATGCCACATCTATTACCAAAGAATACAAGAAAGATGGAAGATAAAGAATAAAATGAGAGAATATATTATAGAGTGATTTTATTCATCTAAAATAAAAGATGAGCTCTCCTTTTATAGTTACATAATCACTCCAATGAAATTAATGAAAATTATGGATCATAATTCGTGAGATAGTGGGAGTTATAGGAACTAATGGAGATAATGACTAATAGATATATGTTATGAACATCTACATTTATTTTAATAAATTCATAACACCCCTTTGGATGTTTATCATGAATAATACGTATCATTAAAACCTTTAAATAATTGTTATTGTGTAATAACAATCAAATTAAGTATGAGAAGATGAAAGCCAAATCTTAAAAAAATTTTATCTATTTATTAGATAATAGAGAATGTACAAAAATGAGAAATGGTAATGCCACATCACCTCCTCAAGTCCCAGCTTTATATATATATATAGATATAGATTCCTCTCAAGAATGGGTGGGACCATCCACAGGATTAAATATAAATTTTATCAACATTCATCATTCGGCAGTGATATATGTGGTCTCAAACGGCCACAACCATAACTCCAATTTGATGAAATTTTAAATGAAAGAGCAAAAAAATATATAGGCCTATAATTAGGATGGCAAACCGTCCTCCAAGCCATTTTTCCTGCTCCTAATCTTGGACGTTTTTATCTCCTGACTGGATTAAAACCCGTTTTTCCATCCGTCCGGGTCCAAGTTAACCCGAAAATCCGTGATTCTGTTTTAAACCCGATCAATAAACCAATTTCATTATTTCAACAATTTATGGTCCTAAAACAATACACAAAGAAAGAGCAAACCAGTGCCTTCGAAAGACAAAATAACCATTAGACCTCTAAAATCCATATGAATTCTAAATTTCTAATCATACCACATCGAAAGAGCATATATAATTTCAGCATATATAACTAAACATAACTTTCAATGATATCAAAAAGAAGAAATAGAAACAAGTAATAAGTCTCACTCATCAAACTCCCAACTCTTCCATCAATATTATATATTAAGTTACATTCTTGGAAATGCTTTACCTGATTCCTTTTGTCCATCTCTTACATTAAAAAAGATTGTTGGAATAAAGCAAATCAAACTCAAAACTATGCAAGAATTCTTATCAGCCCGCATGGATAATTGGAAAAGTTAGAACAAAACTGAAATGGCATAATAATAGTCACAAATTGTAACATCACCCATCACACAATTAATCAGCTCTCAACCCTGCAAAATGCATGCTAAAATAAGATCTTCATACTCATTTACAAGCAATAACACATCCAAATTATAAATCATTCATAAACAATACAAATTTCTCAGCAATAACACATCCAATGATTTAAATCCATAAATTTCAACATTTTAAGTAATAAAATGCCACAAATATAAATCCATAACACAATCTACTCTTCACATTTATTTTTGCAGTAGCAGCAGAGATATTACGGCCATGACACGGCCACTAAGAACGCCACTCCCACTCCCACTCCTCGATCCATCGTTGTTGAATCACTTTTGTTCATTTTCCATTACGAATTTAACATCCTACAAGAATTATATCAAAACAGATTAAACTAACCTACCATTACTCCAATTTCTTCCATTTTATACATTAATTTTTACTGTAACAACGTTCTAACACTTTAAAGATACCATTTCGAATTTATTAACAACAAGTCAGCAACAATTTATTTTCTAACATTTAAAACATACAATCAATCTATTAACAAAGAATAATCAACAATATTTCAAGATAAATCAAATAACCAAGCATAAATCAATATCAAAGCAAACATAAGACAAATCATATAAGATCAAAACCGAGAGGCCAGAACTCACACCACACAGATGTTCACCAATGATGGCATTACAAAAAAGACCGATGATGATGAATAGAGGAGGAGTCGCAAGCCTTCGACATGGTGAACCAAACGAGTCATGACAAAGAACGGTGGGGAACCCAAGCTTGTGACGCGTGCATCTGACCAGTGACGGCAGAACCCAACCTGACGATGGCGAACCCACCAATGGATGATTGTTTGACTGGACTCCAAGACAGCGCGCTTTGTCAGGCTCGTGAGCGAGAGAGAGACGAGAGACGGAGAGAGAGAGACGAGGAAGCGGATAGAAATAGAATTAGGGTTTTTTTTTTTAGTTTGTATTTATATTAACTAATAAATATATTTAAAAATAATTTTAAAAAAATCCAGGTCCGGGTTCCGGATTCATGGGTTATCCCAAACCGACCCTAATCTGATTCATCAAGTTATAAAAATCATTCCGGATCAATTTTTAAGACGGCTCAACCCGCCAATTATCCAGGTTCATCCGGATCCGGGCCGGGTCCGGGTAATTCTGCCATTCCTACCTATAATAAATAAGTAAGATGCAAATGAAAAAAAAAAAATAAGGGACTTGTACGGACTAGTACCGCCACATCTGATTTGGAGCGCCTGTCGGTCTCTTTTTGAACAGATAGACAGCCAACTGAAATAGTGATTCTGCTTGCAGGCAATCGCAAAGAAGCTAGCAGACCTCAGTGGCAAGGCGTACCAACAATCATTGGAGGTGGAGACCCTGTTGCAACGTTGAAAAAGTTGGAGTTGCCAGTGTCATGAACCACATATCAACTAGCGGTGGTGGTGGTGGTGGTGGTGGTGCCGGTTTGGAGTTGCCGGAAGGCAAAGAGCTTCCGGTTGTTGTAGCTCTTGATGAAGCTACGCCAGTTGCCGTCTAAGATCAAAATTTTTATTATTTTCTTTGGCCCACTTGTAATTTAAGTTTGTAAACGAGAATTGAAAACCGTGTAGGAAGATGAGTTCATCTTGTAAATCTTCACCTTTGTGATTAATGTATGGTCCTATTGTTGCTGAAATTGCTACCATATCACTGTATAGGTAGGGCAAGCAGAGCCACCCAATCTTTTTCAAATAAATTGGTTTTTTTCCTCAGTATTTCCTACCCAGTACATATGATGTCATTATGATACCTTGATATGGAAAAAGACTTATCAAGCAACTCTGCCCACATGATTTTCTTGAGTTCAAGCCACAAAACATCACCGTGAGTTCAAGCCACAAAATGAGGATCTCCTAACAACATTTAGTGTTATACCACACACATAAATAGTAGTAGCATTGTATCCATTTACTGTGAGTGAATATAACATACTACTAATCTATGTTAGGGTCACTCACGGGATAATAATGACTTTTAAACACTATTTCTCAAAGGCGGTTTGATTCATTTCATTATCTATAAATCAACATAGAACAGATCATACTATCGTACTGGTACTTTATTATTTGATATTGTGTACGTTTCATATGTTCATAATTTTTTAATATCAAATTTTACTGGCCCCAATATAGGGTCTCACTTAAAAGTCCCACATTGGAACCCAATTGGCTTGGTACTCCCCACCCATGTACAAGTTGACACATGGAATCTTATTAGTGAAAATTCGTAAACTCTAAAATCTGCTGTAGAATTCTAATTCAAATTATATCCAATTAAAATTTTTATTTTCCTCTTCCGTCTCCATAAATCATTCAAATTTTCGCACGACATATTTCAGGATCTGAATTATTTAACTTTCAATTTCCTATTTTATCACATATCGTTTTACCTTTTATATCACCGATTCGTTTCTTTTTTTTTTTTTTTCAAGAATTGTGTTGTCAAAATCTCTCTCTCTCTCTCTCTCTGTTTCTTATTTTTTAGCTGCTACGGTTCCAATATCCTAGGCAATGCATTGGATAGTTGGTGGCTGCAACTAATTTTAACCTATTGGAGGTGGAGCAAAGTTTGTATATCTTCAGTGAGATAACGTCTATATTTTATAATGTATTGAATGAAGGGAAATCAAAGACACAATTAAATGCTCCAAAATTCCAAAAATCAGTGCTGATGCTGAGTTGATCTGGGCGAGTCCTATTTTATATTCTTCGTCATCATGCTTTTTTTAATCTCTTTTTCGCTGTATGTTTCGCAAGTTTGTGCTGGGCAAAATCATGTTGCATTTTTAATTTTGTATTTGTATATTTTAGAAAATTTTGAAGCGATTGTATTATCTCTATCAAATAAGATTTTGGTTTGTGTTCTTGGAAATTCCAAAACCAAGTCGTCACTTTATGTATTACTATTATTTTCTATATTGACTCAAACTTAATTATCTGAGCATATGATTTGGTCCATTTGAGAAATCTAGTTGCTAAGATATTTTTAAATACAATTTAACTTTAATTTAAAAGTAATCTGACTTCATTAAAGGAGAAATATCATAAATCGTGTAAATTTAACTTACGGATAGAAGCTTTAACAAAACGTTTGAAGTTGCTGTGCAGAATGAAATTCCAGAAACAAAAGCAAAAGAGTTGTCCAAAAACACGACCCAAAAAGTTTTTTGAATGAAAATAATACAATCACGTTAAACTTTTCTAAAATCTAGAAATACTGATAGAAAAAATTATAAATGCAAAATACTGGAACACAAGTAACTTGCGATACACTTAAATTGAGATTTTGGAAAAAAAAAAGAAAAAAAGAAGTAGATCTATGAGATTTCCAAGTATCCAAAACTGTCCTTGATTTGAACGTTGAATATTTTAAAAATATTCACATAATCGAACATTAAAAAGTTTCGTTTTGCTTTTATTTAATTCCATAAGATTTTTAAAATTTTTATAGTGTTTGGTTATTTTTTCGAAGAAAGTTTTTTTTTTAAATAAACTAATTTACCTCTACTAGTAAAAGCCCAAAATTTGAGCTTTTGGGAGTAGAGGTTAGAGAGTTTTTTCAAAAAATATATAATATCAAAAATATCATTGACATATTTCATTAATTACATAATACCCTTTATATAAAACCTACCCAACGAAAATTGTTGCCGCTATATAAACATATTGCCGCCGCCACTTCACTTTATCTTTTTTTTTTTTTTTTAAATAAACAGCACTTTAATTTTACAATCCCTACACATATCCAACACTTGAAAGAGTATATCAATGATACAATTTAATTTGGATAGTATTATTTATTTGGGAGAATATATCAATGATGCAATTTAATTTGGATAGTATTATTTATTTGGGAGAATATATCAATGATGCAATTTTTTATTTTGAAAATTAAAGAAGTGATTGAATTAATTTTTTCTTATTAATTGATAACTTAGATCCATTTATTACATGTTATATAATTATGAATACATATCCTTTTTGGTAATTTAATTACACAAAAGCACTTTTAGTTTTATACAATCAAACAGTTTAATGGTGAAAAAGTACTTTTTTAATTGACAACCAAACATCCAAAGACTTTTGTCCAAAAATTTATTGATAAAGTTTCATCGCTATGTTTCTATTTAATAATTTGTCCCAAACGACAAGAATATACCATCATTGAGCAGAGTACCAAATTTCTGATCTTTTAGTAATGGTAGCAATTTCAATCACCGGCGCCGGCGACGGTACATATTCTGGCCATAGAAGTATTATTTTTATATTATTCATTTTATATATTTTATGTTTATTGAATGATATTTACTTGATTTAAATGTATTATTTTTGTTGAAGGATAAATGTTTATAGAATAATCTTTCACAAGGAATCCCTTACTTAATTCATTAAAAAATAAAGGATAAACTAAAAGATGAGATAAACACATGCTCCAACACTAGAGATGACAATGGAGTAGGGTCAGGATAGGGAGACCTACCCATACTCCACTCCATTGAAAGTTTTTCCTCCATTAACCACCCCATTTTCAATAAATTTAGTGGGATAAGGATGATGAATTCCCATATGAGGAATAACTTTTCCATCCCCAATTCATTCCATATGTAGGGAATAATTGATTTGTAATTCTTTACAAGATTTAAGTGAATTAATTATATTATACTCATTAACTGATTGATGAATGCCAAATCATTTGGTATAGTTTTTTTAGGATATATAATTTGGGATGTGTAGCATTACTTATTGATTAATGATAGACACCCTAAGTTTTTTATCCCAAATTCCATCCACCAAATGATATGTCATTTATTGATTGGTCGAAAGTCTTTAGAAGATCCAAGTGAATTAATTGTATGATTCTCATGAATTAATTAATAAATGCCATATCATTTAAAATAGTTTTTTAGGATAAATAATTTGGGATGTGTAGCACTACTCTTACTTATTGAGTAATGATAGACATCCTAAATTTTTTTATCGTAAATTCATCCCAAATGATACGTCATTCATTGATTGGTTAGAATTTCTGTACAAGATTCAAGTGAACTAATTATATCATCCTCATTAACTAATAATTGATGTATGACACATCATTTGGGATAGTTTTGTAGGATAAATAATTTGGGATGTATAGCATTACTCTATTGAGTAATGATAAACATCTCAAATTATTCATCCTAAATCTTATCCCAAATGATATGTCGTTCATCATTTGGTTGGTAATTCTTTTTAAGATTCAAGTAAATTAATTGTATTATCCTCACTAACTAATTAATAAATGCCACATCATTTGAGATAATTTTTTGGGATAAATAATTTGGTATGTGTAACATTACTATTACTTATTTTATAGTAGATATCAACACATAATTTTAGTAAATTAAAAATTAGAGACATAAATAAAATTATCACCATATTATAAAATATTTAAATTATTAAAAAAATTTAAACAATATTTTGAAGTGATATAAAAAATGTAAAATGTTTCGATAAAAATAACTAAAAAAATTAAAAATGCATGGAAATTTTTTGAGTCCTACAAAATACAAAAACTATATTGTAGGTTTTTTTTTTTTTTAGTTATAGCCTATTTATGTTAGTTAAAAATAAAAAATTATTGACTAAAACTGAAATTAATAAATAATTATTAAATAATTAGAAAATATTTACATTTAATAGAGATTGGGGTTGGGGTGGGATGAAAAGTATACAAAGAAATTCTACTTCATTAAAAATATAGGGATTATTCTCCTTTATTTCCCACTTCATTCCCCAAAAAATTATTCAAAATTTGCCTGTTTGAAAGACCTCTGAAAGATTTTGTCACCCCTCACTACTAGGGAAAAGAAGAGAAGCCTTTATGACGGTTATTACTCGTCATCTACCCTATGGCATGATAGTTGAATGACCGTCATTGATCGATGTCAAGAAAATAAGATGACTGTTTATATATGTCATGTTATGTATACCATATCATCTATCACGATTTTGTCATTGTTACTTTGATGAAAAGAAAATTTTCACACATGATTAATATCTATCATAAATACTTTCCATTCATGACTATTGTCTGTCATATGAAAATGACATATTTAATTGGAATAATAAAATTATTTAATTATTTTACTTAAATATTAATTCCTTAGAATTACTTTTATTAAATATGGCGGGAATAATTAAAATTTTAATATTTAAATTTTGACAATAAAGAAAAAATATTTTATTGATTTGGTAGGAATTATTGAAGTCGACGCCTATTTTATTTATATTTTTTGTGCAAATTGAAATATATTCTTTAAATTATTATATAAGTAGAAAATTTATATATAATAATTAAACCAATTCACAAGTTCCATAGAGTGAAATTTAGTTATGAAATAAAATAATTACAACAATTATAGTTAAATGAATACTTCATTAATTCTTAATTTGGTTCCTAACATTACAACTACAATTTTGTATAAACAATCTTGAGTTGGCCATCTGAATCAACGAGCAGCACCACCTAAAACGAGTAACATTGCCTGAATCATTCGTTTGAATAAACCAACATAACCAACTAATTCAAGCACCTAGAGTTAACATCAACATAACAACAACAATCTTAAATCAACGCTAAGAACAGACCAAACTACCATCAAATGCCTCAAAACCGAACACAGTCTGATACTGCCATCAACTGCAAGTAAAACAAATGCAAACAAAACCAAATGCAAGTGAAATTCTAGAGAACATCACGTAAACCAAACCAAATGCCATTAGATTCACACTTCTAGTAATTAAATTATATGCAGTGTTCAATTAAACCAAATGTAGTGTCATATTGCCATTACATTCAAAATTTCTAGAAAGTTAGCATTCTATCAACGAAGCACCAAAACCAAACCAATCTAATCAAGCATAATTACAAGCTCAACCCAACATGATTATACATTATATATTGACATATCAAAATTCGCTCTCAAACCAACCTAATATAGCCAAGTAAATGAAAATTAAAACTCAAAATAAACTTGTCCATAAATGAAGGTTTGTAAAGTAGTTTGGTAAAAGCAAAACAAAAACTTTGACGTGATCAAAACTTCACTTGTTCTTCATTGCTAATATCTCAAACAAAATCAAAATAGACACCTTTTATTTATCTTGAAAAAGTACTAAAAGCGCACGCAATCCTGTAATAGTTTTCAGTAGGTTAGAAATAACATATTGTCATGCATATCATATATGCCATGATGCAGAAGTAAACAAATTCAATAAGAGACCTCACAATCTTGTTTGCAATCGTGAATAACTTTTGTGATGTAACTAGACTGAAGTGCAGGCTTACTAGCTTTCCCAACTGTCTCCCACCCTAAAAGGAGTCAACCAAGTGTATAACATCTGCAAATGCTAGTTGCCAAAAACACAAAGCTTAAGTTTATAAATTTTCTCATAAATCAAATTCATATAGATATGGTAGATGGGGTTTGGTTCATTCCTAAAAAAAAAAAAAAACATAAAGATGTATTTTATTTAGTACAAATAGTAGATGGATCAAACAGGACAACAAAATACATTATACTTGTATCATACAAAGATTTCCATGGTGATAAAGGTCAACTCCCTCACAGTCAAAACCAATGACCAATTGCCTTTTAGCCAACAGTTCCAAGAATTCAACAGGAAGTTAAAAAGCATTGGTCACAATATGGATTGGAATCACTGAAACTATGGGCTTTCCATTTGAAATATATATAAAACAATAGTGAAAAAAATGTTGCAACTCAATAAACCAATAACTCAAAAAGAATATATTAGTTGCTTATAAAAAATAAAGAAAACAAATTATAAATGTGATTCTAACAAATTAGTGCATGAATTTGAAATTATTTTAAAAAAATCTTCATTTCCACATACATTCAGTATTCTTAAAGAATATAAATTTTTATCTTCATAAAATTTTTGAGTAACCAAACGCAAAGCAAGTTTAAAATACAAAAAGCTAAACGAAAAACAAATCTAATGACATTAAGCAATCCCCAATTAACGACTCGCAAATGCTCAATTGCAACCTAAATTTTAAAAATTAAAATTCTTGATTAAAAAAAATGTAAATTAAATTAATTAATTACCAGGGCCTGAAGAGAGGGAAATATGAGTGTGATGAGAAGGAGACGAAACCATCTCCTGAGGACTATCCAACCAAATCAAACTTTTTTTTTACTCTGTATTTGTACCCTACTAGGGATTTTATTCAAGCTTTTTTTAAAAAAAATGAATTTAAATAGAGAAAAAGTTAAAGAAAAAGAAAAAAGTTGGTTCTGATGTGTACCGTAACAAGAAGTCCGTAAGATTGCACTTAAAGTCAACTAGGGATTGGACATTACAAATTAAAAAATTGCTGACGTCGTTTCCTTACTCTAATATGCAAATTAATTGACTGTTGGCTTTTCATTAACTTCCCTTTTCTCGTTCTTCTCTTTCTTCTCTAATGACAGTTGGTGTTCTGAACGAGGGGCTGTAGAGTGACGGTTGATGAGTGTAAGTGCAAAAAGCACTTGGCATTTAGAGAGCTTCTGTAAATTTGCGATGGGTGCTTAGTGGCTGTGATGGGCGCTTAGTGGCTGTGATGGGCTTCGTTCAATTGATTTTCTTCAGTTGTGATGAGACTGTTAGGGACAATGGGTGATTAGGATTTTCATCAATTAAGTCAAAAATAAAGATTGTGCAAAAGGCTTATTGTGTGCTTGAGTGAGACCCGAAAAAAAAAAAAAGGTATAGAAGGGTTTCAATCGTTTCAACACATAGAAAAATTTGCTAAGTGTTAAAGCGTTGTTTACAAAGCAAAATTTAAAATAAAAAACTCCCATTTTTTTTAGTAGAAAAATACAAAAATTAGAAATAACAAAAATGCCTATTCATGACTATTGAAATTGAGTCTGAAGAAAAGGATTAGAGAGAATGAAGACTTATAGAAACGAAATCTATTCAAATGACATTACATTGAATTGAGATGAAACTCTTGGATATTCGTGCAGCCAAGTTCACCATGGTGGCGGCCAAGAGAGCGAAAGCTTTTGGAAATTGGAGCTAGGGTTTTGACTGCCAGAGAAGGAAAAGTCATGGAAAAATGAGAAAGTGAAATTTTTTGGGAAGTAAGGGTAAGGGATTGAAAATTTTTAGAAGAGAGAGCAAAATTTGGGAGCGAAGGAGAAAGATAAATAGACAAAAAGAGACGATAAAATTTGGGGGGTTTAAGGCTGAAATGAGAGGGATCAAATATTTTGGTTAAGTGTTGTATTAAAAATACTACTTATACTAACTCTAAACGATACTGTTTATAATAAGATGTCATTTCAATCCATGACAAATGTTTGTCATGCCTAGCAAACGACATCGGATTGCATTGTAAAATAACTTGCCGTTTTAAATTCTAAAAATATAAAGGAACTCAAGTACGACATGTATTTATCATTTGTTTATTTCAGGAAGCTCTAAATCATGAATATGTCATGAAATCTTGATATATGATTATATGTCACAGATATGTCATTTCCTTATGATAGAATTGTGATTTAACATTGTCCGTAATAAAAATTCTATCATAAATATGCGTTTTTTTAGTAGTGAAAAACTATCCAGTTTAGTACCGAACATGTTTAACAAATTATTGGAGAAGTATTCAAAAAGTCTTAATTACCGAATATTTTAATAAATTATTAGGAAAGTCTATTATTTGAGGATTTTTGTAGACTAGAATTGATGGCATTCTCCTATATGCAAAAATATCAAAAGGACAAGTGAAGGTGGTCTTCTCTTGATCTTTTCTATAGAATCGATTGTATCACGAGTAGCCATCTAAAGCAATAAAATTCATGTCCCGTAGCCATCTAGAAAGCAATAAATGAGTAGCGAAAATGGCCTTTACGTGTGACAGAATTCAACTTTCTATAATCAATGCATACACTCCACCCTGTAGTCACTCTAGTGGGTACTAATTCATTATCAGCATTGGTAACTACTGTGACTCCTGACATATGCTTAATGTCTTCATCCAAGCCCTGAGTAACCAGCAAAGCTTATATTTGAAATTTCTACATGTCGAAATCACTATTACTAGTAAATTTCTCTTCATCTACCTATAATACCATTTTTGGATCTTGAGATAGTCTACAGCTCTGGTACTAATTGTTATGACTCAAACTTTAAATAGATCAGATTTAGTCACGTTAAGTTCTAAAAACAAACAAGAAAAATGAAGAAAGAATTGAAAACAAATTAAACAAACAAATATCAAGAGCACAGAGGATTTTAAGTGGTTTAGCATATAATTCTGATGCTTACATCCACTAAAAAACAAAACAAAATGCTTTTGCTATACCAAGGAATGAAGTTACAAAGATACATGGATGATTCTAGAGAATAACGAGAAGTAAACCCTTTTTCTCTATAAATGTTGTTTCTTGGTTTATTTGATAAGCTAAAACAATCCCAAACATACCAACATACCAAATTTGATGACCATCGATCTCTTTATAGATATGTAGCCTCTTGTTCATTCAATATTCGAACAACTTTTTGCCTACTTAATTTGATAGTCATTATTTCGGTGTTGATACTGTTGAAACAAAATTAACTCCATGAATTTCCTTTTTAATCTTGAAAATATTCCCACCTTGGAATCTAAATTACCATTCATAACCATTCTTTTGGTGACATTGATTGCTCTCGCTGCTGGACTATTCAAACTTAACATACTATTGCCAGTTATAGGCAATAAACGCGTAACAGGGTCATTCGGCATTGTTGCACTAGTAAACATTCCGAATCCTCAAAGTATATGGAGATTTGCAAAGGATATGGCTTCATTTTTTAAGAATCAACTATCCAATGTGGTAGTCAAACTCGTATAAGATAAAGCTCTTTTAATATATTGATATGTGTGTAATTAATATATTTTTCCATGTACTTAGTCTTTTGTTTCCTTCGTTTATTTCTTTATCATGACAGGGCTGAAGCAACAATAATATTTAGCGCTAAGCATGCATTAGATCTATGCATTCAAATTACGTAACAGTAATATTTACCTATCCCCATGTGCTTTTGAACACATACAGCTTAAACATTTTCTTCAAAATCATCTCAGGGAAAAAACAAGCGGCAACCTCTCCCTGCAGGCCCAGCTTCATAGCCAATAATTGTCGAAGACCTTCCAGAAATGTGAAGAAACAAGCGAACTTTAAAGTGGATTCATGGTCTCATGAAAGAAATAAACACGAACATTTGTTGCATCCGTCTAAGAAATGTTTACGTTATTCCAGTGACTTCGCCAGATATTGCCCTAGACGTTCTAAAGGATAATGACTAAAATTTTACATCAAGACCCCTTACAATGGCGACAGAGTATTCTAGCCATGGATTTTGACGATAGCAGTTGTCCCGTGGGGATAGCAATGGAAGAAAATGAGAAAGGTGGTGGCTTCCTGTGTGTTAAATTCAGCATGGACTTTACTCCTTACTCATTAAGAGAAAAGAAGAAGCTGACAATCTTGTTAGCTTCGTTTGTAATCAATGCTTTTGTAATAACATTAATTCTGTCATAACTGTAAGTTTTGCAGCTCGTCGATATTGTGGACACGTGATTAGGAAAATGATGTTTAGCAGGAGATATTTTGGTGAAGGAAAAGATAATGGAGGACCAGGATTCAAGAAGAAGAGCACGTTGAATCACTCTTCATCGTACTTCACCACATCTACTCTTTCATTCTATCAGATTACATTCATTGGATGAGTGTTCAATTTAAAAGGCCACGAAAAGAATGTAAGTAATGCGATGAGAACCATCTTCATGTATCACGATCCGATTATAGATGAGAGGGTTCCACAATGGAGATGTGAGAAGAAGAAGGAGGCTGAGGACCTGCTTGACGCCTTCATTTCAGCAGAAGATGAAAATGGGAAGCCATGTGTTGTGAATTTGACCTTAATCAAGCCAATCGATATTCACCCCAAGACCTGATTCTAGTTCAAAGACCAAGATTTACGCACACAATTCACTCATATCATGAATTGAAACAAACATAAGCAAAGAACATAGAATTTAAATGGTTCAACACCAAATGTTGATGCCTACATCCACTAAAAACCAGCATTGAGTTTTTACTATTATTGAGATCAAAATGTACAATAAATAAGTTGTGATTACAGAGAACGAAAATGACTAACACTTTCTCTCTTCTCAACTCTAGCCTCTTGTTTCTGATGATGAAGACGATTCCAGAACCAGCTCTTGTACTCTGCATTCTGGGTTTGTTACCCTTCTTGATTTCCCGCCAAAACCAATGACCTGTAACAGCCTGAGACACGTGCAAATAACGTGACTCATTAAGTGACACGAATACGCTAATGTTTTTTGTCGTTTTGAGCCGTGCTTAATGAATCTTTATCACATGCTCTACATTTGTAAATTAAAGCCGTTGTATGACAGCTTCAAACCTGTCGTCTTCAAGTTCAGCACCAGACAGACGACATATTATATATACATACATTAAGCATCCGTCCGTCGTGGGTATTGAGTTCATACTCCAGCTCCATGGTTATCAGTCCCCGAGAACAAAGCCCAATGCACGGTAAAGAGATACAAAGGAGATTACTGTTATTTTTCCCAATAGTTTTTGAGTTTTACCAATTACTTCTAACAGTTTTCATAATATATAATATTGAGCTGCACGTCAAAATTGTAACCCAAAAAATATGATTATTTTGTGGTTAGGATTAGTTTTCTTATAAAGTTTTAAAATCAAAGAGATCAGAGGTGGAAAATTACTTGAGTTCCTAATTAGCTCCACTAAATCTATTATTGTAGCCCCTGTCAAATTTATAAAAATAGCCTCCTAAACTCATAAATCCATAAAGTTAACCTGAGTCTGTATTTTCTAAAATGTTGATGTGATCACTTTTCAAAAATAGCTAGAGATTACTGAGTACTAGACCAATCCTTTCTCACAATATTTTATGTTAATTGCAGGAATTGATGGTTGTAACAGTGGACAATCCTTTAAATACAGTAGAATGGGCAATTGCAGAGATGATCAACCAGTCTGATATCCTTAAAAGGTGACAGACGAAATAGACATCCACATCTCAATTATGTCAAGGCCTGTTTAAGAGAAGCTTTTCGCATTCATCTCTTTGCACCATGCTGGGTACTTCATTCCCAGAGGTAGTCGACAAGGGCTCAATCAGAACCCTGAAATTTGGAAAGGTTCTTTAAAATTCAAACCAGAACGCCATATTAATTTAGCCGATCATCATCATCAAGTTGAGCTCACCAAACCAGAGATGAAGTAAATGAAATGAATATGGGTTTTGAGTAAATGAAATGAATTAATAAAATTAATATGGTTTCATCCTCCCCCACACCTAAATAATACATTGTCCTCAATGTATCAACAAAGTAAATAGCTCACAAAAAATAATAAATGAAATGAAAAGGTAAATGAGAAAGGAAAGAAACTCCTTGAATGTGAGTGTGGACGAATGAGCTAGGAGAGGTTCAAGGAAAGCAAATGGCGTGAGCACGCTTGATTAGAGTTAATCTCCTGTCCAAAATATATCTTCTTCATTAAGAACATCTAGAGGCTTAAAAATGAAATCAACGAAAGTAAAGAAAACCAAATATAATAATTAAATAAAAATTCAAAAGCAAGAAAATATTTGGGTTGCCTCCCAATAGCGCAATTTTTTTAACGTCGTTTTGCTCGACAGAGTCGCAAAGCGAATCAAGTATCCAAATAATGAGGGTGACCTAAATTGACTCCGATGAAGCATGGAGCAATTTCACCCTCATGATAGATTTTCAACCTATGGTCATTCACTTTAAAAATCTTGTCTGAGTCCAAGCTCTTAATCTCCACTGCACCATAAGGAAACACATTAATAACAACAAAAGGACCAACCCATCGAGAACGAAACTTACCAGGCATGAGCTTCAATCGAGAGTTATATAGCAAAACTTTTTGACCAATCTCGAATTGCTTACGAACAAGCATGTTATCGTGAAACAACTTGGATTTCTCCTTATAAATTCTTGAGTTCTCATAGGCATCTAACCTCAATTCCTCTAACTCTTGCAATTGCAACAATCTCGACGTACCGGCTTTGTCTAAGTCCATATTACATCGCCATGATAGGCTTTGTGCTCGATTTCCACCGGTAAGTGACATGCTTTACCAAACACAATTCGGTGAGACATACCTATAGGAGTTTTGTAAATGCGGTAAGCAGTGGCCATAACAGAGGCTCTAATCCTTTCTTCCTCTTTTCCTGATTTCACCTCTCTTTCAAAATAGATTTCACCTCTCTATTGACTTGAAACAGCCATTGTTTTGAGATTAATATGGGCAACCCATCTTTCACTCAGCTTCTTCCATCATCGTTTAGTGATCCTTTCTGTTGCCTTGATTCAATATTATGGAATTCGAGCCTTGACAAAACCTACAACTTGAGAGTCATCGGTTTTGGTGGCTTTTGCTTCCACCCATTTCAAACATAATCCACAGCCAAAGAATATAAGAGAAACCACATGATGATGGCAAAGGACCCATAAAATCAATGCCCCATACATAAAATATTTCACAAATAAGAATTGGAACTTGAGGCATTTCATTCTTTGAGTTAACGCTCCTACTCTTTGGCATCTCTCACAATTTTTGCAAAATTCATATGCATCTTTAAAAAAAGATTCCCAATATAAACCACTATCTAAAATTTTCCTAGCGGTCCGTCTAGGTCCAAAGTGTCCTCCACATGCATAATCATGGCAAAAGGCTAAGATAGATTGGAATTCATTTCGACATCTCCTAATCACTTGATCAGAACAATATTTCCAAAGGAATGGTTTGTCCCAAACATAGTATTTAGACTCACTCTTAATTTTAGCTTTCCTAGACGTACTAAGACTGTTAGGTAGACTTCCCGTAACCAAATAATTTACCATATCAGCATACCAAGGAATCATACCTTTTAGTTGGAATAGATACTCATTCGGGAAATTGTCATTGAAAGGTGTATCATCTTCCTCCCTTATCAATCGACTCAAGTGATCAGCAAAATTCTCTACTCCTTTTCGATCCTTTATCTTTGGGTCAAACTCTTGGAAGTAAAATCCGAATTAGCCTTGGCTTGATTCTTTCTTGGTCAAAGATACTTCAAACATGGTCAGAATACACAATAACTTTAGAACCAAGCACATAAGAACGAAATTTATCCAAAGCAAAAACAATTGACAAAAGCTCTTTTTCTGTAGTGGAATAATTGCACTGAGCAGGATTTAAAGTCCTGGAAGCATAATAGATGGCATGGCTTTTCTTGTCAATCCGTTGGCCTAAAACCGCTCCTACTGCATAATTGCTTGCATCGCACATGATTTCAAAAGGCAAGTCCCATCGAGGTGGTTGAATAATTGGCGCACTAGTCAACAATTCCTTGAGCTTATCAAACCTTTCTTTGCATTCCTTCCCAAACTCGAATTGAACTTCCTTTTGTAACAAATTTGTTAAGGGCAAGGCGATTTTGGAGAAGTCCTTGATAAACCTGCGATAAAATCCTGCATGTCCAAGAAAAGAACGCACTTCCCTAACATTGGTAGGGTATGGTAAGTTTGCAATTATATCCACTTTAGCCTTATCAACTTCTATACCCCTAGAAGAAATCACATGTCCTAAAACAATGCCTTGGGTGGCCATAAAATGACACTTTTCATAATTTAGAACCAAGTTATCTACGCATCTTTTCAAAATCTTGGTTAAATTATCTAGCACTCATCAACGAATCCCCCATATCGGTGAAGTCATCCATGAACACTTCAATGCAATTCTCAATAAATTCAGAAAAATACTCATCATGCATCTTTGAAATGTACGAGCATTACGAGGCCGAAAGGCATTCGCTTATAGGCATAAGTTCCAAAAGGACAAGTAAATGTTGTCTTTTCTTGATCTTCCTGTGCAATAGGGATTTGATAGAAACCTGAAAATCCATCAAGAAAACAAAAGAAAGACTTTCCAGCTAATCTCTCTAACATTTGGTCAATGAAAGGTAGAGGGAAGTGATCTTTTCTAGTAACTTGATTAAGCTTCCTAAAATCAATACACATCCTCCAACCATTTTGCACACGCATTGGTACAAGTTCATTATTCGAGTTCTTAACCACAGTTATTCCAGTTTTCTTTGGAACTACATGAATCGGGCTTACCCATTCACTGTCAGAGATTGGGTAGATTATACCTGCATCGAGCAACGTAAGAATTTCTTTCATCACCACTTCCTTCATGGCTAGATTCAACCTCCTTTGTGGCTCTCGTGATGATTTAGTATCCTCTTCAAGTAGAATCCTGTGCATGCAAATCGATGGACTAATGCCTTTTATGTCACAAAGTCCATCCAATTGCAACCTTGTACTCCTTCGGGTTTTAACCAAGCTTTCTTCTGCTCCTTCGTGGAGTCCTTTCGATATGATCACGCAATGTCTCGCTTTCACCCAAATACATGTATTTAAGGTGATCCGCAAAGCTTTCAATTCCAGGTTTTGGTGCTGCACAATATAAGGTAACATCTTGTTAGTAGTAGAAATTTCAAGATTAGAATTTATTGGCTCTGATAATGCTACTGAAAATAATTCGTCTTCATTAAGTTCATCCAAAATTCCTTCTAGATTAGATTGTGCATCTAAGATGTAAAAGTCTACAGGAAATATAAGTTAACATTAAAACATCTTCTAATCAATCCAATATGATCCAGTGGGTGAATATCAATTGAATAACTACACAGTGAAGTTTCAATCTTGTAAATGGTATGATTTAATTCTTGGTAAGAATTGAAATTCTAAATTCAGTATAGTTTCTCAGGTTTTATAGAATCAAACAGTACATACAGGTAATGCATTTTGAAAATGTATTTTTTTTAATCATTAGTAAAATTTGTGTTAACATTCTTACTTTCATCTTCCTCTTCTTTTTCACCATTTCATTTCTTTCATCTTCTTGAATTTTTGCTTTTTGGTATTCGCGGATGTTAATTTGTACTTTCCTAAACGTGTCCGTAATCTCCTTTTCTTGCTCATCTTCTTTGGTTTAGCTAACTGCTAGGAAAGGAGGTGTGTAAGATGAAAGAGATAAAGGAGGATCGAATTTTACCCCACGCCTTGTTTTAGATGGCGCTTCTTCATCTCCATCTCCCTTGGCCATTTCAGCGTCTTTAGGTGGAGTTGATCCCGAGGGAATTTCTTTTCCGCTTCGCAGTGAAATTGCACTACAGTTCTCCCTTGGGTTGACTTCTGGCTGTGAAGGTAACTTTCCAGAATTTTGAGCTTCCAACTTACTAACTGACGTGGCCAATTGAGTAATTTGGTTGCCTAAATTCTGGATGCTTGTCCTTGTCTCCTGTTGAAGTTGAAGAGTATTGGTAGCAAGATTCTTAACAATATCTTCCAAAGACATACCTGAGTTTGGAGCTTGAGTCTGTGTAGGGATTGGGGGTGGTCTAGTGAAGTTCTGAAAAGGTGGCCTTTGTTAGCCTCCTTGGTTTCCATAGCTAAAGTTAGGATAATCCCTCCATCCAGGATTGTAGTGATTCGAATAGGGATCATACTTCCTTTGAGCGTGACCAGGAAACCCACCTATAGCATTGGCTTCTTGTGTGGAGTCTTGTTGCAATGTGGGGCACATATCAGTAGGGTGCCCATGAAGTGAGCATATTCCACACGCACGCTTTTCTTGCAATTGCCTACGCCCATTTGACGGACCAAAGCGGTTAAATCGAAATTTGATTTTAAGATCACTTACCTCATTGACTTGCTTGATAGATCCTCCACCCGCTCTTGCACTAAATTGTTGAGAAGTTTCAGCCATGTTTGAAATCAATTGTTTGGGTACGCTTGGTGTCTTGTTCACTAAAGCTCCACCACTTGCGCATCAATCATACTCCTATCCATTGGCAACAATCCTCATAGAAATATTGGATAAGGAGTTGATCGGAAATTTGATGGTGGGAAAACAAGCACATAATCTTTTGAATCGTTCAGATTCGTATCTCCCCCGATGATCCGTGATGCCATAAATCTCCTAATACTAGCTCGTGAAGCGGAAGAATTTTTCCGAAATAGTCTTTTCATCTCATTCCATGTGGTGATAGAAGGACGGTGAATAATAGAGCCAATCTTTGGCTTGATCTTTCAAAGAGAAAAGCTCTAAGGTTGATTTGCTCCTGATACACCATATTCCAGGCAAACAATGTGAAATTCTTTCAGATGCTTATGAGGATCTTCACGGAAGTAAATGAATCAAACCAGATTTTAATTCAAAATCATTAGCAATATTAGGAAAAGTAATGCATAAGGGCTGTTGATTCAAATCTAGTGCGGCGAGTTCTTTGAGAGTTCTGTCTGCCATCTTTTCTTCAACTTCTGCAAAAATGGATGTACCACCAGTAGTTAAATCTATCTCTGCTTCTTCCTCAAGACGACGTTTTCCCTCTCTAGTCTCTTTTCTCAATTGACGCGCTGTCCTCTCGATTTCTGGATTATACTGCAAATTAGGAGTCTGAGAAGAACGGGTCATAAACTAAATCAAATAAATAATTTAAACAATGAGAAACTAAAATTAGTTCGCCGGCAACGGCGCCAAATTTGACAGAGTTGTCGAAGCCCTTCAAAATAAATACTGATTCGCCTAAACTAATTTGTAGAAATAGTGGAACCAGGTAGAATCCCAAGAGAACTATGTATTTAATTTCTCGAAGTTTAAAACAAAATTAATATCCCAAAAATTTCTGGATTTGCAAGCTTCTGCCTCTAACCGGATCACCGGATTTTGTAAACCGGAAGACCGGATTTGGTTCGAATTTTTCTGGGAGCTAACCGGCTAACCGGATACTGAGATCCGGAAGACCGGTTCTGATTTGTGATGTTTCTGGATTTATTCGGCTAACCGGTTAATGGAAACCGGAAGACCGAATTCAGGTGGCAACGATTCTGGAAGTATTTCGGCTAGCCGGATGAGGGAAACGGATAGCCGGTTGCGGGTTGTAAGCTTTCTGGAACCTATTCGGCTAACCGGATAGTGAAAACGGTAAGCCGATTGCGGGTTCTCTCCTTGCTGACTCTAAACGGACAGCCGGATACGGGAAACCGGAAGTCCGGTTTGCGCTTCTCTCGGTTCTGGAACTAAACGGCAATCCGGTTAATGAAACCGGTTAGCCGTTTTTCTAGGTTTTGAGTTTGTTCTTTAACACGAAATTGATAAAGTAAAATAAAATAAAACAAGACTTTAAAATTAAGTAAAGAAAAAGAATAATCTTACCAAACTTCCAATCCAAGGGTGTTAATTCCATCCAATTGCAATTTTGATCATAGGCAAAAATATAAATTACTCAATCCAAGAACTTAGTCTACTTAATCGAAAATCCCGCAGAAAGCAATTATTCTTCTAATGTAATAGACTCAAACAATCGCTCAAATCCAAACTTATCACTAATTTAACTGGGCATCATCGTTCCATGTCAAATTAAGTGATAGCATTAAGAATAGTGAGAATGACTAAAACAAGATCAATTAATTCAGATTACTCCAACTCAATCAATTTGTATTTTTATTTCCCTAGAGCCTATCATGCAAGCTATGTAATTGTGGCCATCAATATACACACACATGAGCCAACTCTTTGCTACTCAATTCAATCATTCATGACAATTACGGATCACAAACTCCTGACTAGCGATAGAAAAATAAATATTGAATTAAGGCGTCAACTCAATCAACATAAATAATTCATAGAAAATAAGAACAAGAAAATAAAAATTACTTGGATTGAAGAAATTCTTGTTAGGTTCAAAGCCTCACAAAATTACAATCGGAATTTGATTAACCCTTGGACCGGAATTAAAACCTTAGCCACTCATGGCGGCCAAACAAAATAAAAGTTGTTTGAGAAGAAAATAATTGCAGCAGCCGTTTTGTCTCTTTTTGCTTCTCTTCTTCACGTTTCCTCTTTTACGCCTCTTGTCACACTTTGCTTCCTTTTATAATGCTAGCTTTCCTCTTTTGTTTCCTTTTGGTTTCTTTCTCTTAATGCTAGAAACCGAATCCTTCTCCAATTCGATTCTTTGAAGGCTGTCTCCTCAAGTCGATGGTCTGCCCAAAATAAAGCCAATTTCATCATAACCTCCATATTTCATCTCCTAAATCAAATCAAACATAATTTCCATAAATTAGCACAAGATCAATCAAAATATGAGGGAATTAAACAAAATATAGTATGACTATTTATAACCTATCAAAGGCGTGGTTGCACGGGGTGGCACTAAGGTCTGAGATGGCTGTAATGTTATTGGCAAGACTTCTCTGTGGATTTGATTGGAGGGGGCCGTTGAATAAGGAGAAAATTGATTTAGCAAAATCCAAATTTGATCTCTTCATGGCTAAACCCTTGCATGCACGTGCGATGCCTCGCTTGCCCGCTGAGCTATACCCAGCCTAATTCCTAATACAAATTGTATTTCGAAATAAAATATCTATCGAAATACAAAATTTTAAAGTAAAACAACTAAATATTGGAAGCAATCAATCCTTTGTTTTTATGTAGTGAATTCCATATAAGAATTAGGATTCTTTACTGATTTGATTTTCTTCTGAGTAAATTTTATTAACGTGATTATTGGTGAATAAATGAAAAAAGTAAAGATAGTAAAATTCTAATCATGCACTAGCACTAAAATTCAGGTGACACATAATTTGTAAAAGATTCAGAAGAGCTCAAATAAGAAGAGATAATAATTCAAATTTGGAACGTTATTTGTGGGTCAATAGTAAGTTGACATGTGTCAAGGAATGATAAATAATAAATGAGCTGCCCCACATGGGCCAATCAGGATTGAGTAATCTTAGTAGAATTAGCTTATCTTAGAGGGCAAAAAATAGAAAAAAAAAATTGAGATATTTTCGTACCACTCATGTGCTTCATAAATGTTAGCATCAATATGAATTTTTTTTTTTTTTTTAACTTCTAGACTAAGAAGTGTTTTTTATCTTTTAAATTAAGAATAAGGAACCAATAGGACATATATTTGCAGAGGTTAGAGAGGTTAGAGATGGCGAGTGAGTCGTGTCTCGGCATGGGACATAAGAAACGGCTCATGAGTGACACGACCTACTAATTTCATAGGCCATATGGTGCAGCTAAATTTAAGACTTAGCACAACCCATGGGCACGGCACACCTCAAGCGTGGCCTCAGCTTTAATTTAAATTTAGAGTAGATATGTTAGCACCCTTCTAATCTCTTATATAACTCCATCTTTATATTTATTCTTTTACTCTCTATTAAAATTACACAAGAAAATAGTGTAAAAATAGAGCACAAATCATGTTACCATTCCAGCGAACTTTTTACACCCCAATATCTTTGTTTTGAATCAAAATAAAGCAAGTAATATAATTTCAGAGCAATTTCTCAAAATCAATTATTAAGACACTATCCTAATTATATTGCTAGCTACTTAATCTTTTTGTTACTGAAACTTTTCCGCAATGGTTAAGATTTGCTATCAACACTCTCCGTATAATTATTACTTCACAAGAAACTGATAAAAATTTGTATTCAAAATACTTTTTGATGAACCAGTGAATTGACAAATGTGCAATATAATTATTAAGTTTAAAATTCAATAACAAATTATAGTTTACTTATCAGACTACTTAAATATTTTTACCAAATACAATATGCTGAGCTTTCTTTTCTATTGCCATAAACTTTTTAAATTATCAAATCATTTCTGAAATTTGAGTGATTGTCAAATTTAAACAATTGTAGCTACTAAAGAAAATGAGTAGGGAGACAAATTTGTTTTATTCACTTGAAATTTGAGATTTGACATATAGATGAGCTTTTCACGAAAAAAAAATGAGTAGGGATACAAAATTGTTTTATTCACCTTATATTTGAGATTTGACATAAAAATGTGGTTTTAGACGAAAGAGAATAAGGTTATTTATGAAAATTGTTCAGAAGTTAATAGAAGTGATTTGATATTATAAATTATTTTATGGGGTATGTTTAGAAAAGGGGTTTTAAGAGATTAACAGAAAGGCGCCAATAGTTGCACTCTAAAATCTATCAATTTCCATTAAAAAATATATCTTTTTTCGGTGCTTTAATTGAGTTCATTAAAGTAAATATAGTGCTTTTAATTAATTTATTAAATAAAAACGTACTAATTGCTTTAATAGAACCAATAAAAATTAAAAACATACTATAACCTTAATAGAATATGAAAGCAACAAATCATGCATTAATCATACAAATTTAATTCTATTTTGATAGCATGATTTATATTTTTTTTAAAAATAAAACACTAATCAATCATACAATCCAATTTAAATTAACTCAAACAATAAATAAGATGAAGCTTTTAAAATACTAAAACAATGAATAAGATGACGATATAAGTGTCCCGTGTCATAGTTCAAAATTGGCAAAATGATACAAATGTTGATAACAAAGACAATGACAATGTCATGATGTTCCTGTTAAGCTGATATTGATGACTACACTGACCATGAAGATTAAAATTTAGGATATGCCTTTAGTGAATAAAATTGTTGTAATACGTAAATGATAGATAGTTTAGGCACTAGTGGGCATTAACTAGGATGTGCTGTAAACTACAGTGATGCAAAATTATGTACTATTTTACTTTATTTCAATTTATAGCTTTCGTTTCATAAAAATAAATTTTATTTTTTATCTCTCAAATAATATTGTTTTAATTTAATTTAGTAATATTTGTGTTTATTTTTTAAAATTAAATTATTAACAACGATTCAAATAAGTTAAATTCAAGTTAACTCAATTAATAGATTTATCAATGTGAAATTAAAAATTTAGAGTAGAAAGTAAAATTTCAAAATTAATATTTAAAGGTTGAACTTGTTAAATTCGTATTTTATTTTTCTATAACAAAACAAAATAAAAAATTAACAAAAAAATATTTCAAAAAAGTTGGAGTAGGCCCTTAATGGGCTCGTGCTCATACTGTGCTCATTGTCATTCCACGTGCCTAGACATGGCACGAACCATTGATAATTTGTACTTTGCTGTTGTGTTGTACAGACATTGGCCATGCCCATGGGCTGTGCCGGCCCATTGACCATATCTAGCGAGGGTACCCTGCAAACAAATAACACCTTAGCATCTTTTTAACTATTTTCACAGGCACAATAGGGCTGCAATAAACAAGCACCATGTAGAGAAGTGTCTAAATCACAAACACCGCATGTTGCTTGGCCGAGAAACTCACTTGAATGAATCCAGCCAGTAGAGAGGAGCTAAATGACAGAAAAGATGTAAATCCTCCTAGAGAACCTAACCCATATACACTAACCATGACTCACGTGTAGGGCTCTCTCTTAGGTTATCTCTTATTCATTTTCTACACTATTAACTTTTGTTTAGATTATTGAGCTCCTTTATCTTCTTTTCTACTATTTTTAGATTTTCTTCATCTTTTCTTTACACTTTCCTGGAAGACATTAGCTACCTCAACTTTCAAAGGATTTTTCTTTACTTTTCTCTTGGACAACTCTCTTTTCTTTATAAACTCAAACTCTTCATCATGTTATCACTTACCATAAATAACTTTTGATAAGATTTTGTTGACATTGTAATAAAAATCATGTAATACTTTATTTGTAACGGATTAGATATGAATTACAGGCCTAATGGCTAGATCACATTAAATCTTATGTGATATTTATTTTATGTTTATATTTGCTTATCATGATGATTTTGATGCCCATATCGTATTTTATATAGAAGCTCACCTGAGCTAATCCAGTATCCCCAATCTCATCTAAACCACCATTTAGCTCACTTGAGCTCTCGATATCAAGTTTCCACATTAACACCAATGAGGCCCACAAAACTATTTATATTATTCCTCATATAATCATCTCAGCTCACTTTCAAGATCACCTCACTTATACTACCTATCCAAATATTAGAAAAACAAACACAAACCCATTTAACCCAATCTCCCGCTAGACATAATTATATTTGTTTGAATCAAATTAGAGCTAGATCCAATAAGAGCCATCTAATTGGTTCAAATCAGATCCCAATGAAAATTTTGTGAAAACAGATGATCATACAAAAATATTGATTATCTAATAAATTTTACGATGATAGTTTAACTTGTGTAAAATGTCTTTGGTTTGAATTTTGCTCTCATGAATTGGGAGATGATTTAGTTTCTAGTCATGCACAATTTAAAAATAAAAATAATAAAAATACTAGTTTATATTTGTGAGCTTATGAATTATTATACTTGTATTATGAATTGTTTAAATTGGAATAACAATACAGGACTATAAAATTAGAAAATCGCTTATAAAGAATTATTGCGTAAAGTCTTCTTCATAATTTATTTCAACAAAGAAAAGATTCTAAGTTATGTACATAAAGAAAAATTCTGTTTTTGAAAATCCACCAATGGCTAATAATTATGTTGAGCCAGCCCAGCCAGCAGCCCAATACCTATCTGAGTAGTCCAATATTATCCTAACAAAAAACAAACCATCAATAATTGTTCAAATAACAATTTGATTCTATATGAAGAAAATTACTAACTGAGTTATGCATTAAAAAAAAAAAGAGTTGTTTTTAAGAAAATTACTTTGTGATTGTCTTCACAATCATAACGCAAATAATCAATAATTCAATGTCAGAAAATCTAACACTCTCCACAAATCTGCATGACCAAAAGAAGAAATGCAATTTCAATCAATATGATCATATAAAGGGAAGTAATTAACAAACCATGACATTACACATTTCAGTACAAATATGCATTTCATAAGCTCCATTACCATTACCATTACCATCACCATCACCAAACCATTACCATTTCAGTGCAAAAAATTGTTCAGTCCAAGACAAAACCATCACTAAACTATTCAGTTCACGTTTTTAGACATAATATATGCAAGTGAACCAAACACTAGAAAAATAGTTGAACACAATATTCCACGAAACCAGTACTTTAAAAAATCCCTGCAAATCTCCTGCATCAAAGGAATTTATTTGCTCCAAGACAACTGCCATGAAGATTGAGCATAAATAGTTGTGCAATAAAGAAAAGATTACAAAAAAAGCATATGTATAAACTTAGGTAACTCATTATTAAAAGTGGAAGGTACTGGATGAGAAGAAAAGCTTACCCCTCACAAATTACATTCCATAAGGGTATATCTGGAGGTGGTACAGCTCTTCGTCCTTAAATTTCCGAAGCCTTTCTCTCAGTTCGAAACGGGGCTGCCAAAACTTCAATTTGGTTAAGCTCTTTAAGCGCCAGAGCTCCTCAGGAAGGATTTTCAAGTAAGTACAAGTGTTGATTGTTAAGCTTTCAAGTTTCGGCAGGGCATCATTTTCCAGAGTCCACTCCTCTAGCCAAAGCATTGACTTTAGATGCAAAACCTTAAGGCTTGGAAAACCACCAGAACTGCAAATAAGCTTTCTGCCAATATAAGAGTTCTTCTTAAGCTTGAGGACTTGAAGATGTGGTAGCTTTTCCAGTGTTGGCGTCGGATCATCCCTCAGTTCAGTATTACACAAGATCAGTTTGATAAGGCTAAGGGGAAATTGATATTCAGGCAGGACAATTGATGGGAGCTTTGACCTTGTCCTGCTTTCATTCACCAACTTTAATGATTCCAGGGATAGTAGTTTGCAAAGGCTACTGGACAACATAGATTGATAAAGTCAAATTTCCATGTATTCGAAGACGTCTTAGACTAGCCAGCCTCCCTAATATATCCTCAGTACAGCTGCTGGGGTGTAAGACTGAAATGAAATTGAGATTTTCCAAAGAGCTACAGTATTTTCCTGGATGCGCAAGCAGAGTGATTAAACCAAAATTTAGATGCCGGAGTTGGTTCATCTTCCAAATGTCATCGGGTGAATGATGGATGTAGCTAGATGGCATGTCTTGTGTATAAAGGTTGAGAAGGTTGCAAAGGGACGAAGGCAGGCTTTTGAGAGAAGGGATATTCAATTTTATTAGGCTCCGCAAAAAAAGCTCGGGCCGATTCAAGTCCAGTCCGGTTGGCTCCGGCCCGTGAATTTTAAGCCCAGCCCGCACAATAAGTTTAAATTTATCGGCTAAAAAAAGCCCATACATAATGGGCCTGGTTATGGGATTAATGAAACAAGCCTGTCTTTATATTATATAAAATAAAAAATTCAAATTAAAAAAAGAAAAAACAAAAAATTTAAAAGAAATCAAAATCTAATACCGTTTCCCGCTTTCTCTTTTCCCTAACCCTAAACAAAACAAGTAGGAAAATACTTGGGACCAAGATTGACGAGAGAAGCACGAGAAAAATGGGGGCTTTGGCTGCCGTTTTGCTTCTCTCGTTTTTCTCGCAAAGAAAACAAAAAAAATTAAAAAGTCACGTGCAATAAGATAACAAAAAAACAAAAAAAAATTAAAATGAAATCCAAAAAGATAAAAATGTCAGACGAAATCTTATCTTTTTGCTCTTTCCCTCGCACCAAGAACTCACCAATATCACCTCCTCCTTCACTCAATATCAAAATCTCTCACTCAATATCACCCAAGAACGCTCTACTTTCTCACCAATCCCACCCATCACCATTTTCCTCGCAGACCAAAGAACCGTGGCTCACCCGACCATCACCAAGATCAACTGCTTTTCCCACGCACCGAACTGCTCTCATCCCACCATCACCAAGCTGCGGTTCCTCTTCCACCGGTCACGGTCTCTCACGCCTTCCTCCTCATCACGCACCAGCCTGCCTCATCCTACCATTACCTTCTTCTTCCACAGGTCACGGCAGCATCTAATTAACTCCTCCTCATGGTAAATTATCTCAAGCTCTGCAATATTTCAATTTATGTTTGGTTAAGTGTTTATGATGAGAATATTATGTGTACAGTGAAATCCCGTTTTGATTTTTAAATTACATTTTCTTTGGGGAAATTCTGTTCGTGATTGACCAAAAATTTGTCTTTTACGATTTTTTTTCCCATGATATTAAAGAATTTAATAAATGATATGAGAATTTTAAAAATTTTATTATTAGCGTGTGATCTGTAAAATTAATTTAATTTCTGCATTGTGATGCAACGATATTCAATTATTGACTGTAAGTATTCATAATTTTTCAAATTACTTATTTAATTATTTTATCATTCATTAAATGGATATTATATCACTTTTCAGTTTAAAGATCTTTTCTATTTGCAAATCGACAAAATCCCACAGGTGATTTTTCTGTCTCCAAGGAAAATCGCTTAAAATGTGACTATCAATATTGATTTGAAAATGAAGATAAGAGTTAAACTGCATCGTAGGGTGAGGCGCATTGTTGCATATGTCGTGACCATTCCCTGGGATTTTTAGGTTTACTTATCTTGTTTATTTTTGCTTGCTTACTATTTATTCTGTAAAGCATGTTGTTCGATTAGTTTTAACTTGTAAAATCTGCCTTAGGCTCTTCTTGTTATATATTCAGGTCCCATAGCATGCACATTCAACTCAATCAACTCAATTATATTGATAATCATCAAGCTTGTGTGTGTTAATACTTGCGCGCGTGTGTTAATACTTTGTTTTATTTATATTTTGGCAGTTTAAGTTGTTTATTAGTGACAATGTCATCTAGTTCAAATGAAACCCGAAATTCATTGCAAATATGTAATGAATGCGGTGAGCAAATGGAGTTGTTAACGTCACGTACTACAAAGAATCCAAATCGTAAATTTTGGAAGTGTAGAGGATGTAAGAACTTTCAAAGGCGTAAGAATTGATTTGTTAGTGGAGGAAGTTAGAAAGTTGACACATTGGAGATTGAATGCTTATCTGTTAAGATTCAATGATGTGAAGTGCAGAGAGGATTGTTTAATTATGATTTCATTAGAATACTTGTGATAATTTTACTATGTTGTATATTTAAGAATTTCTTTTAAGTTCTTTTAATTTGTAATGTGTACTGAAAAAATTGTGAATTAAGTGAAAATGAAATTATTGTAGTTATTATTATTATTGTTCTTTATTATTATTGTGCTTATCATTATCAAGCAATCGACCTACTACCACCTTCAACAATGGGTAAACTATTTACGCCAGTCACGTAACCACTCATTCACTTCATGCAAATAAATCACATCCTCTTCTACGAAAGATGAAGTTTATTCCAGGTTTCCTTCAACAATAAATCAAAAATTAAAACAAGACAACATATGCAGTATCATGATAATAAACTTTACTTCTTAATGGAACATCATTTCTTTAAAGTAACGGTAATCGAAATAAACTGAAGTCAAACACCAAATTTGAGTCTGAAGCCAAATGCAACGAGAATGATAGTCAAACACCAAATTATAGCCTTTTTCCCAGAAAATGGATCGCCGTTAGCCGTTAACGGTTAGCCGTTTGCGCTGGTCAAAGTTGCCGTTATGCTGGATTTCAAATAAACGGTTGACCGTTAGTCGTTACCCTTTCGCCGTTAAAATCCAGAGACCTGCACAACCAAAGACATTTATCCGTTCTTGCTAAACGGTTAAGGATTAGCAAATGATAACATACTGGAAATTATCGGTTAGCCGTTTACCCGTTAACGGTTCGCCAGTAAATTCCAGAAGCATGCACAACACATTTCAACTAACCTTTAACACTAAACGGTTAAGGGTTAACAAAGTATGCCTCTCTGGAATCATAAACGGTTAGCCGTTATTAGTTAACGGTTCACCGTTTAATTCCAGTAACTTAAAACCCAAAATGCTTAACGGTTAAGGCTTAAGCAATAACCCTTTTACCATAAACGATTAGCCGTTTACCCAAACGGTTAGCTGATTAAATCCAGTGGCTGATTTTTAACAAGTTTCAAAACAATCGGTTAAAGCCTAAGACAATAACCTTTCTCTGCATTTTATCGGTTAACCGTTAATATTAACGGTTCACCGATTATTTCCAGAATTGCACATTTTTGCAGATATGTTCCAGTTTCTTAAAAAACTTGTAAATACTCAAAGAAAAATTCTTGCTTTTAAGAAATTATCTGTTATTATGAAAACTCCAACATATTTATCAAAAGGTTTGTTATAATCAAAATCAATTAAAATAACATTTACATGTTAACAAAAATAATCGAAACAAATTCAAGTCAAACATCAATTGCGGCGATTGTTGTCTTCATTGCGGCGATTGTTGTCTTCATTGCGGCAATTGTTGTCTTCATTACATTGTTGATGTAACAATTGTTGAAAATTTCCACTTCCGGATCCTTCATACATCATCGAAGGAGAAGAATAATCATTGATATGGTATACAAATTAAAATATCATTATACATTTAAAAAATTGGACAAAAGTTTACATTATGAAATTTAAAAAAATGTCAGGACATTGTCAAATAAAATTAATAAAATATCAAATTCACAACCTATTTTGAAATATTTATACAATCTGATAAATATGTAAATTTATATCCAAATCTAAATTTATACAATCTGCATTATGAAATGTAAAAATATAAGTATACTTATCAGATGCCTATAAGAAAATGGCGATAAATATTATTTGCACCACAGGCGGATACATAGGTACCTAAAAAATAATTATGTTAATTCATATTAAATTTCTATAATTAAAATATACTCGTGAATTTATTTCTTACATTATAATAGCCTAAACTCCCGTACTGATTGATATTTGGATTAACAGTACTTCCTTCCTGAAACGTCTACATATACTCAACAACATAATTAGTTACATATGTTTAAAATAGTTGAACTAACATTGATAATAAAAACTCAAAAAATTATACCATGGCAATGTTGCTCTGTTGTGTGGAGATTTCAGTAGGCATTTCAACAGACGCTGAAATATTTTCTTGCAAATCCTGCAAAATTATAATGTATAATAAAATTAAGATAAAATTAAGGTAAAATGAAATTAGAAAACATATATATGCATATAAACAAACCTTATTTTTTTCGGCAGTCTTGTTCTTTTGAGCAAGTTTTTTTCTGAGAACAAGGAGGGCGACCTTTACGACGTGCTGCTACTGGATCATTAATTACATGTTCAATATTATTACTGCTACAACTCACTTCACCTTGTTTCAGCTGATTACTTTTGTTAATTTTGGCATTGTTTTATTAATCCAATCCAAAACAAATTTGTAACTACTCTCATCATCAGCAGCTATGTTTGCAACCTCAGTGAAATCAGTACACATTTTGTCATATCTCTCCTGCTGAATGGATAAATTCTGCACACCATAACTAACTTTCACCTTACTATAACATCTCATCACATCTTTCCTCCACCTTGATAAAATATACATCTCCGGAAGTACTTCAACACCGTGCCGTATTGGCACTGAAAGGGCATGTCGACAAAGAATTTCCCTGAATTGAAACTTTGAGCAGATACAACTAACTTCACATTCAGTTTTATCAAAAACAACCTCAAAGCTTTTTTTCTTTCCTTGCCCGTATGATTCACTGATTTCATATATTGACCCAACAGAATCCACTGTATCACAATACATCGTCACTTAATTCTTACCGAAAGAAATAGTATACAGCTTCTCAACTTGCTTCTTCATTTCATATCTTGTTATACATGGAGTATTTTTACTGAAACATTTGGCATCTGCTTGCCATTCCAATTCAGCTTTCCTTCGCAATGCATTTTCATATTGCTTCACAAACTGCTTTAAATTTGTTTTTGAGTTAACAAACCCATCAAAAAATGCATTCATACTTTCACTTCGCTGAGTTGTTGACATTCCCGCCCAAAAAGTGTCTTTCAAATAGCATGGAACCCAACGAAACCTCTCATCATATAACCCATTTAACCAATCATTATCCCATAAATCATATGTTCTAATCATGTCATGCCAATCTTCCTCAAGTGCAGTAGGACTCAACGAATCATAAACAACAGAAAGTAAGGAAGAAATAATACCTTCACGTTCTTTAAAAGCCCCTAACTTCTCAGGCACCTTCTTCATTATATGCCACAAACACCATCGATGCCTAGTCGTAGGAAAAACATGCTCAATTGCCTTCTGCATTGCTTTATCTTGGTCTGTAATAATACCAATGGGAGCGGAACCAGACATGCATGATAGCCATGCCTCAAATAGCCATGTAAATGTCTCCGTATCCTCGTGAGAAATCAATCAACATCCTACCAAAATCGACTACCCATGATGATTAACTCCAACAAAAGGGGCAAACGGCATATCATACTTATTCGTAAGATATGTGGTATCAAATGTGACAACATCTCCAAAATATTTATAAGCTGCCTTACTTCTCGAATCTGCCCAAAATACATTCTTCAATCGATCATGCTCATCCAAGTCAATGCTAAAAAAAAATACATTGCATTCTGCTTGTTTTTTCTCAAAGTACTTTAAAATTGCCATAGCATCTCCTTCTCCAAGCTGTAATCGTCTTGATTTATCAACAAAATTTCTACAATCTTTTTCTGAAAATGACACATTTTCATGCCCACCAGCTTCGACAACAATAGAATTAAAATTTTGAGTAATGTTAATTCCCGCAGAATCATTCATTTCAATATGCTTTTTTACACTTGCACTAATTCTACGGTTACAAGGAAAATATCGTGCTTTGTCCGGACTCAACCCATGATTATGCTGTAGGTTTAAAACTCGGAGAATCCATTTTCCCTCTTCATTTACACAACCTCCGATTTTAGCTTCACAACCAGTTTTCACAATTGGTTTCAGCTTCAACATATTAGTAGATCTACTATCTGCTTTGCCACTTCGACCACATGCAAATGTCACATATTTTACAGTCCCATCGCTCCCTTTCTTACTAGTTAGTTTCTTAACGGGAAACCCTTCTTGCTTACCATATGCCTTGTAAAACTCAAACATCTCCTCATGATTGTCAAACAACATACTAAGAGTGATAGGTTATAAATAGTCATACTATATTTTGTTTAATTCCCTCATATTTTGATTGATCTTGTGCTAATTTATGGAAATTATGTTTGATTTGATTTAGGAGATGAAATATGGAGGTTATGATGAAATTTGGACAAAAAGGGCTTTATTTGGGCTTTGCAAACGTGGGCCGACCATTGACTTGAGGGAGACAGTTCCCTAGCAATCAGAATTGGAGAAGGATTCGGTTTCCTAGCATTAAGAGAAAAAGAAACCAAAAGGAAACAAAAGAGGAAAGCTAGCATTATAAAAGGGAAGCAAAGGGCGTGTGACAAGAGGCCAGAAAAGAGGAAACGTGAAGAAGAGAAGCAAAAAGAGACAAAAGCAGTACTTCTCAAACAACTTTTATTTTGTTTGGCCACCATCAGTGGCTAAGATTTTAATTCCGGTCCAAGGGTTAATCAAATTCCGATTGTAATTTTGTGAGGCTTTGAACCTAACAAGAATTTCTTCAATCCAAGTAATTTTTATTTTCTTGTTCTTATTTTCTATGAATTATTTATGTTGATTGAGTTGACGCCTTAATTCAATATTTATTTTTCTATCGCTAGTCAGGAGTTTGTGATCCGTAATTGTCATGAATGATTGAATTGAGTAGCAAAGAGTTGGCTCATGTGTGTGTATATTGATGGCCACAATTACATAGCTTGCATGATAGGCTCTAGGGAAATAAAAATACAAATTGATTGAGTTGGAGTAATCTGAATTAATTGATCTTGTTTTAGTCATTCTCACTATTCTTAATGCTATCACTTAATTTGACATGGAACGATGATGCCCAGTTAAATTAGTGATAAGTTTAGATTTGAGCGATTGTTTGAGTCTATTACATTAGGAGAATAATTGCTTTCTGCGGGATTTCCGATTAAGTAGACTAAGTTCTTGGATTGAGTAATTTATATTTTTGCCTATGATCAAAATTGCAATTGGATGGAATTAACACCCTTGGATTGGAAGTTTGGTAAGATTATTCTTTTTCTTTACTTAATTTTAAAGTCTTGTTTTATTTTATTTTACTTTATCAATTTCGTGTTAAAGAACAAACTCAAAACCCAGAAAAACGGCTAACCGGTTTCATTAACCGGATTGCCGTTTAGTTCCAGAATCGAGAGAAGCGCAAACCGGACTTCCGGTTTCCCGTATCCGGCTGTCCGTTTAGAGTCAGCAAGGAGAACCCGCATCGCTTACTGTTTTCACTATCCGGTTAGCGAATAGGTTCCAAAGCTTACAACCCGCAACCCGCATCCGCTTTCCTCTCATCCGCTGAAATACTTCCGTTGCCACTGAATTCGGTCTTCCGGTTTCCATTAACCCTAGCCGATTCTTTCCAACTGTTAAACAGATCTTGGTCCATTAACCTAAGAATAAATCCAAACATCACAAATCGAACCGGTCTTCCTGATCTCAAGATCCTTAGGTTTGCTCGAAAATTAACCAAATCCGTCTTCGGTTTACAAAATCCCAGAGTGCAAATCTAGAAATTTTTGGGATATTAATTTTGTTTTAAACTTCGAGAAATTAAATACATAGTTCTCTTGGGATTCGACCTGGTTCCACTATTTCTACAAATTAGTTTAGGCGAATCAGTATTTATTTTGAAGGGCTTCGACAACTCTGTTAAATTTGGCGCCGTTGCCGGGGAACTAATTTTAGTTTCTCATTATTTAAATTATTTATTTGATTTAGTTTATGACCCGTTCTTCTCAGACTCCTAATTTGCAGTATAATCCAGAAATCGAGAGGACAGCGCGTCAATTGAGAAAAGAGACTAGAGAGGGAAAATGTCGTCTTGAGGAAGAAGCAGAGATAGATTTAACTACTGGTGGTACATCCATTTTTGCAGAAGTTGAAGAAAAGATGGCAGACAGAACTCTCAAAGAACTCGCCGCACCAGATTTGAATCAACAGCCCTTATGCATTACTTTTCCTAATATTGCTAATGATTTTGAATTAAAATTTGGTTTGATTCATTTACTTTCTTCTTTTCGTGGTTGTGCAGGTGAAGATCCTCATAAGCATCTGAAAGAATTTAACATTGTTTGCTCTGGAATGAAGCCACATGGTGTATCCGAGGAGCAAATCAACTTTAGAGCTTTTCCCTTCTCTTTGAAAGATCAAGCCAAAGATTGGCTCTATTATCTACCGTCCGGTTCTATCACCACATGGAATGAGATGAAAAGACTATTTCTGGAAAAATTCTTTCCTGCTTCACGAGCGGCTAGTATTAGGAAGGAGATTTATGGCATCACGCGGATCATCGGGAGGCCAGTCTGAATCGGGAACGATTCAAAAGATTATGTGCTAGTTTTCCACCATCAAATTCTCGATCAACTCTTATCCAATATTTATATGAGGATTGTTGCCAATGGATAGGAGTATGATTGATGCAGAAGTGGTGGAGCTTTAGTGAACAAGACACAAGCGACCCAAACAATTGATTTCAAACATGGTGAAACTTCTCAACAATTTGGTACAAGAAAGGCGGGTGGAGGATCTATCAAGCAAGTCGATGAGGTAAGTGATCTTAAAATCAAATTTATGATTTAAGCGCTTTGGTCCGTCAAATGGCTGTGAGGCAATTGCAAGCAGTGGCGTGTGGAATATGCTCACTTCATGGGCACCCTCGATATGTGCCCACATCGCAACAAGACTCCACGAAGCCAATCTATATGTGGGTTTCACGTCACGCTCGAAGGAAGTATGATCCTATTGAATCACTACAATCACGGATGGAGGATTATCCTAACTTTAGCTATGGAAACCAAGGAGGCTAACAAAGGCCACCTTTTGAACTTCACTGACCACCCCAATCCCTACGACTCAAGCTCCAAACTCGGGTATGTCTTTGAAAGATATTGTTAAGAATCTTGCTACCAATACTCTTCAACTTCAACAGGAGACAAGGACAAGCATCCAGAATTTAGGCAACCAAATTACTCAATTGGCCACGTCAGTTAGTAAGTTGGAAGCTCAAAATTCTGGAAAGTTACCTTCACAGCCAGAAGTCAACCCAAGGAGAATCAGAGTGCAATTTCACTGCGAAGCGGAAAAGAAATTCCCTCGGGATCAACTCCACCTAAAGACGCTGAAATGGCCAAGGGAGATGGAGATGAAGAAGCGCCATCTAAAACAAGGCGTGGGGTAAAATTCGATCCTCCTTTATCTCTTTCATCTTACACACCTACACCTCCCTTTCCTAGCAGGTTAGCTAAACCAAAAGAAGATGAGCAAGAAAAGGAGATTCTGGACACGTTTAGGAAAGTAAAAATTAACATCCCCTTATTGGATGCGATCAAACAAATTCCCAAATATGTAAAATTCTTGAAAGAGTTGTGCACCAACAAGAGGAAGATGAAAGAAAAGGGGAAGGTTGAGGTAAGTAAGAATGTGTCAGCAATTTTACAAAAGAATATGCCAGAAAAATGCAAGGATCCAGGTATGTTTTCATTACCTTGTGTGATTGGTGAAAAGAAAGCTGAGCATGCTATGCTAGATTTAGGAGCTTCAATTAATGTCATGCCATTTTCTGTTTACCAAGAATTAAAGTTGAATGACTTGCAAACGACTGGTGTAGTTATTCAATTGGTCTGCTCTTATATTCACCCACTTGGGATTGTAGAAGATGTTTTGTGCAGTTAATGAACTTATATTTCATGTAGACTTTACATCTTAGAGATGGAAGGTAATCCTTCTTCAAAATCAGCAATCTTATTAAAGACCTTTCATGAAAACGCCAAGACAAAATTGATGTGATGAGGTACTCTCTGCCGAGTTTGATGGAGAGATTGTTAAGTTTAACATTTTTGATCTTTGTGAAACACCCTCGATGTGCATTCTCTTTGTCGAGTTGATGTGATTGATTCTATTGTGCAGGATGTTTTGCCCGAAAGTGTTGGGGAAAGCTAGAATTAGATGCACAATCTGTCTGAAGGAATTTTGGATGAACTTAATGAAGGCAATTATTTTCGATAGCGTTATCGAGCCAATAAATTCTAATCTGAAATTTCCTCTACTACTAACAAGATGTTACCTTCTATTGTGCAGCACCAAAGCGGAATTGAAAGCTTTGCGGATCACCTTAAATACATGTATTTGGGTGAAAGGGAGACATTGCCGTGATCATATCGAAAGGACTCACGAAGGAGCAAGAAGAAAGCTTGGTTAAAACCTCGAAGGAGTACAAGGTTGCAATTGGATGGACTTTAGACATAAAAGGCATTAGTCCATCGATTTGCATGCACTGTGATTCTACTTGAAGAGGATACTAAACCATCACGAGAGCCACAAAGGAGGTTGAATCCAGCCATGAAGGAAGTGGTGATGAAAGAAATTCTTAAGTTGCTCGATGCAGGTATAATCTACCCAATCTCTGACAGTGAATGGGTAAGCCCGATTCATGTAGTTCCAAAGAAAACTGGAATAACTGTGGTTAAGAACTCGAATAATGAACTTGTACCAATGCGTGTGCAAAATGGTTGGAGGATGTGTATTGATTTTAGGAAGCTTAATCAAGTTACTAGAAAAGATCACTTCCCTATACCTTTCATTGACCAAATGTTAGAGAGATTAGCTGGAAAGTCTTTCTTTTGTTTTCTTGATGGATTTTCAGGTTTCTATCAAATCCCTATTGCACAGGAAGATCAAGAAAAGACAACATTTACTTGTCCTTTTGGAACTTATGCCTATAGGCGAATGCCTTTCGGTCTCTGTAATGCTCCAGGGTTTTATCGTAGGTTTATCCAGGACTTCTCCAAAATCGCCTTGCCCTTAACAAATTTGTTACAAAAGGAAGTTCAATTCGAGTTTGGGAAGGAATGCAAAGAAAGGTTTGATAAGCTCAAGGAATTGTTGACTAGTGCGCCAATTATTCAACCACCTCGATGGGACTTGCCTTTTGAAATCATGTGCGATGCAAGCAATTATGCAGTAGGAGCGGTTTTAGGCCAACGGATTGACAAGAAAAGCCATGCCATCTATTATGCTTCCAGGACTTTAAACCCTGCTCAGTGCAATTATTCAACTACAGAAAAAGAGCTTTTGTCAATTGTTTTTGCTTTGGATAAATTTCGTTCTTATGTGCTTGGTTCTAAAGTTATTGTGTATTCTGACCATGCAGCTTTGAAGTATCTTTTGACCAAGAAAGAATCGAAGCCAAGGCTAATTCGGTGGATTTTACTTCTCCAAGAGTTTGACCTAAAGATAAAGGATCGAAAAGGAGTAGAGAATTCTTCGATCACTGAGTCGATTGATAAGGGAGGAAGATGATACACCTTTCAATGACAATTTCCCGAATGAGTATCTATTCCAACTAAAAGGTATGATTCCTTGGTATGCTGATATGGTAAATTATTTGGTTACTGAAGTCTACTAACGATCTTAAAATGCGTCTAGGAAAGCTAAAATTAAGAGTGAGTCTAAATACTATGTTTGGGACAAACCATTCCTTTGGAAATATTGTTCTGATCAAGTGATTAGGAGATGTGTGCCTGAAAATGAATTCCAATCTATCTTAGCCTTTTGCCATGATTATGCATGTGGAGGACACTTTGGACTGGGGAAAATTTTAGATAGTGGTTTATATTGGGAATCTTTGTTTAAAGATGCATATGAATTTTGCAAAAATTGTGAGAGATGCCAAAGAGTAGGAGCGTTAACTCGCAAGAATGAAATGCCTCAAGTTCCAATTCTTATTTGTGAAATATTTTATGTATGGGGCATTGATTTTATGGGTCCTTTGCCATCATCATGTGGTTTCTCTTATATTCTTTTGGCTGTGGATTATGTTTCGAAATGGGTGGAAGCAAAAGCCACCAAAACTGATGACTCTCAAGCTGTTGTAGGTTTTGTCAAGGCTAACATTTTTGCTAGGTTTGGAATTCCAAGGGCAATTATTAGTGATCAAGGCACGCATTTTTGCAATAGATCGGTTGAAGCTTTGATGAAGAAATATGGAGTGAATCACCGAGTTGCCACCGCATATCATCCTCAAACCAATGGCCAAGCTGAAGTTTCCAATAGAGAGGTGAAATCTATTTTGGAAAAGACGGTGAATCCAGGAAGAAAGGATTGGAGCCTTCGTTTAGATGATGCTCTTTGGGCTTACCGCACAGCTTACAAAACTCCTATAGGTATGTCTCCTTACCGAATTGTGTTTGGTAAAGCATGTCACTTACCGGTGGAAATCGAGCACAAAGCCTATTGGGCGGTGCGGCGATGTAATATGGACTTAGACAAAGCCGGTACGTCGAGATTGTTGCAATTGCAAGAGTTAGAGGAATTGAGGTTAGATGCCTATGAGAACTCAAGAATTTATAAGGAGAAATCCAAGTTGTTTCACGATAACATGCTTGTTCGTAAGCAATTCGAGATTGGTCAAAAAGTTTTGCTATATAACTCTCGATTGAAGCTCATGCCTGGTAAGTTTCGTTCTCGATGGGTTGGTCCTTTTGTTGTTATTAATGTGTTTCCTTATGGTGCAGTGGAGATTAAGAGCTTGGACTCAGACAAGATTTTTAAAGTGAATGGCCATAGGTTGAAAATCTATCATGAGGGTGAAATTGCTCTATGCCTCATCGGAGTCAATTTAGGTCACCCTCATTATTTGGATACTTGATTCGCTTTGCGACTCTGTCGAGCAAAACGACGTTAAAAAAATTGCGCTATTGGGAGGCAACCCAAATATTTTCTTGCTTTTGAATTTTTATTTAATTATTATATTTGGTTTTCTTTACTTTCGTTGATTTCATTTTTAAGCCTCTAGATGTTCTTAATGAAGAAGATATATTTTGGACAGGAGATTAACTCTAATCAAGCGTGCTCACGCCATTTTACAGCTTTCCTTGGAACCCTCTCCCTAGCTCATTCGGGTCCACACCGCTCACATTCAGGGGAGTTTCTTTCTCCTTTCTCATTTACCTTTTCATTTCATCATTATTATTTTTTTTGTGAGCCATTTACTTGTTGATACATTGAGGACAATGTATTATTTAGGTGTGGGGGAGGATTTTGGCATGTTTTTAAATTGATTTTAAGTCTTCTCAATATGTTTGAATACCTTGTAAGCTAGGAGTACATCTTTGTTTTGAGTTTTAATGCATGAAAGAGGTAAGCATGAATAGTGTTTTTCTTTAAAATTTTCGATGGTGTCGCATTTATTTGTTGATTGAAAAGTGCACAAGACTTGATGCAAAATAGACACTCTAGTGAGCTTTTGAGCCTAAGAGCAACTTATTACATTTTTGCTCCTTTTATTTTTGTTGAGTGTATCAAACCTAGTGTGTTTATTCTAGAACTTGCTTATGAATGTGTGTTGAGACCACATTTTTGAATTGATGCTTAAGTGCGATAAGGGCAATTAGGTTTAACCAATTCTTAGACTCTAAAAGACCCACCTTTTATTTTCCCCTAGTTAACCCCTTTAAGGCTATTCTTCCTTTTCGTTTGTTTCTAACACATTGTTTAACCCAAAGCCTTTTTGTTGTTATCCTTGTTTTCTTTCTACCCTATCAAGACAAGAGTGAAGTAATTGCATGAAAAAAAAAACGAAAAAAAAAGGAAAGAAAAAAAAAATTCTGTTGAGAAATTTATTCCCTTAATTGGATGATTGGAGAATTATTTGCAAAAGCAATTGAATTATCAAATTGTTTCTCCAAGTATTTTAAGTGCTTAAATGCGGGAATAAATTTCATTTGTTTTAGAAGTTTGTTTGTTTATTTTATTTGTGAGGCATCTAAATCATGCATGTAATTAACTCTTTGTCTTGATCGTTAAACCCTTCATTTTTCCTTCTACCATACCCTTACCTAAGCCCCATTTCAACCCTTGTTAAGTCCCTTTGATTTTTGCATCATATTCATATGCAGTGGTGGAGATTTAAATCATTTGCAAGCCTATGGTAATGACATGCTATGCTTTGATTTTGAGAGTAAAACACGCACCCTAAACACTTTGAGAGCATTGAGCGAAACCATATGAGGGTGTTAAGTCTTGCTGCATTTGATTTTGATAAATCGATGAGATGCTTGTGTTTTTGTTACAAATTCTATCCTATGAATGCTTATTCTCTTGATTGTCACTATGATTCGACTCATTGATGTGTGTTTAGCTTTATTGGTATTCTTGGATATTGAATGGTTTGGAAGGAGGTAAAAGGGAGGATTGGTATGTTGATTTGAGATATGCTTGAGGACAAGCATGGTTTAGGTGTGGGGGAATTTGATAGGTTATAAATAGTCATACTATATTTTGTTTAATTCCCTCATATTTTGATTGATCTTGTGCTAATTTATGGAAATTATGTTTGATTTGATTTAGGAGATGAAATATGGAGGTTATGATGAAATTTGGACAAAAAGGGCTTTATTTGGGCTTTCTGACGTGGGCCGACCATTGACTTGAGACAGTTCCTAGCAATCGAATTGAGAAGGATTCGGTTTCCTAGCATTAAGAGAAAAAAGAAACAAAAGAGGAAAGCTAGCATTATAAAAGGGAAGCAAAGGGCGTGTGACAAGAGGCCAGAAAAGAGGAAACGTGAAGAAGAGAAGCAAAAAGAGACAAAACGGCTGCTGCAATTATTTTCTTCTCAAACAACTTTTTTTTTGTTTGGCCACCATCAGTGGCTAAGATTTTAATTCCGGTCCAAGGGTTAATCAAATTCCGATTGTAATTTTGTGAGGCTTTGAACCTAACAAGAATTTCTTCAATCCAAGTAATTTTTATTTTCTTGTTCTTATTTTCTATGAATTATTTATGTTGATTGAGTTGACGCCTTAATTCAATATTTATTTTTCTATCGCTATTCAGGAGTTTGTGATCCGTAATTGTCATGAATGATTGAATTGAGTAGCAAAGAGTTGGCTCATGTGTGTGTATATTGATGGCCACAATTACATAGCTTGCATGATAGGCTCTAGGGAAATAAAAATACAAATTGATTGAGTTGGAGTAATCTGAATTAATTGATCTTGTTTTAGTCATTCTCACTATTCTTAATGCTATCACTTAATTTGACATGGAACGATGATGCCCAGTTAAATTAGTGATAAGTTTAGATTTGAGCGATTGTTTGAGTCTATTACATTAGGAGAATAATTGCTTTCTGCGGGATTTCCGATTAAGTAGACTAAGTTCTTGGATTGAGTAATTTATATTTTTGCCTATGATCAAAATTGCAATTGGATGGAATTAACACCCTTGGATTGGAAGTTTGGTAAGATTATTCTTTTTCTTTACTTAATTTTAAAGTCTTGTTTTATTTTATTTTACTTTATCAATTTCGTGTTAAAGAACAAACTCAAAACCCAGAAAAACGGCTAACCGGTTTCATTAACCGGATTGCCGTTTAGTTCCAGAACCGAGAGAAGCGCAAACCGGACTTCCGGTTTCCCGTATCCGGCTGTCCGTTTAGAGTCAGCAAGGAGAGAACCCGCAATCGGCTTACCGTTTTCACTATCCGGTTAGCCGAATAGGTTCCAGAAAGCTTACAACCCGCAACCGGCTAGCCGAAATACTTCCAGAATCGTTGCCACCTGAATTCGGTCTTCCGGTTTCCATTAACCGGTTAGCCGATTCTTTCCAGAACCAAGCCAAACAGAATTCGGTCTTCCGGTTTCCATTAACCGGTTAGCCGAATAAATCCAGAAACATCACAAATCAGAACCGGTCTTCCGGATCTCAGTATCCGGTTAGCCGGTTTGCTCCCAGAAAAATTCGAACCAAATCCGGTCTTCTGGTTTACAAAATCCGGTGATCCGGTTAGAGGCAGAAGCTTGCAAATCCAGAAATTTTTGGGATATTAATTTTGTTTTAAACTTCGAGAAATTAAATACATAGTTCTCTTGGGATTCGACCTGGTTCCACTATTTCTACAAATTAGTTTAGGCGAATCAGTATTTATTTTGAAGGGCTTCGACAACTCTGTCAAAGAGTTGGCTCATATTTTTCCGATTGAACATCTTCAATTGCATGCTCATTTTCATAAATTTCCATTTCTACAAAATAAATAATTAACATTTGTATTCAGTTTCAACAAATCAAAGATTAAAACAATTTTAAACCAAATAAAATTCAAACAAAACTAAATTCATTATCATTTATCAATTACCAAATAGAATTTAAATTAATTCATTCGTTTTATGCTTTTAATGTCACAACATAAACCATAACAGCTCAATTAAACTACTTTTAAATTCTGTATAAAAATTACATTTTTCACAGAAACGTGAAAACATAAATTCATACATCAACCAATAATTTTTCAATTTGTTTCCAACCTGCAAAAGAAATGTAAAAAAAATAAAATCCAGAAACTAATTACACAAAATCACATAAACTTAACATTTCTTGCCTTGAATAAATTTCATTTATTTATTGTTTGCCGAGCAAATACAAGAAAATTAACACAAAATTTACAAGTTGAAAGCACCATTTTCCTTACTTAAACAAAAGCCGATAGAGCCGAGAGAGAGAACAATGATCCGCTGGGTGAACAATGATGGTGACTGGTTGCTGGAAGGCGTTCAGATCGTGACCAAGACAGCCGATTGCTGGAATTGCTTGCTGCCGTGACCGGTTGCTGGAAGAGTTTCAGATCGTGACCGGTTCCTTGCTGCCGCGACCGCTTACTGGAGGCGTTCAGATCGTGACCGGTTGCTGGAAGATTTTCAGATCGTGATCGGTTCCTTGCTGCCGTGACCGTGACTTTTCCTAGTGATTTGTGTGAGGTGAGACAAGAGTGGAAGAGAATGGTTGCTGCCGTGATTGGTTGCCGGCGATTTGTGTGAGGTGAGAGAAATTGAGAGAAATGAGAAAGAGTAGAGCAAAGCCTGATTTTGTTAACGTGATTGGTTGCTGGCGATTTGTGTGAGGTGAGAGAAATTGAGAGAAATGAGAAAGAGCACAGAGTGAAATTCGCATGAGCACAGAGTGAAGCAAACTGTGCCTTGTTCAGAACGGATCAGGAGAAATGAGAAAGAGCAGAGCAAAGCCTGATTTTGTTAATGCGCCATTTTTTTTCATTTCTTTATGTCAATCTGCCCATGTGACTTTTTAATTTTTTTTGTTTCTGCGAGAAACGAGAAGCAAAACGTCACAGCTCGTTTCTCGTGCTTCTCCGTGAAATCTCCCCACCACAAGTAAAACAAAAGCATAAGCATTGCAAACACCGCTGTCACCACACCAGCCGCGAGTCGTCAACTGTCAACAACCGACCGCCACGCCTTACAGCCATCGGCGCCACCAATCGTCGCGAGCCAAGCACACTGCACCGCGAGTCAGAAAATACTGCAGCAGGCAACTGGCAGCCACGCGAGCTGCGAGCCCAACATACGTCGAACCAAGCACCAGCAACAATTACAGCGCGACACACGGATGCAGCACAGCAGCAGGAGCGAACTCTAAGAAGTGCAGTTTCAGTTTTTGAGGTACAAAAAGGTGCCGTTTAAGTGATTTTCTCATCTCTTGTAAAAAACAAAAAATTAATTTATGCAACTTTATCTCGCCTAAGATCGAGATGTGTGCTCATCTCCGTTTTTTCCTTTTATGATTGTAAAGTTACAGTTCTTCATTTCTTCTTTTTCTTGTTTATTTATTTTGGGCAAAGTTATAATTTGCAATAATTTGTTTTCATATTTGATTAGGCAGTAGCAGTATTTTTTATTTGCATTGCATGTTTATGCATTTATATTTTCAACATATTTGAGATTGTGATATTTATAATTTCACAAAATAAAAAAACTTTACTTGCATAATCAGAATAATTTTTGGTTTACTGTCCGAGCAGCCGAATAGACCAATTCATTTAGTCATGAATTGAATAATCGGATAATCATCTATAATTTAACTGAAGTGTTTATATACGTGCAAGCCCCTCATAATCAAAATATTTTATGTGCTGGATAATCATATATATAATTTAAGTTTTTTTTTTTTAAGTTTATAACTTTAGTAAAATTTATTAAAAAGCCCTGGCCCACTCAAGACTGGATGGACTTCCAGAGGGCTTGGGTTTGTTTCTCAATACATGAGCCCGCAAATTGCCAACCTTAAATTTTAAGTACCTGAGAAGAAATAAATTACTTATTTAAGATGGATAATCCTCCAGAACCATTGTTCCTAAATCTAGTAATACAAGGAGCTTGAATTTTTGGCAAATTTCGTTGAAAAATGTATGGGGAATAGGATGATTTCTTTCTGAGGTGAGGTGTAACAAAGAATGGAGGAACGTGTTAGCATGCTTTAAAGGAAGGAAAGAAGTGGGGGTTCCAGCAATTGAGAGCCGTTTAAAACTTCCTAATGCTCTATCTTCTGGATCCACTTCAGAGACGATGACATTGATAAATTCTAGACTTGGAGCAACTAGTAATAGCATAGCCCATGTACTAATAGGAATACGGCATACTTTGATTGTACCGCCACCCCTTCTCTTCTTCACTTTAACGATGCCGCTTCCGATTAGTTGGTCCAAGTACTCCTTAGCAATTGCCTCGTTGTTGTCTGGAATGAAACCTTCTGCTATCCACAACTGATACAATTGCCTTGTCGAGATCTCAAAGCGTTCGGGAAAGGCAGACAAATAGAGACAGCATAATTTCAAGTGTTGAGGTAGCTCTGTAAAGGACAATAATAGGAATCCTGATTGTGGAAAGGCAGTGTCGGTCATATTTTGCTCTACTTGCTTCCGTTGTATGAGAAGACAAAAGGCCATTCTCGGTATGTAGTTCTCAGTGGTCTGGGGGCACTACATCAAGGCGAATCATCTCTCCGTTTTCCAATCTACAGGAGATGAAGACTTGGCTGGTATACGTAGTGAGCGTTGCAAGTACTCTACTTCCGTTCTGATGATCCGGCAGAACTTCTCCAAGACGACAAACCCACGCCGGACTCGCCCACACATCGTCAAGCACAATCAAATACCTCTTGTTTCTAAGGTACTCAAGAAGTGCGGTTTTCCTTTGTTCATCATCTTTACGCATGATTTCACTCGCCCTTGATTGAGGCATCACAATCTTTGTCATGTTATCCAACGTTGTACGGAAAGTGAGGTCCCAAGAATAACAGTCAAAATAACTTTTCACATAATTGCTGTTGTCTCTGCCGCAAACGCAGTCTCGTTGAACCCCGGGCTAGCAAGAACAGCAACTACTGAAAGCGTAGGCGGTCCCTCTTATCAATTCATTTAACAACTCCTCCATCGGAGCATACTGCGGACTCACCATCTGCGGTACACCAACTGCTAACTTCATTATTATCATCCACACACCAAAATCCATATTCAGGACTGTGGGTTGAATTTGTTGCATCTGTTGTTTAATATCAGTGATTTTGTTTTGAAATCCTGTAAGAGCATCACACCGCTCCTTGGAAGTACAGATTTCACCATTTTGTTGCATGCTGTTCAAAATGAATGTGTCTATGGCTTTCTCAGATTCACGGACCGTGTAATTGATTTCTTTCAAAATGGCACGTAGATCCGATCTACTAGTAATGTCTTCATTTTGCCCGATTTCCAAGAGAAACTCAGCCATGTTGAAAATCAAAGTTTATTTAGCTAGGTAGTATTGTTTAGTTGCCGAGAAAAGCAAGAGAAAAAGACAGAAAAATTTTGATTGAAGTAAAATCAATAGATCTGATTAATAATGAATCTCGTTACAAGGCTTTTTATATCTACATCTGGAATATTCTATACACGCCAAATGCATGAGCTTAAGTAACACAATCGTGCTAACGAACTAAGCTAAATAACAATCTACAACTAACTTGCTGACTTGTACGGCCACATCACCATCGTTACCTAACTGAAGAGTATATTCACTGTATATTCCTTAACAGACTTGATAGTCCCTTTGCAAAGAATGAGAAATGGATTCAATCCCAGCTCGAAGATTCTGAATATGTTCCTTTGCATCATCCGGTAGCAGCAGTTTTCTTTCTTCACCCGCTAACAGCCTTTTCAACCTTTCTGAAAATAATCCAAGGTTCACGTCCATATCTCCTCCTCTCACTACTTAAAATTTGGACAGAATCAGCCACAAGCAGGGGAATCAAAGTAGATTAGGAAAATTTTAAAAAAAAAAAAAAGAAAAGCAAATGTTATACGTTCACTTGTTCATCAATGACTAATTTTAGACCAAGTAAGAGGCAGTGCGTGTAGTATGTAGAAGCAAATGTATTACGGGCCAAATATTTTTTATGGCAATCTTTATTTTTAAATGTTATCCTTTTTTTTTTTTTTCTTTTTTTGAACTAGGACACTTAACCAATTAAAGCTACTTACAAGCAACTCACCTTGGCGCTGGGGCTTCGAAATAACTATCGGCACTCGGTAATAATACTCTCTACAAGGGCATGTATAAAACTCATCGGATAAGAGCGGAAAATATGATAAAATTTTCAGATAGCAATTTATCCTCGATGATGAAGAATGTCTATATCTGTTAAATAAAAAGTCAGGTTTGTGAATTTTTCTAATCCAAGATAAATTATTTTTAAAAGAATAAACAGAAATACCTCTTATTCTTTAGGGTAATCACAGACTTCAATATATCCGACGTTGTTGTCTTTCTTCTTAAAATTAAAGGACATTAATATCGCGATCGGTAATTAAGGGGATGTAAAGCTGAGACTGTGATGAAGTTTAGCAACGCCATTATCACTACTAAATGAAAGCAAAAGCACTAAAATAAAATACTTCAAGGAAAGCAAAGAAGAGATCAACACATCACTATTGTAAAATTATTTTATAATTTAAGTTTTGGAAAAAGCAAAATTATGTTTGCCACTTACAAAACATGCAATCACGTATAGGCGTATAGCTAATTCCAGAAAGCCCTGGAAAGAAACATATTCATAAAACTTTTTTTTTCCTGCAAATTTTATTGATTATATTATTTGAGTTACAAACTTAGCATTTTTGTCTGACAGCCTCTCAGGTATTATTTTTATATACGTATGACCCACAAAATAATAATTTCTAGATCTCCCTGTAGTCGTCTGCACCGTGACTACTCCAACTCCTCCCAAATTGATGCCGATTTTAATTTACTCTTTCCGCTCTATCAAGGGATGGCAATGGTATGCGGGTAGAGTGGAAAAGCCTACCTCACAAAAAATTGTCCCTTTATTTCTCACCCCATCTCTTAATAAATTTAATGGGTTACGGATGAGAAATTCTCATGTGAGGAATGATTTCTTTATCCTCATCTCATTTTCAATTTACTTCTTTTATAATAGTTATGGGTAAATGATTTCAATAAATTAAAAATTAGAAACTTAAATAAAATTATTATCATATTATAAATTATTTAAATTATTTTTATAAATCCCTAAAAAGTTGAAACAATATCTTAAAATAATATCAAAATTAAAAATGTTTCAAGAGAGCAATATCTTCAGAGGAAAAAAAAAACAATGTTTTAGGGTTGAATAAAAATTATAATGTAGGGTTTTCTTTTAGTTATAACTTATTTATATTAGGTAAAAATAAAAAGAAAGTTAAGTAACCAATATTGTAATTGATAAAATAAAAATTATTGAACAAAAATTAAAAATTATTCATATATAATGAGGATTGGAGTAAGGGTGAAGTGGGGAGTATAGAACTAGGGCCGGCATTAGAGTGGTGGGGGCCTTAGGTAAAATTTTTTTCAAGGAGACCTCTTTACATTCAGTAACTTCAATACTCAAATAAATATAAAACAACATAAGATTCAATTAATTTTTAACCATATATTAAATATCAATAATTAACAAAATAGTAAGAAAATTAAAAAAAAAGGTAGTCAAGAAGATACTTTTTTTTTTTAAATATTTTTTAGAACTATTATTTCAAGAAACTCTCTTTTTTTTACTTCAAAAAGAAACCAATAAATGTAATAATTTTCTTTATAGAGAAGAGCACATGAAATTTTATAATGTTAAATAATTAAGGATTTTTTTAAACAGATAAAGAATTTAATCTTTTTCTTAAAAGAACTAATAATAAAATAATGGTTGGATAATACTATTATTTATAGTTTTTTAACATTAAGGAAAAAATTCTACAAAAATTCTTAATTGTATGATAATTATTAATTAAAAAGAGGCCTAAAAATAGATTTTCTTAATATAAGTAAATTAAAAAAATCTATTAATTTGAGCATATCAAGGAAAACTAAAAAAAAGAAAAAAAAAATTCTTCCTAATATATGCGGTCTAGACAACTACATTAGGGCCTTTCTAATATGTGAGGCCCTATGCGACGGCTTAGTTCGCCGATACTTAAAGTCGCCCTGTATAGAATCAAACCACATCCTATTTGGAGCTTGGGGATTGCTTTTCCATTATTTTCCACCATATGCTTAAAAAATTATTTAAAATTCACTTCATTTGAGATGAGATCCAATCAGATCCCTTGTTCAGGACTTCAATGAGATACACTAAGGAAGACAGATCCTAAACAACCGTTACCAAACCATTTAGTCCAGGCTTTAGTAGATACAAAATCACAAACATGTTGTTAATTAGACATAATATATGTAGATAATATTCCTATGTAATGTTGTAAAACAGCATGTTCGTACAAAATTTTGTGGGAATGTTCGCACTTGAATATCGTACAAGTGAACCCAATATTAGAAAACAAACTGAACACGGTAGTCCTAGGCACCAGTGCCTTAAAGAAATCCTTAAAATTAAACTCCAGCATCACAAGGCCTTATGTGCACATAGACAGCTGCAATCAAGTCTGAGCAAATATAGTCTGCAATGAATTAAAGATTACCATATAATGAACTTGGATCAATACAAATAATTACTAGAAGTTGAAGATATTAGATGAGAAGAAAACCTCACGCCTATGTAAATTCTTACTAATCACATTCCATAAGGATATATCTGGAGGTGGTTGTTAGACCAAATTATGAAAGGCCCAAAACCACGAAAAAATATAGGCCCAATGAAATTATTTTATAGAATAATCCAGGCTTATTCTCTATAAGAATGGCTCAGGTACTTACAATTCTAACAAAAGTGTCTAAATATAAGACACGGCAAAAAACCAATAATGTGATTCATCAAAGAAAGACTTAGGTCTTAAATAATGACCTAGGTCTATTCTTACAAAGAACAACCTAGGTCCTTTCTTCGTAAAGAACGATCTAGGTCCATTCCTCACAAAGAACGATTTAGGTCTATTTCTTATAAAGAACGACCTAAGTCCATTTCTCACAAAGAACGACCTAGGTTCATTCATCACAAAGAACGCCCTAGGTCCATTCCTTACAAAGAACGCCCTAGGTCTATTCCTTACAAACAACGACCTAGGTCAATTCCTCACAAAAAAATGACCTAGGTCCATTCCTCACAAAGAACAACCTACGTCCATTCCTCACAAAGAATGACTAAAAAATCTTGATAAAGTGCCAAAGGCATGATTTGACAAAGAATCACCTAGGTCCATTCATCACAAAGTACGACCTAGGTCCATTCCTCACAAAGTACGACCTAGGTCCATTCCTCACAAAGAACGACTTAGATCCATTCATCACAAAGAACGCCTAGAAACTTCAAAAAATATTCTAAGTAAGAGCACATGAGCTACTCGAAATAGGCTTACGGGTAAATACACATTCTACAGAATGTGCCTGCGGGCAAATGCACATTCTACGGAATGGGCCTACAGGCAAATACACATTCTGCGGAATGCGCCTCTGGGCAAATATACATTCTATAGAATGAGCCTACGGGCAAATGCACATTCTACGGAATGCGCCTCCGGGCAAATGCACATTATACGAAATGGGCCTACTGGTAAATATATATTCTACGGAATGCGCCTACGGGCAAATACACATTCTATGCAATGCGCCTTTGGGCAAATATACATTCTACGGAATGGGACTACGGGCAAATACACATTCTACGGAATGAGCCTTTGGGCAAATACACATTTTACGAAATGCACCTATGGTCAAATATATGTATTTTACGGAATACGCCAACGGGCCAATAAACATTCTACAGAATAAGCCTACTGGCTAACAAGCATTCTGCGAAATGCACTTACAGGCAAAATGTTACAAAACCAATCCTCTTTATGGGGAACCAACATAAGAGCCGGAGTGCTTGACGCTGATGAAGGCCAAGAGCTCGAAATCAGGCCAAATGTTCAAAGAAGACTTGTCATGAATAAGCTTGACATATAATGACTGGTGTCTTTATGCATGAGTTTAACAGACACTTGTCACTAAGACAATGCCACGTGTCATTATGGCACCTCTACCTTATGAATCAAATTGCCTATATAAAGACCAAAACTCCTCATTTGAGAGGAAGGGAAAAAAGGGTAAAGAAATGTTGTCATTCTCTCTCTACAATTAAATTTAAAAGGCTAACTTGAGCGTCGGAGGGTTATTGCCGGCAACCCCGGCACCATTTGATAATTGTTTCTTTTTGCAGAACAATTAACTACAAGGAGACACGTAATTTGAGACACTCGACTCAAGAAAAAAAATAAGCTATAGAACTTGATTTGGAAGAAAGTTCGAAATACAAATTAATCACTATACATTGAGCAAAAATGTGCATCAACAGTTGGCGCCGTCTGCAGGGCCTTGAAAAAAAAGCCAAAATGGCTTATCGTGGGCGTCGATGATAATTACAACTCATGTGCTTTTGTGGCAAATGATAAGATTTAATGAAGTTGGAAATCCACTTCCAATGAAAAACATTCTGGGTTGAGCTGAGTACTGAATTAACAGCAACATTACAATTTTCCCCTGCTAGCAAAACTTAAATCTTTCTACACAACATGAAAAGTAGAGTTACGTACGCTAATTCCAATGACAAAGGAAGAGGTTGGCCATATATTATAAAAAGGTGTACAACTAATTTTGATCTTTACCCGACTAAGGAAAAAACTCATGTTGTAACTGTTAGGATCAAGCGCTTACCATTAGGCTAAAAGCTATAGCTGGCCAGTAAGGGCCACACCCACTTCTCCACACACTCAGAGTCCTTTAGAACATCTCGTTTCCCTGACTTGGCTACCCTCCTTGGGATTTACGCCTCCGGCAGGTTTCGAACCCGAGACCTCCTTATCTCCTAAGTGTTAGTCCATCGTTGTTGCACCATCTTAACTAACAAGCAATAGCTGATAGCCAAGGTGCAACTTTATTTCCTTATACCATGGAAGCGCAGAGCCCCACAACTAAGCGGTAAATAAACATGAGGGGCTACACACATTTGTAATTGTACCAACGGGCCAGGCAGTTACGCCCTAGGTAACCTTACTGCCATCTCAATGGAACTACACAGAAGGATGTTACACCCGCAAGCGCACAGAAGAATTGTTGGGGCCCCATAACCTCAACAATCCCCCCCTGCAAAATTACTTCTGTAGCGGCATGAACCCGTGACCTCACTCTGATACCAATTGTTAGGATCAAACGCTTACTATTAGGCTAAAAGCTATAGCTGGCCAGGAAGGGCCACACCCACTTCTCTACACACTCAGAGTCCTTTAGAGCATCTCGTTTCCCTGACTTGGCTACCCCCCTTAGGATTTACGCCTTCGCCAGGTTTCGAACCCGAGACCTCCTTCTCTCCTGAGTGTTAGTCCATCACAGATGCACCATATTGACTAACAAGCTATAGCTGATAGCCAAGATGCAACTTTATTTCCTTATACCATAGAAGCTCAGAGCCCCACAACTAAGCGGTAGATGGACATGAGGGAATGCACACATTTGTAATTGTGCCAACGGGCTGGGCAGTTACGCCCTAGGTAACCTTACTGCCACCTCAATAGAATTACACAGAAGGATGTTACACCCACAAGCACACAGAAGAATTGTTGGGGCCCCATAACCTCAACAGTAACTGTATCGGTGGCCAACAAGCGGCTTCATCATTGAAATAAACTGTCTTGAAGAAATGCTTAAGAGCGTGTCTCACTGAAGCGTCTGAAAGGCAAGTCTTCAACAAAATACCAAGGGCGCAACTTAAAAAAAAAAAGGGATCTAGGTCAATTTTCACAGAAATAACCTCGGTATTTAGAGGAAAATTCTAAGTAAAGCGCCCAAAAGGCGAGTCTTTGACAAACGCCGCAGGCGTGGCTTGAAAAAAAAATGACATAGGATAATTTTCACACAAACAACCTAGGTCCTTTTAAGAAAATTCTAAGTAAAGTGCACAAAAGGTGAGTCTTCGACAAAACGTCAATGGCGCGACTTAAAAAAAAAAGACCTAGGTAAATTTTCACACAAATGACCTAGGTCCTTAGAAGAAAATTCTAAGTAAAGCGCCCAAAAGGTGAGTCTTTGACAAAACGCTAAGGGCGGGACTTAAAAAAATTAACCTAGGTCAATTTTCATAGAAATAATCTAGTCCTTAGAAGAAAATTCTAAGTAAAGCGCCCAAAAGGCGAGTCTTCGACAAATGCCGAAGGCGTGACTTTGAAAGAAAAATGACCTAGGTCAATTTTCACAAAAATGACCTAGGTCAATTTTCACAAAAATGACCTAGGTCAATTTTCACAAAAATGACCTAGGTCCTTTAAAGAAATTTCTAAGTAAAGCATTCAAAGTATGAGTCTTTGACGAACGCCGAAGGCGTGACCTTGAAAGAAAAATGACCTAGGTCAATTTTCACAAAAACGACCTAGGTCCATCAAAATAATTTCTAAGTAAAGCGCTCAAAGCGTGAGTCTTTGACGAGTGTTGAAGGCATGACTTTGAAAGAAAAATGACCTAGGTCAATTTTCACAAAAACGACCTAGGTCCTTTAAAAAAATTTCTAAGTACAGCGCCTAAAGCATAAGTCTTCGATATAATGCCGGAGGCGTGACTTTGAAAAAAAGGTTATTTTTCACAAAAACGACCTAGGTCAATTTTCACAAAAACGACCTAGGTCCTTGAAAGAAATTTATAAGTAAAACGTCCACAAGGCGAGTCTTCGATAAAACGTTGGGGACATGACTTTTAAAAAATGACCTAGGTCAATTTTAATGAAAGTGACCTTGGTCCTTAGGATAAATTTCTAAATAAAGTGTACAAAAGGCGAGTCTTCGACAAAATACTAAGGGCGTGACTTTTAAAAAAATTATCGAGGTCAATTTTCACGAAAATGACCTAGGTCCTTAGAAGAAATTTTCAAAGTGCCCAAAAGGCGAGTCCTCGACAAAATGCCGAGGGCGCGAATGGAAATAAAAAAAAGATGTAGGTCAATTTTCACAAAAATAATCTAGGTCCTTAAAAGAAATTTATCAGTAAAACGCCCAAAAGGCGAGTCTTCGACAAAACACCAAGTGTGAGACTTAAAAGAAAAATGACCTAGGTCAATTTTCACAAAAACGTCCTTGGTCCTTAGAAGAAAATTCTAAGTAAAGCGTCCAAAAGATGAATTTTCGACAAAACGCCAAAGGCGCGGCTTAAAAAAAAAGGCCTAGGTCAATTTTTAAAAAAACGACATAGTTTCTTAAAATAAATTTCGAAGTAAAGCGCCCAAAGGGCGAGTCTTCGATAGAACGCCAAGGGCGTGACTTTGAAAGAAAAATGACATATGTCAATTTTCATAAAAACGACCTAGGTCTTTAAAAGAAATTTCTAAGTAAAACACTCAAATTGTGAGTTGTCGACAAAACATTAGGGCATAATTCATTACACATGAAAGACCTAGGTCTAATTACTTAAAATTAATTTTTTAAGGAAAGCGTCTATGGACAGATTATGATAAAAAGAAAAAACCTAGGTCTAATTACTTACAATTAATTTTCCAAGGAAAAAGCCTACGGATAGATTATGACGAAAAGACCTAGGTTCTTTCTTTTAAAGAATAACCTAGGTTCAACTATTTAGAATTAATTTTCTTTTAGAAAGAGACCTAGGTCATTTCTTTTAAAAAATGACATAGGTCCAATTCTTAGAAAAATCATTCTAAATAAAAACACCTACGGGCGAAGTTCTATAAAACTGCCCACGAGCGAATTATGATAAAAGAACCTAGGTCCTTGATAGGTTATAAATAGTCATATTATATTTTATTTAATTCCCTTATATTTTGTTTGATTTTGTGCTAATTTGTGGAAATCATGTTTGAATTGATTTAGGAGATGAATCCTGGAGATTATGATAAAAAGTGGATAATAAGGGCTTTATTTGGGCTTTGGAACGTGGGCTGACCGTTGACTTGAAGGAGACGGTTTCCTAGCATTAAGAGGAGAAGAAGCCAAGAAGGATTAGGAAAGCTAGCAAAAGAGGAAAAGAAACGTGAGGAAAAGGAAACAAAAAGCAATATAAAAGAGAAGCCAAACGTGAGGCAAAGGAGGGGCTGAACGTGAGAACAAGGAGCAAAGTAACGGCTGCAACTTTTTCATCAAACAATTTCTGTTTTCCTTTGACCACCATGAGTGGCTAAGGTTTTAATTCCAGTCCAGGGGTTAATCAAATTCCAGTTGTAATTTTGTGAGGCTTTGAACTTAACAAGAATTTCTTCAGTCTAAGTAATTTTTATTTTCTTGTTCTTATTTTCTATGAATTATTTATGTTGATTAAGTTGACGCCTTAATTCAATATTTATTTTTCTATCGCTAGTCAGGAGTTTGTGATCCGTAATTGTCATGAATGATTGAATTGAGTAGCAAAGAGTTGGCTCATGTGTGTGTATATTGATGGCCACAATTACATAGCTTGCATGATAGGCTCTGGGGAAATAAAAATACAAATTGATTAAATTGGAGTAATCTGAATTAATTGATCTTGTTTTAGTCATTCTCACTATTCTTAATGCTATCATTTAAATTTGATATGGAACGATGATGCCCAGTTAAATTAGTGATAAGTTTGGATTTGAGCGATTGTTTGAGTCTATTATGTTAGGAGAATAATTGCTTTCTGCGGGATTCCGATTAAGTAGACTAAGTTCTTGGATTGAGTAATTTATATTTTTGCCTATGATCAAAATTGCAATTGGATGGAATTGACACCCTTGGATTGGAAGTTTGGTAAGATTAATTTTCTTTGCTTAATTTTAAAATCGTTTTATTTTTATTTTATTTTATTTTATCAATTCCTTGTTAAAGAAGAAAATTAAAACCCAGAAAAACGGTTAACCGTTAATCACTAACGGCGAACCGTTAACCTCTATCGGCGAACCATTAATCCCAAACGGCTAAACCGTTAGCGGACAGAACCGATAGAGAAAAAGGACCAAAAATTCGGTTTGCCGGTTACGCTAACCGGTTAGCCAATTGTGTCCAGAAACGAGAGAATTGAAATTCGGATTTCCGGTTTTCTTTAACCGGTTAGCCGATTAATCCCAGAACGTTACCACCTGCAAACGGCTTACCGTTTTCCTTAAGCAGTTATAAATTCCAGAAGGTCACAAGTAAGCGGTCTTCCGTTTCCTTAACCGGTTAGCAGTTAACTCCCGAAAAAAAAAAATAATAATAAGTTCACTTCCGTAACCTAACGGTTCACCGATTATTAGCGTAAAATTAATTTTGTTTTAAACTTTGAGAAATTAATAACATAGTTCTCTTGGGATTCGACCTCGTTCCACTATTTCTACAAATTAGTTTAGGCGAATCAGTATTTATTTTGAAGGGGTTCGACAACTCTATCAAATTTGGCGCCGTTGCCGGGGAACTAATTTTAGTTTCTCATTGTTTAATTTGTTTGTTTGATTTAGTTTATGACCCGTTCTTCTCAGACTCCTAATTTGCAGTATAATCCCGAAATCGAGAGGACAGCGCGTCAATTGAGAAAAGAGACTAGAGAGGGGAAACGTCGTCTTGAGGAAGAAGCAGAGATAGATTTCACTACTGGTGGTACATCCATTTTTGCAGAAGTTGAAGAAACGATGGCAGACAGAACTCTCAAAGACCTCGCCGCACCAGATTTTGAATTACTTTTCCTAATATTGCTAATGATTTTGAATTAAAATCTGGTTTGATTCATTTACTTCCTTCTTTTCGTGGTTGTGCAGGTGAAGATCCTCATAAGCATCTGAAAGAATTTCACATTGTTTGCTCTGGAATGAAGCCACATGGTGTATCCGAGGAGCAAATCAACCTTAGAGCTTTTCCTTTCTCTTTGAAAGATCAAGCTAAAGATTGGCTCTATTATCTACCTTCCGGTTCAATCACCACATGGAATGAGATGAAAAGGCAATTTCTGGAAAAATTCTTTCCTGCTTCACGAGCTGCTAGTATTAGGAAGGAGATTTATGGCATCACACAGATCACTGGGGAGACGCTGTATGAATACTGGGAACGATTCAAAAGATTATGTGCAAGTTTTCCCCACCATCAAATTTCTGATCAACTCCTTATCCAATATTTCTATGAGGGATTGTTGCCAATGGATAGGAGTATGATTGATGCAGCAAGTGGTGGAGCTTTAGTGAACAAGACACCTGAAGCAGCCAAACAATTGATTTCAAACATGGCTGAAACTTCTCAGCAATTTGGTACAAGAGCGGGTGGAGGATCTATCAAGCAAGTTAACGAGGTAAGTGATCTTAAAAATCAAATTTCTGATTTAACTGCTTTGGTCCGTCAAATGGCTGTAGGGCAATTGCAAACGGTAAAAGCGTGTGGAATATGCTCACTTCATGGGCATCCTACTGATATGTGCCCCACATTGCAACAAGACTCCACACAAGAAGCCAATGCTATAAATGGGTTTCCTGGTCACGCCCAAAGGAAGTATGATCCCTATTCGAATCACTACAATCCTGGATGGAGGGATCATCCTAACTTTAGCTATGGAAACCAAGGAGGACAACAAAGGCCACCTTTTCAGAACTTCACTAGACCACCTCCAATCCCTACACAGACTCAAGCTCCCAACTCAGGTATGTCTTTGGAAGATATTGTTAAGAATCTTGCTACCAATACTCTTCAACTTCAACAGGAAACAAGGACAAGCATCCAGAATTTAGGCAACCAAATTACTCAATTAGCCACGTCAGTTAGTAAGTTGGAAGCTCAAAAATTACGGAAGATTCCTTCAGCAGTCAACCCAAGGGAGAATTGTAGTGCAATTTCACTGCGAAGAGGAAAAGAAATTCCTTCGGGATCAACTCCACCTAAAGACGCTGTAATTACCAAGGGAGATGAAGATGAAGAAGCGCCATCTAAAACAAAGCGTGGGGTAAAATTCGATCCTCCTTTATCTCTTTCATCTTACACACCTACACCTCCTTTTCCTAGCAGGTTAGCTAAGCCAAAAGAAGATGAGCAAGAAAAGGAGATTCTGGACACATTCAGGAAAGTGCAAATCAACATCCCCTTATTGGATGCGATCAAACAAATTCCCAAATATGCAAAGTTCTTGAAAGAGTTGTGCACCAACAAGAGGAAGATGAAAGAAAAGGGGAAGGTTGAGGTAAGTAAGAATGTGTCGGCGATTTTACAAAAGAATATGCCAGAGAAATGCAAGGATCCAGGTATGTTTTCATTACCTTGTGTGATTGGTGAAAAGAAGGTTGAGCATGCTATGCTAGATTTAGGAGCTTCAATTAATGTCATGCCATTTTCTGTTTACCAAGAATTGAAGTTAAATGACTTGCAAAAGACTGGTGTTGTTATTCAATTGGCTGACCGTTCTTATATTCACCCACTTGGGATTGTGGAAGATGTTTTGGTGCAGGTTAATGAGCTTATATTTCCTGTAGATTTTTACATCTTAGAGATGGAAGGTAATCCTTCTTCAAAATTGGCTTCGATTTTGTTAGGGAGACCCTTCATGAAAACTGCCAAGACAAAAATCGATGTAGATGAGGGTACTCTCTCTGTCGAGTTTGATGGAGAGATTGTTAAGTTTAAAATTTTTGATGCTGTGAAACACCCTACTGATGTGCATTCTCTTTGTCAGATTGATGTGATTGATTCTATTGTGCAGGATGTTTTTGCCCAAGGAAGTGTTGGGAATGAGCTAGAATTAGATGCACAATCTAATTTAAAAGGCATTGGATGATTTATTCGCTTTGCGACTCTGTCGAGCAAAACGACGTTAAAAAATTGCGCTTTTTGGGAGGCAACCCAAATATTTTCTTTATTCTTGCTTTTGAATTTTTATTTATTAATTTTATTTGGTTTTCTTTACTTTTGTTGATTTTATTTTAAGCCTCTAGATGTTCTTGATGCAGAAGATATATTTTGGACAGGAGATTAACTCTAATCAAGAGCGCTCACGCCACTTTACAGTTTTCCTTGGCACCCTCTCCCAAGCTCATTCGAGTCCACATCGCTCACATTCAGGGGAGTTTCTTTCTCCCTTCTCATTTACTTTTCATTTCATTATTATGATTTTTTGTGAGCTATTTACTTGTTGATACATTGAGGACAATGTATTATTTAGGTGTGGGGGAGGATTTTGATTTTGGCATGTTTTTAAATTGTTCTTAAAAATTTTTGTGCTTTAAGTCTTCTCAATATCTTTGAATACCTTGTAAGCTAGGGGTACATCTTTGTTTTGAGTTTTAATGCATAAAAGAGGTAAGCATGAATAGTATTTTTTTCTTTAAAATTTTCGATGGTGTCGAATTAATTTGTTGATTGAAAAGTGCACAAGACTTGATGCAAAATAGACACTCTAGTGAGCTTTTGAGCCTAAGAGCAACTTATTACATTTTTGCTCCGTTTATTTTTGTTGAGTGTATCGAACTTAGTGTGTTTATTCTAGAACTTGCTTATGAATGTGTGTTGAGACCACATTTTTGAATTGATGCTTAAGTGTGATAAGGGCAATTAGGTTTAACCAATTCTTAGACTCTAAAATACCCACCTTTTATTTTCCCCTAGTTAGCCCCTTTGAGCCTATTTTTCCCTTTTATTTGTTTCTAACACATTGTTTAACCCCAAGCCTTTTTGTTTGTTATCCATGTTTTTTTTCTACCCTATCAAGACAAGAGTGAAGTAATGGCATGATCAAAAAAAAAAAAAAAAAAGAAAAAAAAAATAAAAAAAAAAGGAGAGAAAAAAAAAAGAGAAAGAAAAGAAAAAAAATTCTGTTGAGAAATTTATTCCCTTAATTGGATGATTGGAGAATTATTTGCAAAAGCAATTGAATTATCAAATTGTTTCTCCAAGTGTTTTAAGTGCTTAAATGTGGGGATAAATTTCATTGTTTTAGAAGTTTGTTTGTTTATTTTATGTGGCATCTAAATCATGCATGTAACTAACTCTTTGTCTTGATCGTTAAACCCTTCATTTTTCCTTCTACCATACCCTTACCTAAGCCCCATTTCAACCCTTGTTAAGTCCCTTTGATTTTTGCATCATATTCATATGTAGTGGTGGAGATTTAAATCATTTGCAAGCCTATGGTAATGACATGCTATGCTTTGATTTTGAGAGTAAAACACGCACCCTAAACACTTTGAGAGCATAGAGCGAAACCATGCGAGGGTGTTAAGTCTTGCTGCATTTGATTTTGATGAATCGATGAGATGCTTGTGTTTTTGTTACAAATTCTATCCTATGAATGCTTATTCTCTAGATTGTCACTATGATTCAACTCATTGATGTGTGTTTAGCTTTATTGGTATTCTTGGATATTGAATGTTTTGAAAGGAGGTAAAAGGGAGGATTGGTATGATGATTTAAGATATGCTTGAGGACAAGCATGGTTTAGGTGTGGGGGAATTTGATAGGTTATAAATAGTCATATTATATTTTATTTTATTCCCTTATATTTTGTTTGATTTTGTGCTAATTTGTGGAAATCATGTTTGAATTGATTTAGGAGATGAATCCTGGAGATTATGATAAAAAGTGGATAATAAGGGCTTTATTTGGGCTTTGGAACGTGGGCTGACCGTTGACTTGAAGGAGACGGTTTCCTAGCATTAAGAGGAGAAGAAGCCAAGAAGGATTAGGAAAGCTAGCAAAAGAGGAAAAGAAACGTGAGGAAAAGGAAACAAAAAGCAATATAAAAGAGAAGCCAAACGTGAGGCAAAGGAGGGGCTGAACGTGAGAACAAGGAGCAAAGTAACGGCTGCAACTTTTTCATCAAACAATTTCTGTTTTCCTTTGACCACCATGAGTGGCTAAGGTTTTAATTCCAGTCCAGGGGTTAATCAAATTCCAGTTGTAATTTTGTGAGGCTTTGAACTTAACAAGAATTTCTTCAGTCCAAGTAATTTTTATTTTCTTGTTCTTATTTTCTATGACATAGGTCAAATTTCATAAAAACGACCTAGGTCTTTAAAAGAAATTTCTAAGTAAAACACTCAAATTGTGAGTTGTCGACAAAACACTAGGGCATAATTCATTACACATAAAAGACCTACGTCTAATTACTTAAAATTAATTTTTTAAGGAAAGCGCCTATGGGCAGATTATGATAAAAAAATAAAAAACCTAGGTCTAATTACTTACAATTAATTTTCCAAGGAAAAAGCCTACGGATAGATTATGACAAAAAGACCTAGGTTCTTTCTTTTAAAGAATGACCTAGGTTCAACTATTTAGAATTAATTTTCTTTTAGAAAGAGACCTAGGTCATTTCTTTTAAAAAATGACATAGGTCCAATTCTTAGAAAAATCATTCTAAATAAAAACACCTACGGGCGAAGTTCTATAAAACTGCCCACGAGCAAATTATGATAAAAGAACCTAGGTCCTTTCTTTTAAAGAATGACCTTGGTCTAATCACTTAAAATTAGTTTTTAAAGGAAACTGTCTGCAAGCGAATTACGAAAAAAGACCTAAGGAAGTGTTTGGTTTTAAGAAAGTGAGGGAGGGGAGAGGAGAGGAAAGTGGAAGAAAGGAGAGGAAAGTGGAAGAAAGGAGAGGAGAGTATATTGAAATTCTTTTCTAATGTTTGATTTGTTCTAAAATTATATAAAGAAAGGAAATGTTTTAATTTTTATTTAGACACTTTCACCCTTTAGTGTTAAACTTTTAATATTTATCATAAATATAATTCAAAAATTAAACAATCAATTTATATTTAATATATTATATAAATAACTAATAAAAAGTTATTTTAGATAATATAATTATATTTATAATTAAATTCTATTTAAAAAATTCATTAACGTAATTTTATTTTAAAATTAGTTTAATTTAATTTATTTCTAAATAAATTATGACATAATACAAATAATTTCTTAATTAATATATTATAATTTTAAAATTTTATTTGAACAACAAAAAAATTTGAGTTGCCGCCGCCGCGATACGCCGCCGGCCACCACTGCACCATGTCATTTTAACTCGAAAATTATATGAAAATAATCAGAACTGGACGATCTATGGATTGAAACAACTTATTTGGCCAAAATACTTGAGGTTTGTCTGGATCTGAGATAGTTAGAAAGTTTTTCAATTTTCGTTTAACCGGATTTGAGGAAGATAGATTCATTTTTTCATCTAGGTGATGGTATAATGACGTTGAGCGGCTGCCGGCGACTCCAACGGTATAGGCGGTGACGTTCCACGCGCGATTTTCGGCGGCGGAGGCGGCGGTCCGGCGGCGGCAAGATGGCGGTCCGGCGACTGAGAATTTGTATTTATATTTTTTAAAATTAAATAAATAAAGTAATTTTATTAAATTATTTAAATCATTGCTTTAACTTTTACTAATATAAAATTAATTATCTACAATATTAAATTGATAAAATAAACATGTAAATAATAATTATTTGATAATATTAAATAAATTAATAAAAATTGAAAGGGTAATTTTAGATGTTTTGGTTTCCAATAGAGGAGGAATTTAAATTCATCACTTTTTAGGGTGGAATCTAAATTCCACATTATAATGTATATTAAATTCTAATGGAAATTAAATTCATAGAAATTATGGTAAATCAAACAAAGGAAATAAATAAAGAATTTAAATTACTTCTCTTTCTTCATTCCTCTCCTTCCAACCAAACACTTCCTAAGGGTATTTCGTGCTTGGAAAATACTCTAAGTAAACCATTAAAAGGCAAATGATTATCTGAAATGCCTAAAGACATATTTTAAATAAAAATGTCCCAGAGTTAGTGTTGACGAGAAGAGCCTTAAGGCCAATGTCAAAAAGTTTGAGGGCAACTGTTGACTAAATCTCCTAAGGGCGGATGTTGACTAAAACATCTGAGAATGAGTTTAAAGTTTTAATTGATCTCAACCAAAATGCCTAAGGGCAAGTGTCTATGAGAATTGACTAGAGTCACTATCTACAAAATTGTCTACCATTGAAGCAATTCAATTTTAAAGGATAGCCTTTCTGGAAAAGATTTGACATTGGTTCTCAGATCGATGAGCACTCGAAGAGCTTTAGCAGTAGCTCGCCAAAGAACTGTCAGAAAATTCTCTCATACCATTTAGAAAGTCAAGTATCTCTTTTTAAAAGGTACATTTACTAACTCCTTATTTTTATGATTTTCAATAATTATTAAATTAAGAGAGATTGCACAGAGCTACAAAACATTGAATGGAGTATGTGAGGTTGGTTATAGACCAATTTTACTGAGATGGGTGCTTTAGAGAAATTTTAAGCCTTAAAATTTAATTCGTAATAAGAAAAGCCCAATAAAAAGTACCAAAAAAAAAAAGTCTCACTTCTCAAAATTGAAAAGTGAGTCTTAGGGGGCCTCTGTTAGACCAAATTATGAAATGCACAAAACCACGAAAAAATATAGGTCCAATAAAATTATTTTATAGAATAATCCAGGCTTATTCTCTATAAGTGTCTAAATGCAAGACAAGGTAAAAAATCAAAAGCGTGATTTATCAAAAAAAAGACTTAGGTCTTAAAGAACGACTTAGGTCCATTCTTACAAAGAACGACCTGGATCCATTCCTCAAAAAAAAAAACCTATGTCCATTTCTTACAAAGAACGACCTAGGTCCATTTCTCACAAAGAACGACCTAGGTCCATTTCTCACAAAGAACGACCTAGGTCCATTTCTCACAAAGAACGACCTAGGTCCATTCCTCACAAAGAACGACCTAAGTCCATTCCTCACAAAGAACGACCTAGGTCCATTCCTCACAAACAACGACCTAGGTCCATTTCTTACAAAAAACGATCTAGGTCATTTTTTCATACAAAACGACGTAGGTCCATTCCTTATAAAGAACGACCTAGGTCAATACATCATAAAAAACGACCTAAGTCCATTCCTCACAAAGATGAACCTTGGTCCATTCCTCGCAAAGAACGACCTTGGTCCATTCCTCGCAAAGAACGACCTTGGTCCATTCCTCGCAAAGAACGACCTAGGTCCATTCCTCGCAAAGAACGACCTAGGTCCATTCCTCGCAAAGAACGACCTAGGTCCATTCCTCGCAAAGAACGACCTAGGTCCATTCCTCGCAAAGAACGACCTAGCTCCACTCCTCGCAAAGAACGACCTAGCTCCACTCCTCGCAAAGAACGATTTAGGTCCATTCATCACAAAGAACGACCTAGGTTCATTTCTCACAAAGAACGACTTAGGTGCATTTCTCACAAAGAACGACTTAGGTCCATTCATCACAAAGAAAGACCTATGTCCATTCTTTACAAAGAATGTCATAGGTCTATTCTTCACAAACAACAACCTAGGTCAATTCCTCACAAACAACGACCTAGGTCCATTCCTCACAAATAATGACCTAGGTCATTTCTTCATAAAGAACGAATTAGGTCCATTCCTTATAAAGAATGACCTACGTCAATACATCGTAAAGAACGACCTAGGTCCATTCCTCACAAAGAACGACCTACGTCCATTTCTCACAAAGAACGACCTAGGTTCATTTCTCACAAAGAACGACTTAGGTGCATTTCTCACAAAGAACGACTTAGGTCCATTCATCACAAAGAAAGACCTATGTCCATTCTTTACAAAGAATGTCATAGGTCTATTCTTCACAAACAACGACCTAGGTCCATTTCTCACAAACAACGACCTAGGTTCATTCCTCACAAATAACGACCTAGGTCATTTCTTCATAAAGAACGACTTAGGTCCATTCCTTATAAAGAATGACCTACGTCAATACATCGTAAAGAACGACCTAGGTCCATTCCTCACAAAGAACGACCTAGGTCCATTCCTCACAAAGAACGCCCTAGGTTCATTCCTTACAAAGAACGGCCTAGGTCCATTCCTCACAAAGAACAACCTAGGTCCATTCCTCACAAAGAACAACCTACGTCCATTCCTCACAAAGAATGACCTAAGCACTTAGAAAATATTTCTTAATAATACGCCTAAAGGGCAAGTCTTTGATAAAGTGCCAAAGGCATGATTTGACAAAGAATGACCTAGGTCAATTCCTCACAAAGTACGACCTAGGTCCATTACTCACAAAGTACGATCTAGGTCCATTCCTCACAAAGAACGACTTAGGTCCATTCCTCACAAAGAACGACTTAGGTCCATTCATCACAAACAACGACCTAGACACTTTGAAAAATATTCTAAGGAAGAGCACATCAGCTACTCGAAATAGGCCTATAGGTAAATACACATTCTATGGAATGGGCCTGCGGGCAAATACACATTCTACGGAATATACCTCCGGGTAAATGCACATTCTACGGAATGGGCCTGCGGGCAAATATATATTCTACGAAATGGGCCTGCGGGCAAATATATATTCTACGGAATGGCCTACGGGCAAATGCACATTCTACGGAATGCGCCTCCGTGCAAATGCACATTCTACGGAATGGGCCTACGGGCAAATATACATTCTATGGAATGCGCCTACGAGCAAATACACATTCTACGGAATGCGCCTCCCGAAAAATATACATTCTACAGAATGGGCCTACGGGCAAATACACATTTTACGGAATGGCCTACGGGCAAATGCACATTCTACGGAATACGCCTCCGTGCAAATGCACATTCTACGGAATGGGCCTACGGGCAAATATACATTTTATGGAATGCGCCTACGAGCAAATACACATTCTACGGAATGCGCCTCCCGAAAAATATACATTCTACAGAATGGGCCTACGGGCAAATACACATTCTATGAAATAAGCCTCCGGGCAAATACAATTCTACGAAATGCACCTATGGGCAAATATATGTATTTTACGGAATACGCCAATGGGCCAATAAACATTCCACAGAATGAGCCTACTAGCTAACAAGCATTCTGTGAAATGCGTTTACGGGCAAAATGTTGCAAAACCAATCCTTTTTATGGGGAACCAATACAAGAGCCGGAGTGCTCGACGCTGATGAAGGCCAAGAGCTTAAAATCAAGACAAATGTTCAAAGAGACTTGTCATGAATAAGCTTGACATATAATTATTGGTGTCTTTATGCATGCGTTTTACAGACACTTGTCACTAAGACAATGCCATGTGTCATGATGGCACCTCCACCTCATGGATTAAATTGCATGTATAAAGACCAAAACTTCTCATTTGAGAGGAAGGATAAAAAGGATAAAAAAACATTATCATTCTCTCTCTAAAGTTTCTCTCTACAATCAAATTTAAAAAGTTAACTTGAGCGTCGGAGGGTTATTGTCGACAACCCCGACACGCTTTGATAATTGTTTCTTTTTATAGAACAATTAACCACAAGGAGACACGTAATTTGAGACACTCGACTTAAGGAAAAAAATAAGTCACAGAACTCGATTTAGAAGAAAGTCCGAAACATAAATCAATCACTATACATTGATAAAAAATTTGCATCAACAATGGTAATGCTCATGTCCTCAAATTTCCGCAATCTTTCTCTCAAATCAGAAACAGGGCGACCACAACTCCAATTTAGTTAAGCTCTTTATGCGCCAGAGCTCCTCAGGAAGGTATTTCAAGTAAGCACAAGGGTTCATTATTAAGTTTCAAGTTTTGGCATGCCTTCAAACTCCAGAGTCCGCTCCTCTAGCCAAAACATTGATTTTAAATACAAGACCTTAAGGCTTGGAAATCCACCAGAGCTGCAAACAAGCTTTCTCCCAAAATATGAGTTCTTCTTCAACTTAAGGACCTGAAGATGTGGCAGCTTTTCTAGTGTTGGCTTCGGATCATCCCTCAGTTCTGTATTAGACAAGCCCAGTTCGATGAGGCGGGGAGGAAATTGGTATTCAGTCAAGACAATTGATGAAAGCTGTGACGCTGTCTTGCTTTGATTCACCAACTTCAACGCCTCAAGGCAGAGTAGTTTGCAAAGGCTACTGGACAACATAGATTGATTAGAACTCAAATTTTCATGTATTCGAAGACTTCGTAGACTAGGTAGCCTCCCCAATATATTCTGAGTACAGCTGCTAGGGTGTAAGACTGAAATGAAATTGAGATTCTCCAGAGAGCTACAATATTTTCCTGGATATGCAGGCAGAGAGATTAAACCAAAATTTAGATGCCGGAGTTGATTTATCTTCCAAACATCAACGGGTGAATGATGGATGTAGCTAGATGGCATGTCTATTGTACGAAGGTTGAGAAGGTTGCAAAGGGATGGAGGCAGATGTTTGAGAGAAGGGATATTCAATTTTAAGGAATATTGTTTTAGATCGATAATCCTCTAGAACTATTGTTTTTAAATCTAGTAATACAAGGAATTTGAAATTTTTGCATATTTCATTACAAATTGCATGGGATGCATAACGATTTCTTTCGGAGGTGAGGTGTAATAGAGAGTGGAGGAATGTGTTAGCATGCTTTAAAGAAAGGAAAGAAGTGAGGGCTCCAGCAATAGAGAGTCGTTTAAAACTTTGTAATGCTCTATTTTCTGGGTCAAAATTACGAGGAAATTTGAAATTTTCCAAAGTTTGAGCTACTGAAGTTAACATAGTCCATCTAATTTTAGGATTATAGCATTGCTTTGCTTGTACCTCGAGCTCTTCGCTTCTTTATTTTAACAAAGTCTCTACTAATTAGATGTTCCAAGTATTCTTCAGCAGTTGCCTCGCTATTGTCTGGAATAAAACCTTCAGGTATCCACATTTGATACAACTGCCTTGTGGAGATCTCAAAGCATTCAGAAAAGGCAGTTAAATAAAGACAACATAATTTCAGGCATAGAAGGGCGTCCATGATAGAATAGCTAACTATAATTTCAGGCATAGAAGGGCGTCCATGATAGAATAGCTAACTGACGAATAATAGGATAGCCACATTACCGACATATTCTCATTTAATGAATTTTTCCTGTAGTATAAGAAGACGAAAAGCCATTTTCGGTAAATGGCTCTCAGTGGTATAGTCGGCACTGAATTGAGACGAATCATCTCTCTGTTATCCAATCTACAGAACCTGAAGATTTCATTAGAAGTGATCATTGTTAATACTCTACTTCCGTTCTAACGATCTGGAAGTGCTTCTCCAAGATACTCCCACACTTCATTTGTAAGCACATCTTCAAGCACAATCAAGTACCTTTTGTTCTTTAGGTAATCATGAAGTGCAGTTTTCCTTTGTCGATTGTAGTCATCAGCTTGTCTCTTAAGCATAACAAACAGACCACTGCCCAAGATACTTGTAATCAAATCAATTCAAGTTGCACAGATTCAAGATTGAACAGATCAAATCACACCTCAACAAACCAACAAGAATTAATCAAAAACAAGAAATAAAGAAAAAAAGCAAGAATCCACAGAAACCAAGATTTTACGTGGTTTAGCTGTGCATAGAATGCTCAGCCTACGTCCACATGAGAAGCCTCAAGATGAGTTTTATTGAATCAACAATGGAGATTGATACAGAACCTTATACCAAATTTTACAGAGAACAAGATAACACTTTCTCTCTCTCAAAACCCTCTCTACAAGACTTTAGAATCATATTTGAATCACCACTGAAAAATAACTTTTATACCATGTTTCCCCAGCTGGCTTATTTTCCAGATTGTTCAGTTTATTGACGCGTGGATAACAAACTTTAACGAACTGGATTGAGGCTTCAGCCCATTCTTCCTCATGTGGTTACTTAAACTGCTGTTTAAAACGCGCCACATCAATGTCGTTTTGTGGAGTTTGTTTCTATTATAAGCAGCTGAGTTGCACGTGCCTTTTTAACGCTTCAATAACCTCAAAATGCAGTCATTTCTGGAAAGCTATTTTGATTCATCAGCCATTCTCACAAAAACCGTTACGCCTAATTTCCCTCAATGCAAATTGAGGGATCATAATCTTCAACATGTTATCCAAAATTACGTAGAGATCCAAATTTACGGACACCCAAGCATGAAAATCAAAATAACTTTTCACATAATCGCTGTTGTAAGCCTCTGCAGCAAAAACAGCCTTGTCGAACCCGTAGCTATCAATAACTGCAACCACAGAAAGCTGAGGAGGTCCCTCTATCAATTGATTTAATAATTCCTCCATTACACCATCCGGTAGACTTAATTTGTCCCTCTGCAATTTCAGCAACAAATTAGATTTCATTTACTCTATCCATAAATTGAATCCATTGACATAGAAGCGGGGTTGAACTTGTCACATCTGTTGTTTAATATTAACGAATTTACTTTCAAGTCCTCTAAGAGCATCACACAGCTCCTTGGATCCTATCACTGTTTTGTTGCATGCTGCTCATAATGAACGTGTTAATGGCTTTATAAGATTCATGGACCAAGTAATTGATTTCTTTCAAAATGCCCTCAAGTTTTGATATAGGTAATGTCTCTATCAAGTTTATATACAATCATAACCATTTCGACTTTATAATCCCTTTGAAACGAAGAATAAATGGATTCAATCACAGTTTGAAGCTTCTACTTGTTCCATTGCAACATTCGGTAAAGGCAACACTCTTTGTTCACCTGCCAATAGCCTTTTCAACCTCTCTGAAAATAATTCGAGATGCACGTCCATGTGGTGGTTGTCAAAGCCAGCAAAAATAAATACCTACTCTAAATAAATTGTGTATAGTGATTGAGCAGGGTCATGTCCATAGAGATTGGTAATTATTTAAATCCTTTCAAAAAGTAAAATACAAAATGGGGAGATTGTTGACAATAATAAAAATCAAATTAAAATAACAAGAATACAAATTAAAATTATAATTCAAATTAGGAAAAGCTCTGGTTGAAGGAATTAACTCAGCTTGATTCTACTACTAATCATTGATCTAAATATAAATCATTACTACTTATGAATAGACTGGTTATAGCTACTGAGACCCTCTAATAGCCAATCTCTCCTTAACTAGTCGATAACCAAGGTATGACCATTGGTTATTTCCCTAAACAATAGACAACCCTAGATACGATCATAGGATTTAATCAATTGACAGCCTGAAAAGCAAGAGAGACCCAAATCCTAATCAACAAACACATACGATGGTTCATTTAAATTAGATTGTTTATTCTCATAACACAACGCACTGCAATGCTATTTTTCACAAACATTAAAATATTCATACGATGAATCTTCTAATTGACAATAGATTAAGTTGATAATTAAATAGTGGCCAATTATCTAATTAACAAACATAATCATGACAATAATTCAGAGAATAAACAAATACCCAAAAAGTAATAAAACAATTAAAGCATAAGAAAGATCTCACAGTAATGATGAATCAAAGCTTTATTAACCTCGAACCAGAATAATAAGTTTAGTTCCTCATAGAGAGAAGAGAAAAGTTTTGATCTAGGGTTTTTTTCTTTCTCCACTTCTTGATGATCCCCCTTCTCTTCGTGTTTTAGTCCCTTTTGTATTGTAGAGTTTTTCTAAAAATAGAATACTAAAATCTAAAATATTATCTAAATTCAGAATTACAAAAATAACCTAAAAAGGTAAAATACGTTAAAATAAAAACTGCTAGTTCTTCGTTGGCAGCACGTGCACACGCCTTATCAACAAAGTTCTTCTGAAATTCATAATTTCTCTAAGAAAATAATCATCCTCAAACATTATCTTGTAGCTCAATTTTAGCACCAATCAATAGAATTGCACCTAAAAAATAAAACACAAATAAATCACTATTATTAAGTGCAAAACATTGATATTAAAGGAAGTAAACAATGCAAAACTAGTGCATAAATTGCACTCTAACACCATGTCTTCCTCTTTACCACTAAAATTGGAACAGAGAATCAGCCAGAATCAGGGGAAGAATCAAAGCACAACAAGGAAACTACTCTACACATTCATTTGCTCGGCAATGATTAACTAGAAAGCAAGCCAAGAGATGGTAAAATAGAAAAATGTTAAAAAGGGAAATATAGTCTTGAAAATTTATTATTAACCAAATTATTCATGTAGATGCAATCATATTAAGGTCACTTACAAGCGAAAGCGAGAGATAAACAAAGATTTCAAGTATCCTTTTGAGGATCTAAACTATGGAATTTGAACAAATTTCTTTGGAAATTGCAGCATGGAACTGAGTACTCTGCCTGTCGTCAAAAACTTGTTATGCACCCAAATTCAAGACCATTTTCCCCCAATTCTGCCTATCCTAATCTATCATCACACTGGTACTTATAATCTAATTATAATTTATAATCTGTTACAGTTTAAATTAGGGGTGGGCATCGGATCGGATTCGGATAAATGCGATCCGATCTGAACTTATTCGGATTGGATTTGGATTTAATCAATAATCTGATCGGATATAATTTGTGTCATCCGACCAAATTTGATTCGGATCAAATCGAATTCGGATCGATCCGAACAATCCGATCGGATTACACTTATATATAAAAACATAACTCGATATCTCTAGATATTTCCACTCATCTTCATCATCAATATTTCTTCAAATCATCAACAATTTCAAAAACTAACATCTCTCAATAACAGCAGCAGCAATGGCCGTCTCCTTCAATATCAACCACCATCGTCTAGCTTCATCTTCCTTACCCTCTCCCTTCGTCTTTTCTCTCCCTCGTTTGCTTCTCCCTTATTCTCCTCCACGTCCTCTCTATCCTCATCATCGTCGCCTCCCTCTCTATCACTATCTCTCCTCTAACAAGCACTACGCTGTCGACATGGTCGCCACGGTCATCACCGGCATCTTCCAGAGCTCTGTCTCCGTCACGGTGCTCTCCTAATGGCACTGTGATTCTCAAACTTACTTGTATTCTCTCTGTTTTGGTCTTTTTCTTAAAATGGGTTGTGGTTGCACTTTCTTTCTTGTCGATTTCCCTTGCTTTTTGTTGATGAAGTAATGGTGGAGCGGCCGGCACCAGTAGGTTTCAAATGTAGGATCCGAAAGCATCATCCAAATTTGTCAAACTCACCCAAATCTGAACTCAATCTGAACTAATCCAAATCCGAATTTATCCAAAATTTTCATCCAATCCGAATCCTATTTCAGATCGGATCGGATTGGATTTGATATTCGGATTGGAATCAAATGAATTTTTTTTCTATTTGAATTATTCAAAACCCGATCAGATTCATTCGAATCCGAAATTACCCACCCCTAGTTTGAATGTACTTAAAGGTTTGACAAGACAAGTTTGGAAAGCCAATATGATCTGGTGAGTACTAGTACTCATCATATAGAACCCGAACATGTGGCACAATTCTTTTTGACTTCTTATGAGTAGAGTTAAAGTTATGGATTAACTAAACAACATCACATGACATTGAGACCTGCCTACCAATTCATTGCTCTATATAACGATGTATATAACATTGCCATTGACATGCAATTATTTAAAATTTTTAACTTCGAAAATTAATGGCACTGCATCTAATATTCATATATGGGATAAAACTAAGAATTTTTTTTTTTGTGGTTGGTTTTTGTGTTGGGTGGGGGGGGGGGGGAGACAATACAAAGAATTAACTGATTAGAAGAGAAAAGCTTGTTCACAAAAATTAAAAAATTCCTTTAGATGCAATCGAGGACTTGAAGATCTCCTACAATATCCTCTTGTGATTGAAATCAAAAGACACTGTTTACATCAGCGCGGCAATTAGACAATTAAATAGCTACTTTAAAATATCGAATTGAAAATATGCTCGTGCATCAAAAGGAAAATGGAAGGAAAAAGTATTAATTTAAGCATTCATGGCAAAGAGAAGCAACAAAATATGCCGGTTCAAGAAAAGAACAGTAAGAAAAGAGTATGACATAATAAATAACCAATGCTTTTCATTGATAATGATTAGGTCAAAGCAAGCTGGCAAAAAGAGAACGGAAGGAAAGCATCTCATCATCACTTAACAGCTAACGGAAATAAAGACATTAGTTTCTTTTTTAAGTAATAAAGATTAGGTTATTATCATTTAACAACTTTAAAAATTGAAAAATATTAAATAACTATAGGAAGTAATGTCCCCTATTATATTCCTACTATATCTTAACAAAAATATTATTTTACTATTTTTCTATTACAACCATTAGTTGACTAGGTAATTGACTAACAAAATACTAATTTTATCCTTCATAATAATTTAAAAAAAAAAAACTTAATGCTTATTGACAAAATCAGCTCTTCCACATTTATTCGATCATCCAAGTTTCATTTTCAACATTATGATATAAAAAAAGAATCATTAATAAGACAAATTTGTAATCTATTTATAAAAATGGATACAAAATACCAACATAATTCTTTTTACTGGAATTATGATATGTGGATTATAAATCTGTCTTATTAATGATTTCATTTTTTATATCCTAATGTTGGAAATAAAATTCGGATGATCGAATAAATGTGGAAGAGCTGATTTTGTAAATAAGCTACAAGTATTTTTTTTTTTAATCATGAAGGGTAAAATTGATATTTTGTTAGTCAATTAACCGGTCAACTAGCACTTGTAATAGAAAAGTGGTAAAATGATGTTTTTGTAAAGATATAGTAGGAAAATGATAGGCGACATTACTTCTTATAGTCATTTGATATTTGTCAATTTTTGAGGTAGTGACATGATAATAACCTTAAAGATTAAATATTTATGTCAATAGCTCCTTACTTGAATTGGTACCATTCTCTCTTTATTTAAGGAGTGTAGGGATGGTAAAATCTTACACGGATTTGAGGCCCCACCTTGAATAAGATGAATTTTGAATAATTTTTAAGAAATAAGGTAATAAATAGTAAAAAATAATAACCAAATTCTTAACAGTTGTGATTTGATTTTTTATCCCCCACCCCACCTCCACATAATCCCTATTGTATGTAAATATTTTAATTTTTTAATTTATAATTTTTTTAATTTTTACTTAATATAAATTGACTATAACTAAAAGAAAATCCTCTCATACAATTTTTATTCAATCTTAAAACATTGGTTCATTTATAAAAGAATGATAAATGTTATATTCATAGGCTATATGAATATGATAAAGAGAAGATGAAGCCGTTAACAAAGAAGGATTTAAAACAATGCTATTCATTTTTATTTTTTTAGTTATTATTTATCCAAATGTTTTATAATTTATATATTACTTCAAGATATTGCTTCAAATTTTTAGAGATTTTTTTATAATTTAAATATTTTATAATACAGTGGTAATTTTATTTAAATCTTTAATTTAGTAAATTATGTATTCATAACTATTATAAAATAATAAGTGAGAAACACGGTGCTGATAGAGAAGTTATTCCTATGTGGAGATTTTTCATCTTTACCCTGCTAAATTTATTAGAGAATTAGGGTGAAAAATTTAATGAGGTGGAAAATGGGATAGGTCTCCCCACTCCCACCTCATCCTATTGCCATTTGTAAGGAGTGAATATAAAAAGTTGTTTGGTATGTAAGATAAATATTGGGATTGGACAAGTTTTTCTAATCCCAAGCTTATCCCATGTTTGGCATGGTCATCGAGCGAATATAGAAGTTGCGAATTCCATGTAGGACCCATGTATTAATCATCTTGAAGCAATCTCAATGGCCTTTAGACCAAATGCGTCCAGCAAGAACGACAGGAATCCATCACATTGATGTTGTTACTGCTTTATTTGTCAAGGTTGCAGAGCTCAAAAAGTAAATAGTAAATAAGAACTCCAATGTCATGTTTGCTCCAAGCGATATATGTGATTTTTGTCGAGGCATCCGTGCAAGTGATGATGTCAAGTTGGAAATTCTTTTGCACCATCTACTACCGAACAAGCTCATTTGGTATTCAACTTATCAGCATCAACATAATCCTTATTCCGATACCTACAATCTAGCTTAGAGAAGCCATTCGAATTTTTCATGGAGCAACAATCAAACTATGGTGCAGCCTTCATTAGGATTCTAGCCATAAGAAAAGAAGTCCAATCTAGAAAAGCTCATCACATAATTAATCGCTAAATCCAAGATCACGTTCCATAATCAAGATGCTGTTATTTAAAATTTAGAAACTAATTTTACGCAGTTTATAATAAAGACTAAATCAACTCTACAAAAGCAAGCTATAGCTTCTAAATCAACTCTAGAAAAGCAAGCTATAGCTTTCTGAAATATTAAGGTTCAAATATGTTAGACAGTAAACTTATTATCCAACAGAACACAAGGCTCTTTCTTAAGCAACACCAAGAGAGTTTTAAAGGAGAAAGTGAAGGCAATTTTTGTCAACAAAAAAAATAAAGGGATGAGAATGAGACATTTTTTATTCCATTTGCATATATGAGACAGAATTGAGATTGGCAAATCTCGTCCCATCCCATCCCATCCCATCCCATCTTATTGCCAATCCTAACTGTTGCTTTGCTTTATTATTATATTATTGAATTATTTGATATTTTAACACGGTCGAAGTTAGTTACTGTCCAAATCTATAGTTTTTGAAGCGTAAGTTTTAATATTAATATGCAATGAAATCAAACAAATAACTAAAAAATGTTAGCATAAAATTATATTCGAACATGCATGTAGTAGAAATAAAACTATTATTTGATTATTCTACTTTGTATTTATTCAAGATTTTTACTATATTGAATTATGATGATCCTTAAAAGAAAAAAATGTCAAAATTTATTTATTTATATTTGGGAATGTTTAGGATAATAAGATGGTGTGAAGCCGTGAGTTAGTTACATTCTGTTTTTTATTTCTGATGAGGTGGCATAGTGAGTCAGCGTGTGGGGTCAGCTTGTGGTTAAGTTAGTTACAACCAAAAAGGTGTATAAAGCATTGGGTATAGGCTGATCACAAAGGTGGTTTTTCGATTCCTTTTGGAGACTAATATGGAGAACTAGGAATTCTTGTAAGAGAGAGATTTGTTCTCTGTCACTTGAGGTCTCATTGTAATCGATCATTAGTAATAAAGCTTCACACCCACTTGGGATTCTTCAGTCGTGGATGTAGGTACCTTGGTACCGAACCACGTAAATTTCCTTGATTGTTTCTTGGTGTTTTCTGCTTCTTGCTTTCTTCCCTTGTTACTTTCTTTCATTAGTGCTCGTGTTATCTCTGTCTTTGCTTGGTTGGTCAGAATCTTGTTAACTGATCAATCTTCAACAATCATCTTTTTCTTAACATATGGGATGAGATATTTAACGGGATTGGACTAAGACAAATTTTTGTCTAAAAAAAGAGATGAGAATGAGATTTTTTTTAATCTTACTAACATATATAGGGCAGAATTAAAATTGACAAATCCCTTCTCATCCCATCCCATTTCATTGACAACCCTACTTAAAGGTGGCAAACAACTTGAAGATCCGTAAGGTGTATTAAAAGAAGCTAAAGAGAACAAGGTGGAACAAGTTAAAGAACCACCAACACCACCAAGATTTCATAGGTGAAAATTTGGAAAATTCTACAATCCCAACCAACAACACGTGTCAAGACCTACGTTTCTCCTATCCCTTTTCCTAAGCATCTCCAGAAAAATAAATCAAAATATATGTCATTTTATTTATTAACTTATAGATCATATGACATTTATATGTTTTGCTTAACAAACTACGCATCATCTATTAAGTTGAATCTTATATGATTTTAATAAATATAAGAAATCATTTATTTTTTATTAACTATATAGAATAATAACCTATTTTAATTATCCATATATTTTTACATGTTTATTTTCTCTAATCACAAATATGAGTTATTTGTATATTTGAATAAAATTAAGGTAAAACTTTATCTTATACACACATGTACTACACACTTTGGCCTAAATCTAGGAAAATGATCTTAATCTCTCAGTAGGCTCATTCTATATTTAGTCCAATAATGTAAATTAAATGGTATATGTAATACATTTTATTTGAAATATTAATTTTTTTCATTGTATTAAAATATGTGGATACTTATTTATAAAACTAAAATTAAAAAATCAAAAGACTATTAGCTAAACCAAAAGAAAATTAAAGATAGACTATTTGTCTCCAAATATTGTTTTTGTAAAAAATTATATTTTGCAGAAATTGAAAAAAAAAAAATATTAAAAGGACCGCAACTTGCTACCTTAAAGTTAAGAGGGGAGGGGATGCCGAACACCTAATCAATAAATAAATTATTGGCGACACTATCAGTTAAGCTAAGTAGTATATAGCCGTTATCAATTTTCTATGATCACGTTTTAAGGTCTACTTTCTTGCATTTTGCATTGAAAGTGTTTGGGTTGGATTTCTCCTCGCCGTCAGAAAGCCTAATTCAAGGTTGGATTAAACGCCGTGAAATGGGCTGAAAACCCGAGAGTTTTATCCCCATTAATTGTTTTGCTTGAAATTTAGCTTTATCCCTAAATAACTCGAACTTTCAAAACCGTTGGACGTTAGAGAAAATTTGTGGAGAAATAAGAGAGATGCTGAAAGTCTTATTCAATAAAGAAAACTATAAAAATTTAATTTTTGCTTCAAGATATGTTATATATGTTACTTTTGTTAAGAAGTTATTTGTCGTACTAATTGAATGATGCAAATGGATTAGGTAAATAGGCCTCTAGTTATAGTGAAATACTTGTTTTACTATTTCGATTGTGCAGTGTGCACGATTGTTCACCGATGATAGAAAACTCAAATATTCTTCAATGTTGTGAATCTATATTATTACTGTAGAAAGCAATACATATTGGAGATCTGATGCATAAAAAAATAAATAAATGATTTATGTAGAAATTTGTTTTAGGAAGATGGTGGGAGAATAGAGAGGTGCAGCTGAAATGAAAAGGGCCAAAAAAAAAAAAAAAAGTGGAGAGAGGGTTTTTGGGGGCGGGGGGGGGGGGGAGGAAGTCGGGTCCAGTTTCTGGATTGAGTCTAAATCCTAGTCTCGGACCATTGAGTTAACTGAATATATAGCCCAATGACCTAATCTCAATCTATTAGGCCACTTTCATGCTCCTAGCACAAAGATAAAGAAACGACCAACTGAGACAACAGCAATTGCTACTAGCACTATGTGATTGGAAATGAATATTCTCTCAGCTACATCATGTAAAAGTTTACAAGTCTCGTCACCATATTGAAAGATAAAATTAAAAACTCAAGTTCAAGTTGCCGTCATCTTTTTATTAAGAGCTTTGAGCTTTCTTGTAATTGGCCAAGTGGCTAGATTTAGAAAATTAATCAACTTCTGTTTTAATATTCAACAAACCCTTATAATAAATATATTGATGTTTCATTGTGACTCTTAGTCCATTCTTTTGTTAATGGGATGGAATTTTTAATATTGTTAGTGACATGGAGGTCCAATATTATGCAGACCTCTCTACTTTGGATATACATTCCATTGACAGCACTTGAGTTGCTTAAGCTGCTTTTGCTAAAGCTCTCCACTACCACTAGAAACTCTTCTTCTAATTAAGCACTATAGTTAATAATTAAGTCTATCTTGAGGCATCGCATTCTCGCATGCAAGGTTTTATTTAGAATAAATTGCAGACAATTGCAAGTTGCCAAAATAGTAATAATTAATTGAGCCTTCTTAAATTAAACGCTATGATGGTAACGTTATTACAAATATTAAAGAATGGAGGAGACATCGTCCTTTGCTCGATTCCAACCACACACTTAATTTCTTGGGGAAAAAAAAAAAGAAATCGTACAATTTATTTGTTCAAACTTTTGTCTCAACCCGTTGGAACTTATCTTTAATGTGCTATCGGCCTCTCACCAATCAATTCAAGTTCCAGGTCATGCTATGAGTTATATTCAAGAGCTTGTTATGTTATAATTCATGTAAGGACATCTTCAATAGGACACCATATTTTGCATCAAATCATCTTTTATACTATTTTTGGTGTAAAATGCATCTCCAATGAGACACCATAATTTGTACCAAAATGGTGTTATGAATAGTATTACACCAAATATGGTGCAACACTATTCATTTGGTGTTAGGGGAAAAAAGTCTCAAATATCCTTATTACTTTTTCTTATTTACATATATGTCCTATTTTATATAATATTTTAAATTATTATTATTATTATTTTAATTTTTGAATATTATACTAATATTTTAAATAAAAAAATTCAACACAAAAATTAATAATAATAATAATAATTAACAAAATTAAATGCCAATAACATTAATTACTAGATTACATATTACAAAATAAAAAATAAAAAATTAAATTAACACAAATTAAAAAAGCTACTACTACTAGCATAAATAGAACAATTATTTAATAATCTTGGAGATCATTATTAGATCCTTCAATATCATCAAAATATTGGCCAAAATTATTGGAAGTATTTTGAGATGCTTGGCCGTGCTGAGATCTTCTCTGCAAAATCTTAATTTGTTCATCTTAAAAATATTGACGTAAGCTCGGATCACTGATCGAATTTAAATCTTTAAGTAAAATTTTATTTTCTTCACGATATGTGACCATCTCCAATTTTTTTTTTTCTCATTTTGGGCTCGTATCATTTGAATTTAGTAATTCGAATAACTAGAGTATTATTGTTATTGCATTTTTCTATCTTAATGTAATGTTTAATTTCATAATGTAGTAATTTAGTTAATTAAATGTAAATTTAATAATTTTATTTATTTTTTGTTAATTGAAATAAAATTAATTATTACTTAATTATCTATATTAATAATTATATTTATTGTGTTAATTAAATTAATTCTTGATGATTAAAAGAATAAAAAGAAGAATATTCTTTTTGGTGTAAAATTTGGTGTAAATGGATTGGAGATGAAATAGTAATTTGGTGTGAAAAATATACATTTTTAGTGTTGGTGTTACACTAAAATGGTGTTACCCATTGGAGATGGCCTAACATATATATCCAATAATTGGTAGTTGTGTGTCCTGAGGAGAGAGAAAAAAAACATTGAATCATGAGGGTTGAGAGTAAGCTACATGAATTGTAACATAGGCAAGTCAATCCATCTTTTTATATTTATGGAGCTTGCTAGGTTACAGAAACTGTACATAACAGCGATGCATTTTTTATTTGTTTGATCTAGAGATTGAAATTGGACGGTTGGGATTAAAGGCTAGAACAGAAATTAATCATGGGCAATTGTTTTTAGAGTAATGATATAATCATAAATTTTTGTACAAATTTATCTTATATAAACTGATATGACATTAGTTTATTGGTTAAATTAAATATTTCTTAACCCACATAATTTACTTTTATTATGTTATATTTCTATTTAACCAATAAATTAATACCGCATTAGTTTATATAAGATAAATTTATACAAGAATTTGTGACTGTATCATCGCTCCTGTTTTTAACATTTAAAAGGATTCATTTCCATGCACACCCAAATATTTTGACAAATATTAATATACACCCATTAACTTTTTATGTAAAACCACACACCCAACCCGTTAACTTTTCCACTATTGAATTAAAAAAACTATCATGTCTTAATTGAATTAAATAGATCTGGTAAAACTTCTCTTGTAACTTGTTAATTTTTACAGTAAAATATACGAATATTTAGCAAAATCAAATTTATTTTTTATTTAGTAATTAAATTTTTTTATTTAGTAATCAAATTTTTTTATTCAATAATTACATTTTTTTTATTTAGTAATCAAATTTATTTTTATTTAGTTGTTAGATTTTAAAAAAAAAAATTTCTAAAATCAAATCAACTCATTTACTATTTTTAAAAAATGAACTTGTTTACTAACCAACTAAAGTTTATCTTTAGTCAACTAGAGTTTATCTTTAGTCAACATATTTTTTCTCTAAAATATCCTTTGATAGAATTACTTATATAAACCTGTCAGTATCAAAATTACTTCATATTTCAGCATCCATCTATTTAAACTAGTGTGAATTTTTTTAGTTTTATATTGAAAATATGATAGTTGATGAGAGAAATCTAATTCAAATTTACAAATAAAATAGTTTCTTATATTTGCATACATGGTATATCAAAAATATTTTTTGTGGGTTTAAAAAAAAATTGTGTCACAAGATAAAACTATCTCTTGATTTTTCAATTCCTAGAGTTTATGTAATACAATAAACACTAGTAAATCGTTTGGTTTGTGACTTCTTGAAGGACTATTTGGGAACGCACAACTCACAAGTTCCTCTCTCTTTCAAAAGGAATAATCATTGCAAATACCAACTTAGAAAATTGATTTTATAATTCAAATAAGGTTTGAGTGAAGATTAGTAATTAAAATTTATCTTTGCATGATCTCAAACATTTTTCAAATTGACAAAGTCAAGTCTCTTTGTTAATTCAAATCAAGAATAATTAGAAAAATATCAATGTATGGAAATTCTACTAAGGATTATATTTTGAAATTCTGAAATGAATAGGAATTAAATTAATATTAAACTTTAGTTATAATTTATTTAAAAAAATGGGTTTAGAAAGAAATTTGAGGGGTTTAAAGAACCCCACCCTTTCTTTAATTATCAGGTGAAGTTGAAATATATTAATTGGGCATAAGAATATGTTCTTCTAATCTTCTTATGCAAAATCTATCCAATTAAAAAAAAAATCACGAGAGGGTATTTGTCCGTTTATTGACATTTAATAATATTGATGGCAAAATATATACAATCATCAATCAATTGTTATCGACCATTCAAACTAACCGAAAAACTAATTGCGTGAAGTTGGAGTAATGATTGTTTGAATTACCAAGAGTTTTTTTTTTTTAATAGAAACTATTACAATTCATATAATTAAAAAACCTAAAGATTACAAGTGGAATGAAACATCTTCCATCCTTACAAAAGAATTTGAACAACTCAAAGTACAATGTTAAATCTTTCATATACAATAAACCTGAAAATCCTACTTTGGCACGCCACAAATAACGAATCCGACTTAACAATCAATGGAGATAAATCAGTTTTACTAGCAAGCTATAAGCCACACAAGGCAACTTCTTCACCAAAATCAATATCATTCAAATAATTCTTCTTATGAACACCCGAAGCTGTCATAAAAACAACAAAATATAAAACATAAAAATAAGTAGAAAAGAAAAAAAATTCCCCAATAAAAATAAAAGTACAAAAAAGAAAAACCACAAGTTGCCCTGCAAAACTTTTCCTTATAGAACCTACCCAAAAACCACTATTACAGTTGAAAAAAGAAGCATAAAAAGAGGAATGAAAATAAAAAAATGTTTTACCAAGAGTTGATTAACAGTAACTGGCATATTTGAGCACGCAATGAAATTGACTCGTGTATTCATATGACATGAAATATAATTTCATTCACTAATTATACTACTAATTTGTCTAAATTTTTATTTTAAAAAAAGTAAATTTCTATCTATTTACATAAATCTTAATTTTATAAAAATAAATAAAAAAATACATTTATGTTTTTTTCTAACATTGACCTAATGCTTAATTAAGGGCAATAATGTCTTTGTGCTAGTTAGAAATGGCCAGTCATTGAATTGAGCCAGATAGGACGACAATTTGACTATTTTGGGGTGAGGTTGATGGCTTACAACACAGTTCGTGTGTGCTAATGATTAATAATAATAATGGGGTAAATATGAAATTAATCCTTACTAGGGGTGGGCATTTTACCCGACCCGACCCGACCCGACCCGACCCGAAAAATTTCGGGTTCGGATCGGATCGGGTCGGTATCAAAACCCGATCGGATAAAAAATTTCAAACCCGATCGGGTTGTGATCGGATCGGGTGAAACCCGACCCGATCCGATTACCCGATCGGGTCCTTAAAAAAAAAAGCACAGGCTTACACTGTTACACACACACACACGCCTAATTGCTAATTCCTAACCTGCTCACTTGCTCAGCTCAACACACACACACACGCTGCACACTACACAACACATTGCACACACAGTCACAAACTCACAACTCACAACTCACAACAACTCTGAACTCACAAGTCACAACAAATCAACAAATAATTCGCAAACACACACACCACACCGGTCACCGGCCACAGCCACACTCCACAAACTCACAACACTCAACACAAACAGCAGTGAACCACGATCCAGATGCACTCGCCAGCTGAAAGCTGAATCGTGATCTGCTGCTGCCAAGTGACAAGTGAAGCCGCGCGTGACCAGCAGCTGCGTGCTGCCAAGAAACCCATCCAGCCGTGAGCCGCGATCCGGATCTGCTGCTGCCAACTGCCAACTGCCAAGTGAAGCTGTGAAGAGAAACCCGTCCAGCCGTGACTCGTGAGCCGCGATCCGGAGCTGCTGCTGCCTGCTGCCAAGTGCCAACCGCCGTGAAAGCCCCGATCTGCTGCTTGAAGGCCGAAATCCGAATCCTCACAACCCGACCCGACTTTCTACTCACCCGAACCCGATTTTCTCTCCACCCGAACGGATTTGGAATTGGAAGCTTTCGGCTTTCCACTCTCAACTCTCAACTCTCAACTCTCAACTTCAAGCTTCTTCAACTTAAGTTTCATTTAAGTGAAAATCATGGTAACCTGACCCTAACCCGAACCGACCCGAATTTAACCCGAATTAATGATCCGACCCGAACTTAGTTCGGGTCGGATCGGATCGGGTCATTAATTCGGGTTAAATTCGGGTTAATTTTTTCCTTACCCGAACAACCCGAAACCCGATCGGGTTGACCCGAACCCGATTTTGCCCACCCCTAATCCTTACCCAAGCATTAGAAGTTCGTTGGTTTTCCTTTAACCGGATAATTACCGGTCAATTTGTCACACGTCCCTACACACGGCAGCATCTAATTTATTCGCTTGTCATTTCAATTTCTATTATACAGTTTGTGTAACGTGGCCTGCTCCTTCATATATTCAATCCATCTTTCTTTTTATAGAGCCACTACTTACATGTAATGTAAGGTTCAGTATTTCACAAACTCAATTGTGGGTTCTCTTAGGTCTACATAGATTGTATCTTATATTACATGTTAGGTAGTAAAATAAAGATAATAAAATCCTCTTTTCATATATATATACCGTGCAAGTTGATTGATTTAATTTTCCCATATTTTGCCCATCTGATTTGGATAACAGGAGAAGCCTAATTATTCCTTACATCATGGCAAAACAATATATACATTCATTAAGAGATAGACAAAAAACTTGTTAAGTTCATGACGCTAAATTGAAAGTAGTGTCATAGTGATCGAAGGGTATAAGGAAAAATAAAATCGACTTTTACTTTTTAATTAGAAAATAAAAAAATAAACAGATTTAATGATTTAATTAACTTATTTTTTATCTTTTTTTAAAACAATTCTCTGATAAAATCATGTTGCAGAGAATTTGAGCCTCTACTTCTTTTAAAGAACCATATATATTACAAAAATATATAAATTTAAGAAAGCTACATGTGTGGACATTTCACTCTCCATATCTTTAAACTTATGTTTAAAAAAGCACATAAAAATGATGTTATATGATTATAGTAAGGGCAACATAAAAGTTGGTCGGGACTTCACTAATTTAGCCTTCTGGATGAAGGGTCAATTTCCCCTTAAAGGCAATAGGAATCTCTCTACCACCACCAGCCATGAATACGTTCAGAAAAATTAATTTATGGTGTTTATGGTTGCATTTAAAACTTAGATTAGTGACATATAAAGTAGAAGTTTTCTAACTGTCAAGTGCAATAGTGCCGCGAAGCCGATCCCCTTCTACAGAAATTGACGAAACCAAACAGAACTTGACAAAATTTAAAAGCGTATAGCAAATGCTTCTTTAGAAGCATAGTAGAAATATATTTAATAAGCGAAGTAATAAGTAACAAACACTTACTTATCGACTTTAATAAAAGGAAGGTAAATAGCCACCCTTGAAAATAAGTAGTGAAACAACCCGCCCCAAACCCTAAGGGTAAGTCTGTCCTGTCACATCAAACTAGGTAGATAGTAATCTAATTAGTAAGGATTCTACGGAAAATTTGACAGAATCTCCTTTATATATACAACACTCCCAATCTGAAAACATGTCAAACAAACACTTCCAAAATAATATAATATACAACAAACTCCAATAATCAACATCCTCAACCCCGATACTGAGTTTTACTCAAAATATCTCTGGAGTCTCAAAAGATAATAAAATAACTAATATTAATATACATCGGTTTATTCTTAATTCCAAAAGGATAATATAACAAAATTATATAATCCCAAAAGAACAAGATGATCAGGATATCCTAATAAAAAGTCATCTATATTCCCTAACACCATCACGTGGCCAAGACTCAAAATATATCTACAGTCGCTGGGTCGGTCTGGTGTACCTGCAACCTCGTGGTGAGGGGGGGAGAAAATATAAATAAAACGGGGTGAGTATAAAACTCAGTGAGATCAGTGAGCGAATAATAGTTTTTGAAAATAAATTAATTTAATTTTACTTTAAAAGAAATAATCATATCAACTTCCAAATAGGATTTCATTAAACTATATGCGAGAAATCAGTAATAAATCATTTAACATTGAAATCATATTACTAACCATGAAAATCATATATAATATCGTACCCAATAATCCATGGAAATCATATCACAATAACATATAGAATACTCAAATCTGAAAATCATCACCAAACAAGTACCCAGGGAAATAATCTCATCATATCCGGACCTCAACGGATGGGCAATGACGTACTATCTGGGTACCGTCACGCCCCGGAGCTACACGAATAAACAGGGAAATACTATCTCATATCTCATCATATTTGTATATGTATAATCTAATTTCCAAAGACAAAAATGCCCAAGCACACGGCCCAAAGCCTCTGTGTGTACTCAGACATGCCCCAAAGGCTTGTATCACATCTGTATCATCATATCTCATCTGTAATCATCATACTGCATGCATATGCCCCCAAAAGGCGAAAGCGCCTAAACACACGGCCCAAAGCCTCTATGTGTGTTCAGACGGGCCCCAAAGGCCTATCATCTCATCTCATCTCATTTCATCTGTATCACTGTATCTCGAGGGGAGGGTACTGTCCAATGATTTTAAAAACAAACTTTATACTCATATTCATGTATATTCTAACCATACTTCAAATCATACATTTCTTTTCATCGTCACAACTAAATCCACTTTTCTCATCTTTAAAATACTATGATATTTTATTCAAAACCAATACGGAAATCCATTAATCAAACATTTTAATATAATATCAATATGTGAATAAAATTCATTTCAAGGAAATCACTAAATCAAACACTTAACATACTCATTTCGTAAATATGCTTTACTATCATAATTAACTATGAAAATATGTTTTGTATATTCCACTCATAGTGACAGTGTTCACGCTCGGCTATCGTTCACGTCCGCGGACTGGTTCTCGCTCGCAGATCCTCCTAAATCAAGGGAACAACATAATTATTTTTCGTAAATCGGAATTACGACTAAATTTATACAATAAACTCGAAAAAGAATATATATCCATAATTTACAACTCTCGTGTCATTAAAATTACTAAAATACCCTCGAGTCCGTAAATCATTAAAATATTCTGTAATCGTGAATCACCGAATTACCCTCGGAATCGTAATTATATCAAATTCTTAATTTCAGGAATTACTAAAATATCCACATGCTTTGAAATTACAAAATTGCCCTCAACATGTGAAATTATCAATTTGCCCTCGCCAGTCAACCATGGCCGGAATTAGTCAACACTCGCCAGGAAGCTCAAGTCTGAAAGTTCCAATCACGCTGAGTCTAGTAGTGCCGGCTGTGAGCTCCCACGCGCGGCCACGACGCCGGAATCTAGCTCGACAGCCGCGAACTCCAACAACTAACCGGCGGCGAATCAGTGGCTCCTGGTGGCTATGGATGGTCGAGAATTGAAGAGGAAGTTGTGAGGAACAAATCCCAGCTGGCGGTGTCACTCAAAACCGGTGAAATCGACGGCGATGCAATCGGGTGGAACTATGAGTTTTGAAGCTTCAATCGCCGGTGTTCCAGTTGATTTTCGGCGAAGATGATGGCTGAGCTATGACGGTCTGTCTTCAAGCTTCAGATTGACACCTTGCTTGCCCGGAGTGGTGGTCGGAATCGGGAGATATGGCCGGGTCGATTTTCGGGTCAACAAGTCCGGTTTTTGGGTTGGGTTTGATAGCTTCTCTTACTCTCACACGTGTGGCAAAAATTTCCCCTGTTTTCTAACTTCCGTTTTATTTATTCTAACTTTAACCGACTCATTTAATTTCATCATTTCTTTTTTTTTTCTACAGGTGTTACAAGTAGTTCCATCTGTAGTAGTACATCACAAGTAAGGCTTTTATAATGTAATGATATAATTTACAACTGTATCAAAGACTTTCACACCATTATGAACTCTAAATCCCCATAAAAATTTGTGCGTAAATCCGTACATGAGAATTTTCCTATAAGTGTGTGTATATAAAGATTTTTGTTTAATACTAATTATTTATATTTAAGTTCTTATTCAATATCTTAAACTTCGGGTTGAATAGTTTCAATTTAGATCTCATTGATTTCTCACGTGTTTGCCCCCTCTACATATATTAATTTCTATTTTGATCTTGTCTCCTTTTTTGGATTCCGGCTCGATGTTTTGGGATTCAAATTGGATTCAGGCGTTTAACATGAGAGTATATACCTGTTATAGTTTGTCGTTTCATCTAAAAATAGAACACTCAAGCCATATTAAAACGTACAATAATTTGTCATTTGATCCGAAACTTAAATCTTTTGATCTGGGGTTGACAAGGAAGCTCAATCCCATTAATGTCCAACTATAAACCCACCACTCATTTCCATAACCAGAACTGACGTGGAGTCTTTTTGCTACTAATGGCCATGCCACGAGACGCATCCACACCACTCTAAAAGCAAAACCAGTGTTTGCAGATATGTGATGAAAATAATATGTAATGTGATACATCCACGTCTATGCTTTCATTGTTGCCAAAAATAGAATATGATATGCCATCCCCGCAGCCCCGCCACTAGTTTAATTAGTCATTCTTCTTACCATTAAACGTTTTTGGATGATTAAGATAATACTAAAATTACTCAGCAGTTAGACACAACAATTAGTGATGGCTACATCACCAAAAAGCTTTCAAGGGAAAATGATCGAAACAAAAGAATATTCCCATGTTGTTACAATAAATATATCAATACCTCCCTCATGTTTAAAAATTCATTAAAAAAACCTTGCCGTTAAAAAAAAGGCTATCTCTCACTTCTTATTTGTGTCGTTAACTATTTTAAGGGTAAAATGAAAAAAACAAACAAACACAACAGAGAAGTGAGTCACTTTTTTAACAGTATGGGAGTTTTAATGGATTTTGAAACATGAGGGTAAAAAAAATATTTGTGAAAAAAAGGGGTATTTTGATCATTTTCTCATCTTTCAATTCCTATAAATTTCCCTCCTCCCAGAGCCCCTTCAAGCTCGCACCAGAAGCACTTTAACAAACAGTGCTTTTCTTTTAACAGAGGTTTTTCTATTTTTAGGGTTTCGACAAGAACAAAAATATGTCTTCCATTGGAGCCAGTTGTGCTGAAGTTTATGTGAGGAGAAAGCAACAAAAGGAGAAGCTGAAAAGAATGGAAGAACAAAGAGTGAGGAGAGGTGAAGTTATTAACAATGAAGAGAGAAATAACAATAGTACTAATAATAATAGTTATCATAATGACAATAATAAAGCTGCGTTTGGAAGGAGAAGCATTAAAGTTCATCCTGGGAATACTCCAGGCTATGAATCTGGTAATGTAGCTACTTAATTATGCATGTGCATGCATGGCAGAAGGAACTTGATGTTGGTGATGACGAAGTTTGTATATGTCTCTTGTGAAATATTTCATGGTTTTGATTTGTCTCTTTTGTGTGAAGCTTAATTACGTACATTTTGATTCGAGTGTCGTTTTTCATTTAAGGTTTGAGTTTTCCTTAACGTTTTCATCATCTTCTTAAATCTCATGTTTCAATGTTTTAGCTTCTGAGTTTATTGTTCGTTTTACTTAAAGTGGAATCTCTTGTTTGGATTCATCTGTTTGTAATCTGTACTCTTCTTGTAATAATTACGACTCTTGACAAGTGAATTATACTTGACTCAACTTTACTTGATCTGCAATAATTTTCTTCATGATTTAAACAAAAACGATTACGTGTAGAATTTTTCAAAGAATGAGCTGCAGATATTCATCACTTTGTATGCATAAACTTATTATTTGAACAGAAATAAGTTGTATACGTGTTTTCCCTTTTGTACGTAGCACGCACGAATTTTTTATCAAGCTTTCTTTTGATTACATAACTTATTAGCAACCTAATTCCTTTCTTATCTATGTGAGGTGATTTAAACCCCAGAGCTTTTATTTTCAATACAAGAGATTTTATTATTTCATCTAGATGGTGTCCACAACTTTTTTTTTTCGAGCTTAATTAGATATTATATTAGTAAAATCTCTTATATTGAAAATAAGAGGTCATTTAAAGTTCAAACACGCTCACAGATGGGGAAGGGATAGTTAGACTCAATAATAATTACGAAATATTATATCATTCAGACCTTTAAATTCAAATTTAAACTTTTGGATCAAACTACATGCAGATACTCTTATCTTCTTCAAATTTAAGCTTTTGATTAGTGAAGCCATGATATCAAAGTAGGTTTAGCCTTTAAATACATGTAACTATCTGTCTTAATGTGGACTTATGTTAGGTCCTTGTCTAACAACGTCAATTTTTGGAATTAGTGATTCAACTAATAAGATCCCACGTCCGGGCTCGTACTGCTTGTCCTAATCAGTATCACAAATTTTGTATCAATCAAACTGCGGCTCAATCTCCTGAACTAGCGCCTATTTCGATCGCGTCCAATCCGATAGTTTAAGTTTTATTTCCTCTTATGTTTTGTTATCTAAACGCACAGATGTATAGAAAATAATATTATGAGTCTTGTGGTCCTATGTTTTCCATTAACTACTTAATTAAGCTTTTGTTTTAGATTGCAAAAGATAGCCGATCTCTCTTACGGATGGTGATGGGAGTAAGTGTTATTGTTGTCGAATAAACAAATGACAACCTTGAGACCAAGAGAATAATATTAATTAATTAGGCGCATTTTAATTAATCAATAAGTTAATAAAATTATTAATTATGAATGTAATCCTTATTTTGGATAATATCACGCGTTCACATCATCTCAACAAATCAAGATAGATTGAACATGTTAAGTGATCTTAGGCTTTGCTCAATCTAAAAAGCTAGTTCGAAGAGTGACACTCTCCCTCATACATATTTACAAAATGATTATAAAAGTCCATGAACTTAACTGATCCTTAAAAGTTAATTTGAATGCTATATTCAAAGTTAGAATTTGAATGCTATATTCAAAGTTTGGATTTCCTCATGTTTGGATAATTGACCCCAAGATCAATTCTCAGCCAATATGAAAATATGCCCTTTAACTTTATGGAATTAGCTGGCTAAGAATTTCAGTAAATAATCAAAGACATTGAATTGGCTGCATTCATAGTACCCTTTAATTTCCTCTTTAGAAAGATTCCGAAACGGCTAATTTTGAACAAATATTTTAAAGTAAAAATTGAAAAGATTTGGCAGTGTGCTTTCGTAATGAGTTGGCTATGTTTAATCCTGAGCCTGGAATAATCCCGTAATTAATATGAATCCTTTGAGGACGTATTAATGAAAGAATCTTATCAATAAAGAAATTTGGATTTTTTACTTTTATTGTACCGATAAAATGTTCAAAAAGGATAATGATTTATGATTTATGACTAGTGGATAGCTTGTGACACCTAGAGAATAAATTTTTTGGGAAAAACTCTTATAAGACCATATTTATTTGAATATATACTTCAAAATAAAATGAAAAAAAAAAAAAGAAACGTATGAACATAGAGTGCAATTTTCTGTGGAGGAAATCTTTTTTAATTCATGATCATAAAATTGTCTCAAATAGTTAATTATCTTTGGCTTTCATATATGTTAATTAAGGTTGTCTCAAATAAAATTAAAATGGAAAAATGAGGACTACCCCCATTGTTTAGAGAAACTAAGTGAAACTCTTCTTATGTTCTAAAATAGGTCCAAATCCTGCGTAGTTATAACAGTGTTAAATTTATATATTATTTTACTATTCCAATCGTAGTTTTGATGTTAGTCATAAAATTTAAATATTTTGAGAATATAAATTAAGTAAAATAACTTATATACCAGTGATGATTAAATTAGTTTAATAATAAATTGTAACCTATGGCAAAATATTAATTGATTTCTAAATGTTTGAACCTTTTGTTCATTTCTTTTTTATTTTTTAATTTTGTAATCATTTATAGTATAAAAATACGAGCTCTTTTATTAAAAAATTATTTGATTCTGTTATATTTTCGAGACATAAGTATATGGGTATTAAAACTTTGAACCTTTTGTTCATTTCTTTCTTATTTATTTGTTATAATGTATGTGAAATGTTGCTAAATGGGGTCTGATTTTGTTGGTATAGTGATTTGAACAAAAGAAAATTTTAGAACTTCTTTTTAAATTTTTTTTTTAAGCTATTCTAAAAATAATGATGCTAATATCCATTGTTACTGTGCTCAGGTGCCTAACATGGATGTTTTTGTTAATTTTGGTGGGAAGAAAGTTGATTAAGGGGTGTTTATAATTCATTGTTAGATTAATTCCATCGTAAATGGTATATACATCATTTTACTTTATTTATATTCTCAAAATACTAACATCAAGAGTATGAATAGAATAATAAAATGATATATAAAATTAATATTGTTATACTGACAGAGAGGTTTAAATGCATTTTAAAATATAAGTGACGCTTAAAATAATTTCTCCAAACAAGAGGGGTAATACTCATTTTCCAAAATTATAGTTCAGTTCTATAGATTACTTACCTCAAAAACCTTTGGGCCAATGTTATAAATTATAACAAATCTATAGGCAATAGTTTGTATTATTTATGCTTTCATAAAATTAAGTAGCGAGTTAGATTAAATGTGTAAATTAATTGATCTCTCATTTTCTGTCACTGGCAGTATGCTGGAATTTACCTTCCTGTATGGCAATGTGGCAATAAATGCAATAACCTTTGACCATGCTATGCTCAGTACTCAACCATTCGATTCTCTCTCTCTCTTCAATTTATTCAAGATAATAATTTATTAGTTCCTTTCTTCTGAATTCTGATTCTTATCAAAATCAGAGCCTAGCAGTCATCTTCTGTGCCTCTGTGGTTTCAACTTTCCATCAGATATTGTCTTCTTTCTCCCTCTTTCTCTCTCTATCAAATAACCTAAAAAGGGAAATTTAATTTCCCTGCAATTTCGTTTTGATTTATGATTAATTGTAACATTTTCTAAATTTATTTTGAAATAAGCAAATCGATTCAATAGAATTTCAATAATCCTTTTTTTTTCTTTTTTTAATTGTTTAGATTAAGGTGGAGAATTGAATCAAGAATTCTTTTTCTCTATTATTAATCGAATTATTGTTTATGTTGAGAGTTGAACCTCCTATAAGTGAGACTCAACCCACCCCAAGACCTAATTCTATTGCAAGACACAAGAACTAATTCCAGTAATAATGATCAAGAACAATGAGAAACAGAGACAAACACAGAAAAATTAAGTGGTTCAGCACTTGATTATGGCCCCTACATCCACTGAGGAAACAAGCCTTAAGCTTTCACTATATCAAGTTGAAGAGTTACAGAGAACTTAATATGAACACAGAGAATACAAGCAATATAATTTCTCGCTCTTTCTAGCTCTCTACTTTGCATGATAAGATGCTTTAAGAATGCACCAGAACTAGCCTTGTAAGGTTGGTTTCTGGGTTGGTTAGACACCAGCTGGCTCTCGCCGCAAACATTTAGAACAATAACCGCCAAACAAACCTCAGTGGCATGCTGGTGAATGCGCAAGGGACTCCAAAACGACAGCAACATCGCGTCGTCTTGAAGTGCTTGAATTCTGTTTAATCACGTGTGTTGCACGTGTCTGACTTAATGGTTTTAAATGACATTATCACCAATGTCGGTTTGGCTTCCAACACACCAAATGACAAATCATCTGAACATTCTTCCTCAAAACAATATGTCAGTTGATTGAATTACTATTTAGCAGTTTTGTGACCCAAAATTCTATTTCATCACCAGTTCAATCATTGTTCCCCCCCCCCCCCCCCAACTTTTTTCTTTATTAACGAGTAAATCTCTTTACTTATATGACTTAGATGTCTTGTATTTCTCAAAAAGTTGAAATAATGTGATTAGATAGTTGTACTTTATATAGATATTCTCCCTACTCTAATCTTACTTATCTTACTTTGCTTGCTTTGCAGAGGATCCATCGCTCATACTTAAACCCTAAGGTGGTGTTTGGTTTTAAGAAATGAGAGGAGAGGAGAGGAATGGAGAGATGATGAGAGGAAAAGAGTGTAGAAATTAATTGTTATTGTTTGGTTTCACATTAAATTTGAAAGGAAAAAAAATTATATTTATTTTATTTTGATAAATATACCCACTATCTTTAATGTTAATATTGTTAAAAAATTAAAAAATTAAAAAATTATAAATTAATTTAATCTAGAAATTATCTAATTAAATAAAAAAATTTATTTTTTTAAAATTTCAGCAATTGGTCATGGTTGACCGCCGTTGACCGGCGTTGACAGCCGTTGACCGGCGGCGTTGACCGTGGTTGACCATCATTTTTCATCGCGTTAAATGCATAATAATGATTAGAAATGGACGATTTACTCATTAAGAACGTTAATTTTACAAAAAATACACTATATAATTAGAAATATGAGAGTTAAAATTTTTCCAAGCATTTAAACAAGACTTGAAATAAATAACAATGTATATTAATATTTCTAACCCCATAGAATTGTAGATCGGTTCATGAGGATTCTATTGGTACCGGTTTTTATGGTAAAATGCATCTCCGGTGAGTTTCCAGCGACATTCCAGCGAGTCTCCTGGCGACATTCCAACGAGTCTCCGGCGATATTCCGGCGAGTCTCTTTACTTTTTAAAAAAAAATAAGTTTATCCTATTAATTTAATAAAATAAATATAAATTATTTGTACTTTAATTTATTTTAAATTGATTTTGTTTAGGGGATAATATTGAAATTTTTGTATTTAAATAGATAAGGAATTTGAAATCCTTAGTCATTGATAAGGAATATAAATTCTTCAAAATGATGGAAATTTAATTTCCATTAAACTTGATCCAAACAATTGAAAGTAAAGAAGAAATTAAATTCTTTTCCTTTCCCCACTTCTCTACCCCCAACCAGACATAGCCTAAAGACTTCAGTGTCCCCATCATCATCAATCCAAACTGACATGTCAAGCAACATTAACAAGCCATCACAATTTTCTTATGGAAGCTCAACTGAACTCTTCAATATCAATTCTGCCGCAGTTTTTTTAATGGATTATGATGATGAACAAACTCTCAGATTTCTTCGCCTTGGAGATTTTTCTGTTGTTCTCATCATGCAAAAATGTAGCCCCATTATGATGATTGCTTGCACTGTGGGTGAGCTTCAATGGCCGATAACGAAGGATGCTCCTGTGATTAGAGTTGACACAAGAGGCTTTGGATTTGCAATGCCGGGGCTCTTATATGGATTGCAATTTTCATCTTCCTGCCAAGAAGCAATGACGGACGCTCTTGAAACACTTTTCATGAAATTTGCTGACTACAAGCATCTTAGGAGAGGAGAAGTTGGTAGAGTTATTAATCTCATACCTATGTTTTTTTTTTTCATTTATGATTTTATATTTCACAATAAAGTAACTACGTAATGAGATAATAAAGGTGATGAAAATTATTTAATGCTGACCTTCACACATTTTAAGATATAAATTTATAATTAGTTAGCTTGTACCTAAATAGTAGTAATTAACTTCAAATTTGCATTTTAAAACGGCAAACGTCTGCACTAAATATGAAGTATAGAAGGTAATAGATAATAAATACATAACTTCAATACTATCTTATGATCATCTAGATTCAAACACATAGCAGATTCAGCTATCTTTTAAGTCCGACGATTAGTTATCAATGGTATCATAATAAAGGTACGCTAAATATGAACTTTAGAAGGTAATAGATAAGTACATAACTTTGATGTTATCGGATCATCTAGATTCCATTGATACATATCAGATTAAACTAGCTTTTGAATCCGATGATTAGTTATCAATGATATCATACCGAAGTTATGTGAACAATGAAAACGAGTTTCATCATATTATCACATTATGTAAGAAGCCAAGAATATTTTCCTAAAAAAAGGAAGAAGAAAAAGAAACTAAGAAAAGATCAAGTAACAGATTGTTCATTAAAAGTTTTCTACAAGTCTTTTTCATTTCGGTATAATGGAAAATGTTATTATTATCATTTTTTTAGACCGGTTTGTAAGTGATAAGGTTGTTAGGAAAAGGAAAAAATGTCTTACATTGACTGAGTATTGAACTTTATTTAAATATGTATGATTTGGACAACCCTTATCTCTTGAGCTAGCATTTGGATTGAATTAGGCCCATAGACTTTACTTAATTCCATATAAACCTAGTTTACCCTTTCGCAACGTACACCACTTAACTTGGTATCAACATTGGCTTTTTTAATGTTATTTTTTCCTTTACTATATCATGACATGTCATTTTGTGGAATGATTTTGTAAATATGATTAGCTTGTAATAATATAATCTTGTATGTTATGATTAGTTTGTAAATTTATTATTCAAGTTTCTCACACATCTTACATATTTAAGAACAAACTCTGCCCAATTGTTGTAATAGATGGTTATCCCTAGGAAGATAATGAACCCAACTTATGGGCTAAATCAAGAAGAAATATCGAAAAAATTGCCAATAAAGCATTATCCCGATTTGGCCAAGTCCCCGGAAAATCTCCATCTGCTGTCGGCAACCAGGATTCCAGATTACTGAAAGTTCTTCGCACCTCAGCAGCAACCAAAATGGTCAGCAATGCCATCTTAACAGGTTTTCTAAGGTCCAAGCATATTACATGAGGCCACGGGACAAATGTGACAATGAAAATGTCAGTGCTATATATCGGCAGGCTTTTCCTTCAATATCTGTTTTCAGTAACCTTGTTGAAGCTGTGGAAATTGCATGGGTGATTAGTTCTGGAAATTCTCATTTGTTGAAGGAAAAGAAAAATGGAGAGTTAAAAGTGTTGGTGGGTTTCCAGATTTGGAGATTGAACCAAGAGGGTATGGTTGCTTTCATGGAAAAATTAATTAGCAGGCCAATGAGCCTGTAGAATTGATAAGAAAACAAGAATTTGAACTTTGTATTGCAACAACTAATATTGCGGTTTTAAATGAATTTTTCCTATGGTGCATAGAGTTTTAATAATGCTCGACTATAATGAATCAACAGCTTAGATATCCAGAGCAAGCTGCACATCTCTTTTCTATATTGTCTTACAGTTTGGGAAAATGCTTGGCTGTCATTGATCACAATGATACAAGTACTCAATTTAATTGTAAAGTGTTTGAAAGATAAAGAAAGGAGAAGGTTCGATTAGCATAGTTTGGAACTTTTGTTTAACATAAAATTATAAAAGAAAAATTCTTCGATTTTTTCATTTCATAATGGTCAGATCCCAGTGCTGCACGCAACCGAACCCTCAAAAGATATGGTATGATAATTACAAATTAAACTATATTTCTAATAAATGGTCAATAATTCACTCCGAACAACTTTGAAAAAAAAAAAAAAACCTCCAATATGGAGAAAACATAAACTGAAATGGCAAGCTGTAAGCCTATAACATCATATCATAAAAATTGATTAAGGAGGCTAATAGTGGGGGCCACTGTGGAGAAAAAATTGTTTGCGCAGAATGACAATCGGCTGCTGGATGCCACGTTTTATCCACTAGTCGAGCCAAAATCGTTGTTGGTTTGATTTTTCATTAGAAAATAAAAGACTTGACCAATAGAGGTAATAATGCAGGAAACTAGCAGAACGAACAGAACGATGTTAGTTGCCTTCATTCTCATAGTTGAGAATGTCTAAGAATGTTGAAACAATGTTTGTCTGTGATGTAAGTTGTCTTCGTTCTTATTGAAACACTGTCGTGCGTCTATGGTGTTCTGGTGGCACTTTTTTTTTTTAAATTTCTTTTCTCTTTTCAATTATTAAGGAGATATTATAGTGTTTTTATTATATAAATGTGGGATAAAATCAACTTAATTTAAAGCACCAAATATTTGTCAAACACTTTATTGTTGAATTCTTTAACCTACTGTCCAATCACAATACCAAATAAAATCATAATGTTAAGAGGCATAGTAAGCATTACAAAACAGAGTTATAATGTCTGGAGGCATAGTTAGCATTGCCCCTAGTGGCAAAACTGGAAACTTATTTCAGTCTGGCCTAAATTTAAATAACTTCTAATCAACATTATATATTAATTAGACTAATATAAAATTTTTTTGGGTTAATTAATATATGTTTGTTAGGGAGTAATATGAATTCTTATTTGAGTTAGCCTTCAAGCTTTTCGGCCTGGTTGTTTTAGCTGTGTGATTTTGCTTCACTAGGAGTTAGATTCACTTAATATCACTACAACAAAAAAGAGCTTTAGCGACAAACAGTTTCGTCGCTAAAACATGCAATTTTCGTCGCTAAAGGTTATAACAACAAAAAAAATTTTGTCGCCATTTCGTCACCATAAGAGCGTCGCGTCAAGTCTTTGGTGTCGAATTTTCAAATTTCGTCGTTAAAAGTACTTTTAGCAATGAAAAAATTTTTGCCACAAGAAATACTTTTAGCGATGAAAAATTTTTCGTCGCTAAGAGTTCTTTTGGTGATGAAACATGTTTCGTCGCCAAAAGTACTTTTAGCGACAAACACATTTGCGTTGCTAAAAGGATACATTTAGCAAAAAATATTAATCTTCGCAGTTAAAAGTACTTTTAGTGACGAAAATTTAATTTCATCGCCAAAGGTCTTAAATTTTCACAATTTTTAGCAAAAATTAGTTTTAGCAACGAAATTTTTTTTCTCGCTAAAACATGGTCATTTAAGATATCAAAGAAGTTTAGTATAAATTCTATTCATCGCTAAAACATGATCTTTTGACATATCAAAGAGTTTTAGTGATGAAATTTATATATTGCTAAAGCTAGCTCTTTCAGCATACAAAGAGTTTTAGCGATGAATATTTTTTGTTGCTAAAATAATTTTTAGTGATGAAATTTATTCTCGTCGCCAAAACACGTTCTTTTGGCATATGTAAAGAGTTTTAGCAACAAAATTTATTCGTAGCTAAAACTATTTTTAGCTACGAAACATGTATCGTCGCTAAAATAAAAATAGTTTTAGCGATGAAAATTTTTCCCCACAATATATCAAATTTTAATTCCTAAAGGTTTGGGCACCAACAATTTTTTTGTTGCTTAATTTTTTGGTGACAAAATTAATTTTTGGTCACTATACGTCCTCTTTAGCGACGAATTGTTCGTCACGAAAAGTGATAATTAAATATTATTTTTTTTATTATGACTTTATCAACAAAATTTCTTTTCATCGCTAAAGACCAATATTCTTGTAGTGTCGAATTCTTACGGATCGGATTTCTATGGATCAGATGGATTGAGCGGATCAGATTAGATTCTAAACACCCATATTTAATAGATTGAGAGAGGGGGGAGTATATTTATGGGTGCGTGTCCAATACGCAACTCTCATTTTCGCTTACATGTGTGTGAGAAAGAGGATTAGGGATGACAATAAAATTCACATCTTGCATCCGGTTCCAGATTCGACTCCGGTTCTATTAAATTTTATTTTAAATTAAAAATTAAATTTCATTTATCGATTTATGATGTTGTATGTTATTCATGTATGAATTACTAATTGTTGAATTATGATTGAATTTTAATTAATATTATTAGTTAAATTATTGAATATTATTTTAAATTAAAAATTTGATTAAAAATATGTATTAAAAATTAAATTAAAAACTAAATTTTATTTGTGGATTTATGATGTTTTTGTATGTTATTCATGTTGAGTTATTAATTGTTGAATTATAATTGAATTTTATTTGATATTATTAGGTAAATTATTGAATTTTTAAAGTATGTATGTATATTTCATGAGATTTATGTATTTATTTATCTACTTTTGTAAGAGCAACGAAGGCATTTCACGGATTTATTTTTGCCTTGGAGCAAAAATGCCGCAATAAGCAACGACTTTTGAAAGGGAAGTGAAATAAGTAAATTAAACAAGAAAGCATTTCAGAGGTATATATCAGTAATCTCTATCAATTAATTAATTATGTTTTTTTAATTTTAAAATTTAAATTTAGTCTTACCAGAAGAAAAGAATATCTCCCCCTCAGACTGGTAACGAGAAAGGAAACACTTTTATATAAGCATAACTTAAAGAAGAGGTGGAGGGAGATAGTTGAAGACAGAAATTATCAGTGGATGGAACTTTGATCAGACAAGTTCCAATCCTTGAATTGGACCCCGGGGAGCATATAAGTGCAGTGTTCATGGATATATCCATGCGAGCTCTGCTAAGCACCATGAATTATGATGCCAAGGTAGTAGACATTCTATAGCACATGAAGGGGTGGTTAAAGTTTTTAACCGAGAAGACACTGAAGAAGAAATGTCAGACATTGTTAAAGTTCTATGTCTGCACATTATTATGGTAGGGTGCTCTATGATCCAAGAGTTGAGTCATTTGCCACCACCATGATATTTCTCAAGAAGCTTTCCACGTACAAGTTTATAAGGAACAAACTTGCATGGATTGACAATGAATTTGGCAGCACTCAATATGTGAAATCATGGGAACTTGACCAAAAGAATGAGGGGAAGTAGATTATCATCCCTCAATTTATAGTCCAGAAATTGTTGAAAGGGAAAAGAAAGAAGAGCGCCCATACGATCCTAACATGAGTGCTGGAAGTATTCACATTCAGAGTGCGAGATTTTTCATGACCAACGGAATTTGCCGTGCTTTAGGTATGTTTTCCCATTCTATTTTTCTATTGAAATAAAATAATTAAATAATTAAAATTAATTTCACTAATTTTTGTTATTATTATTACAGGATATCATGATCCTGTGGTAAGCCCATTGTTCAACTACCTTCGTTGAGAGAGGATATTAATACACCTTTTATGTCTTTTTTTCTATGACAATGTAGTTTGTTGTATGAACTTCTTGCTTGAATTAGATAATTGTGAAATTTAAAGTCAATTTACTAATAAAAAATATATTAAAACGTGAACTTAATGAGTGTTTCATTAGTTAAATGGCCTTACTCTAACTAATTTCTTAAATATTTTGATAGGTTATAAATAGTCATACTATGTTTTATTTAATTCCCTCATATTTTGATTGATTTTGTGCTAATTTGTGGAAATTGTGTTTGATTTGATTTAGGAGATGAAACATGGATGTTATGATGGAATTTGGACAAAAAGGGCTTAATTTGGGCTTTGCAAACGTGGGCTGACCATTGGCTGGAAGGTTTCGGTCCTAGCAATCAGAATTGGAGAAGGATTTGGTCTCCTAGCACAAAGAGGAAGAAACCGTGAGACAGAAAAAGGGGCCAGCAAGAAAAGCATTATAAAAGGAAAGCTTGGGCGTGCAAGAGGGGCGGACTTGGTTGGAAGAAAAGTGCGTGAGAAAGGAAGCAAGAAGCGGCTGCAACATTCATCAATCAATTCTTTTGTTTTCTTTTGGCCACCATATGTGGCTAAGGTTTTAATTCCAGTCCAAGGGTTAATCAATTCCGGTTGTAATTTTGTGAGGCTTTGAACCTAACAAGAATTTCTTCAATCCAAGTAATTTTTATTTTCTTGTTCTTATTTTCTATGAATTATTTATATTGATTGAGTTGACGCCTTAATTCAATATTTATTTTTCTATCGCTAGTCATGAGTTTGTGATCCGTAATTGTCATGAATGACTGAATTGAGTAGCAAGGAGTTGGCTCATGTGTGTGTATATTGATGGCCACAATTACATAGCTTGCATGATAGGCTCTAGGGAAATAAAAATACAAATTGATTAAGTTGGAATAATCTGAATTAATTGATTTTGTTTTAGTCATTCTCATTATTCTTAATGCTATCACTTAATTTGATATGGAACGATGATGCCCAGTTAAATTAGTGATAAGTTTGGATTTGAGCGATTGTTTGAGTCTATTATATTAGGAGAATAATTGCTTTCTACGGCTTTTCCGATTAAGTAGACTAAGTTCTTGAATTGAGTAATTTATATTTTTGCCTATGATCAAAATTGCAATTGGATGGAATTTAAACCCTTGGATTTGAAGTTTTGGTAAGATTGATTTATTTGTTTAATTTTAAAGTCTTGTTATTTTTATTTATTTTTGTCAATTCCTTGTTAAAGAATTAAAATCACGCATCCGGTTTACCGGATTTCTTTAACCGGCTAACCGTTAGTGGACAGAACCGGGAGAGCTCGCAACCGGTTTACCGGTTTCCCCTATCCGGATAGCCGAATAGCAACAGAACCGAGAGAATCAAACATTCGGCTTTCCGGTTTTCCCCTATCCGGTTGTCCGAATAGCATCAGAAAAGAGAGAAACCGCAAACGGCTTACCGGTTTTCCTCAACCGGTAGTCCGAATAATTCCAGAACCAAGCCAACCAAGATTCGGTCTTCCAGATTCCTTATCCGGTTAGCCGAATAGAGTCAGTAAGTGGACAGCACGCAACCGGTTTGCCGGTTTACCTTATCCGGTTAGCCGGATAATTCCTAGAAAATTTCAAACCAAATCCGGTCTTCCGGTTTACAAAATCCGGTTATCCGGTTTGAGGCAGCAAGCTCGAAAATCTGGTTTTCTTGGGAAATTAATTTTCATTTTAAACTTTGAGAAATTAAGTACATAGTTCTCTTGGGATTCGACCTGGTTCCACTATTTCTACAACTTAGTTTAGGTGAATCAGTATTTATTTTGAAGGGCTTCGACAACTCTGTCAAATTTGGCGCCGTTGCCGGGGAACTAATTTTAGTTTCTCATTGTTTAATTGTTTGTTTGATTTAGTTTATGACCCGTTCTTCTAAGACTCCTAAATTGCAGTATAATCCCGAAATCGAGAGGACAGCGCGTCAATTGAGAAAAGAGACTAGAGAGAGGAAACGTCATCTTGAGGAAGAGGCAGAGATAGATTTAACTACTGGTGGTACATCCATTTTTACAGAAGCTAAAGAAGAGATGGCAGACAGAACTCTCAAAGAACTCGCCTCACTAGATTTGAATCAACAGCCCTTATGCATTACTTTTCCTAATATTGCTAATGATTTTAAATTAAAATCTGGTTTGATTCATTTACTTCCTTCTTTTCGTGGTTGTGCAGGTGAAGATCCTCATAAGCATCTGAAAGAATTTCACATTGTTTGCTCTGGAATGAAACCACATGGTGTATCCGAGGAGCAAATCAATCTTAGAGCCTTTCCCTTCTCTTTGAAAGATCAAGCTAAAGATTGGCTCTATTATCTACCTTCCGGTTCTATCACCACATGGAATGAGATGAAAAGGCTATTTCTGGAAAAATTCTTTCCTGCTTCACGAGCGGCTAGTATTAGGAAGGAGATTTATGGCATCACACAGATCACTGGGGAGACGCTGTATGAGTACTGGGAACGATTCAAAAGATTATGTGCTAGTTTTCCCCACCATCAAATTTCTGATCAACTCCTTATCCAATATTTCTATGAGGGATTGTTGCCAATGGATAGGAGTATGATTGATGCAGCAAGTGGTGGAGCTTTAGTGAACAAGACACCTGAAGCAGCCAAACAGTTGATTTCAAACATGGCTGAAACTTCGTGATTTGGCAAGTGGGTGGAGGATCTATCGCAAGTTAACGAGGTAAGTGATCTTAAAATCAAATTTCGATTTAATCGCTTTGGTCCGTCAAATGGTCGTAGGGCAATTGCAAGCGATAAGCGTGTGGAATATGCTCACTTCATGGGCATCCTACTGATATGTGCCCCACATTGCAACAAGACTCCACACAAGAAGCCAATGCTGTAGGTGGGTTTCCTGGTCACCCTCAACGGAAATATGATCCCTATTCGAATCACTACAATCCTGGATGAAGGGATCATCCTAACTTTAGCTATGGAAACCAAGGAGGACAACAAAGGCCACCTCCTCAGAACTTCACTAGACCACCTCCAATCCTACATGCACTCAAGCTCCAACCTCGGTATGTCTTTGGAAGATATTGTTAAGAATCTTGCTAATAGTACTCTTCAACTTCAGCAGGAAACAAGAACAAGCATCCAGAATTTAGGCAACCAAATTACTCAATTGGCCACGTCAGTTAGTAAGTTGGAAGCTCAAAATTCTGGAAAGTTGCCTTCACAACCAGAAGTCAATCCAAGGGAAAACTGTAGTGCAATTTCACTGAGAAGCGGAAAAGAAATTCCTTCAGGATCAACTCCACCTAAAGACACTGAAATGGCCAAGGGAGATGAAGATGAAGAAGCGCCATCTAAAACAAGGCGTGGGGTAAAATTCGATCCTCCTTTATCTCTTTCATCTTACACACTTACACCTCATTTTCCTAGCCGGTTAGCTAAACCAAAAGAGGATGAGCAAGAAAAAGAGATTCTGGACACGTTTAGGAGAGTGCAAATTAACATCCCCTTATTGGATGCGGTCAAGCAAATTCCCAAATATGCAAAGTTCTTGAAAGAGTTGTGCACCAACAAGAGGAAGATGAAGGAAAAGGGGAAGGTTGAGGTAAGTAAGAATGTGTCGGCAATTTTACAAAAGAATATGCCAGAAAAATGCAAGGATCCAGGTATGTTTTCATTACCTTGTGTGATTGGTGAAAAGAAAGTCGAGCATGCTATGCTAGATTTAGGAGCTTCAATTAATGTCATGCCATTTTCTGTTTACCAAGAATTGAAGTTAAATGACTTGCAAAAGACTGGTGTAGTTATTCAATTGGCTGACCGTTCTTATATTCACCCACTTGGGATTGTGGAAGATGTTTTGGTGCAGGTTAATGAGCTTATATTTCCTGTAGATTTTTACATCTTAGAGATGGAAGGTAATCCTTCTTCAAAATCGGCTTCGATTTTGTTAGGGAGACCCTTCAGCGCCAAAGACAAAAATCGATGTAGATGAGGGTACTCTCTCTGTCGAGTTTGATGGAGAGATTGTTAAGTTTAACATATTTGATGCTGTGAAACACCCTACTGATGTGCATTCTCTTTGTCAGATTGATGTGATTGATTCTATTGTGCAGGCACCAAAACTGGAATTGAAAGCTTTGCCAGATTACCTTAAATACATATATTTGGGTGAAAGGGAAACATTGTCCGTGATTATATCGAAAGGACTCACAAAGGAGCAGGAAGAAAGTTTGGTTAAAACCTTTGATTTTGGTTGATTCACTTTGTGACTCTGTCGAGCAAAACGACGTTAAAAAATTGCGCTATTGGGAGGCAACCCAAATATTTTCTATTCTCGTTTTTTAATTTTATTTTTCATTTATTATTTTTGGTTTTCTTTACTTTTGTTGATTTTATTTTAAGCCTCTAGATGTTCTTGATGAAGGAGCCATATCTTGGACGGGAGATTAACTCTACTCAAGCGTGCTCACGCCATTTTACAGTTTTCCTTGGCACCCTCTCCCTAGATCATTCGGGTCCACATCGCTCACATTTAGGGGAGTTTCTTCTTCCCTTCTCATTTACTTTTCATTTCATTATTATTAATTTTTGTGAGCCATTTACTTGTTGATACATTGAGGACAATGTATTATTTAGGTGTGGGGGAGAATTTTGGCATGGTTTTAATTTGAATATTTTTGTGCTTTAAGTCTTCTCAATATCTTTGAATACCTTGTAAGCTAGGGGTACATCTTTGTTTTGAGTTTTAATGCATGAAAGAGGTAAGCATGAATAGTGTTTTTCTTTAAAATTTTCGATGGTGTCGCATTAATTTGTTGATTGAAAAGTGCACAAGACTTGATGCAAAATAGACACTCTAGTGAGCTTTTGAGCCTAAGAGCAACTTATTACATCTTTGCTCCGTTTATTTTTGTTGAGTGTATCAAACATAGTGTGTTTATTCTAGAACTTGCTTATGAATGTATGTTGAGACCACATTTTTGAATTGATGCTTAAGTGTGATAAGGGCAATTAGGTTTAACCATTTCTTAGACTCTAAAATACCTACCTATTATTTTCCCTTAGTTACCCCTTTGAGCCTATTTTCCCTTGTTATTTGTTTCTAACACATTGTTTAACCCAAGGCCTTTTTGTTTGTTATCCTTGTTTTCTTTCTACCCTGTCAAGACAAGAGTGAAGTAATTGCATGATTAAAAAAAAAAAAGAAAAAAAAAATTCTGTTGTGAAATTTATTCCCTTAATTTGATGATTGGAGAATTATTTGCAAAAGCAATTGAATTATCAAATTGTTTCTCCAAGTGTTTTAAGTGTTTAAGTGTGGGGATAAATCTCATCATTTTAGAAGTATGTTTGTTTATTTTATTTGGCATCTAAATCATGCGCGTAATTAACTCTTTGTCATGATCGTTAAACCCTTAATTTTTCCTTTTACCATACCTTTACCTAAGCCCCATTTCAACCCTTGTTAAGTCTCTTTGATTTTTGCATCATATTCATATGCAGTGGTGGAGATTTAAATCATTTGCAAGCCTATGGTAATGACATGCTATGCTTTGATTTTGAGAGTAAAACACGCACCCTAAACACTTTGAGAGCATTGAGCGAAACCATGTGAGGGTGTTAAGTCTTGCTGCGTTTGATTTTGATGAATTGATGTGATGCTTGTGTTTTTTGTTACAAATTCTATCCTATGAATGCTTATTCTCTAGATTGTCACTATGATTCAACTCATTGATGTGTGTTTAGCTTTATTGGTATTCTTGGATATTGAATGTTTTAAAAGGAAGTGAAAAGGAAGATTGGTATGTTGATTTGAGATATGGTTGAGGACAAGCATGGTTTAGGTGTGGGGGAATTTGATAGGTTATAAATAGTCATACTGTGTTTTGTTTAATTCCCTCATATTTTAATTGATTTTGTGCTAATTTGTGGAAATTGTGTTTGATTTGATTTAGGAGATGAAACATGGATGTTATGATGGAATTTGGACAAAAAGAGCTTAATTTGGGCTTTGCAAACGTGGGCTGACCATTGGCTGGAAGGTTTCGGTCCTAGCAATCAGAATTGGAGAAGGATTTGGTCTCCTAGCACAAAGAGGAAGAAACCGTGAGACAGAAAAAGGGGTCAGCAAGAAAAGCATTATAAAAGGAAAGCTTGGGCGTGCAAGAGGGGCGGACTTGGTTGGAAGAAAAGTGCGTGAGAAAGGAAGCAAGAAGCGGCTGCAACATTCATCAATCAATTCTTTTGTTTTCTTTTGGCCACCATGTGTGGCTAAGGTTTTAATTCCAGTCCAATGGTTAATCAATTCCGGTTGTAATTTTGTGAGGCTTTGAACCTAACAAGAATTTCTTGATCAAGTAATTTTATTTTCTTGTTCTTATTTTCTATGAATTATTTATATTGATTGAGTTGGCCTTTAATTCAATATTTATTTTTCTATCGCTAGTCATGAGTTTGTGATCCGTAATTGTCATGAATGACTGAATTGAGTAGCAAGGAGTTGGCTCATGTGTGTGTATATTGATGGCCACAATTACATAGCTTGCATAATAGGCTCTAGGGAAATAAAAATACAAATTGATTAAGTTGGAATAATCTGAATTAATTGATTTTGTTTTAGTCATTCTCACTATTCTTAATGCTATCACTTAATTTGATATGGAACGATGACGCCCAGTTAAATTAGTGATAAGTTTGGATTTGAGCGATTGTTTGAGTCTATTATATTAGGAGAATAATTGCTTTCTACGGCTTTTCCGATTAAGTAGACTAAGTTCTTGGATTGAGTAATTTATATTTTTGCCTATGATCAAAATTGCAATTGGATGGAATTTAAACCCTTGGATTTGAAGTTTTGGTAAGATTGATTTATTTGTTTAATTTTAAAGTCTTGTTATTTTTATTTATTTTTGTCAATTCCTTGTTAAAGAATTAAAATCACGCATCCGGTTTACCGGATTTCTTTAACCGGCTAACCGTTAGTAAGCAGGAGAGCTTATGGCCGGTTTCGTTTCCTATCCGGATAATAACACAACCGAGAGAATCAAACATTCGGCTTTCCGGTTTTCCCCTATCCGGTTGTCCGAATAGCATCAGAAAAGAGAGAAACCGCAAACGGCTTACCGGTTTTCCTCAACCCGAGTCCGAATAATTCGAAGCCAACCAAGATTCGGTCTTCAGATTCCTTATCCAGTTAGCCGAATAGAGTCGATAAGTGGACGCAACCGGTTTGCCGGTTTACCTTATCCGGTTAGCCGGATAATTCCTAGAAAATTTCAAACCAAATCCGGTCTTCCGGTTTACAAAATCCGGTTATCCGGTTTGAGGCAGCAAGCTCGAAAATCTGGTTTTCTTGGGAAATTAATTTTCATTTTAAACTTTGAGAAATTAAGTACATAGTTCTCTTGGGATTCGACCTGGTTCCACTATTTCTACAACTTAGTTTAGGTGAATCAGTATTTATTTTGAAGGGCTTCGACAACTCTGTAACGATCTCCATTGTTGAATCAATAAAACTCATATAGAAGCTTCTCTCGTGGATGTAAGCTGAGTATTCTATTCATAGCTGAACATGTTAGATGGGTGGGTTGCCCATGATGGGCCAACTCGACCTGATCCGCACATGTTAAGTTGTTACCATATGCGGTTATGGGTAGTTGAAGGAAGTTGATTTTAAATCAACTTCCCATTTTAGTGTTATATATATATATATATATATATAAACTCCCTTAAAAAATCAGAACGTGAAGAGCAAAGAGAGAAAATGAGAGAAGAAAGAATAAGAACTTTGAACAACTCATCAGAGAGAGGGCATTTATACTGTGATTAGAGGAGGATTTCCGCTTGTGATTTCTTTCCGACCATTGACGTGATCCAATGCTTGATTACTCCGCTGCTTAATTCGAGAAGAAATGTATTTATAGAATCCTTTATTTTTCCTTCAACGTAATATCTTGGTTTTTGTGGGTTCTTGTTCTTTATTGGTTCTTGATTAATTCTTGTTGTTGTATGGAGGTGTGAATGTAGGAATGATTTCCCCGTTGCCACTCCATTCCCCATTTACTTATTTTATAGTAAGTATGAATACATGATTTCAGTAAATTAAAAAATAAAGACTTAAATAAAATTATCAGCGTATTATAAATTATTTAAATTATTTAAAAGAAACTCTAAAAGTTTGAAACAATATCTTAAAATGATATCAAAACTAAAATTATTTAAAGAGAGCATCACCTTAAGAGAAAATAGAAAACATAGTAATATTTTAAAGTTAAATAAGAATTATATTGTATGATTTTTTTTAGTTATAGCCTATTTATATTAGGTATAAATAAAAAGAAAATCTATTAACTAACATTGTAATTGATAAAACAAAAATTATAGAATAGAAATTAAAAAAATATTTATGTATAATAGGGGTTAGGGTGTGGGTGGGGTGGGAAGTACAAAACTAAATACTATCCTATCCAATTAAGAATTTTCGATATTATTTTTCCTTATTATACACCCTATTCTTAAAAAATTATTCAAAGTTTATCTTATTTGGGGTGGGTCTCCTTATAGGCCCAAATCCGCAGAGGATTTTATCACCCCACTTTTGTTTGATAATAATGATTATTATGGGCTAATTACGTTGATTAATTTTCTAAAACTTAAACCTGTAAACTTGTTCCAAAGCTACAGATTGCAACTGGCGATGGCCTTTAACTGGTTGGGTAATTGCAGCTCAAATGGAATAAAAAAAAGTTAATTTACGAAGGAATTTGGTAATAAAGAATATTTTTCTTTTTTTTTAATATCATGAAGAATTTTAAATGCAAACGCGATGAATTGATGGTTATGAAGAATTGAAGATAGGTGGTGGTTGTGGCGGCAGCTGTGGTGTTACTATGAAAAAAATAACAATTATTATTATTATTTTAGAGCAATTATGAAAATACATAAAATTATTGAGATAAATTAAGAGTCGTGCATCATTACTCTTAATATATTAAATCTTAGGCTCCAAGAAGTTTATAATTAATGAGACTTTTTTGAAACTGCTGTGAAGTTTCACTAGTGCAAAGTCAATGGAATATGTCTTAAGTTTTCCATCTCAATCACGTGGATCCGCAGGTTATGAATTATTTGTGTATTGTATGTTTATATAAATATAAAATAAAATATCATGTATCATGATCCTTAATCTTTAGTGCTTACTATTTTCATTTGATCTTTAGTAACTTAATTAAAAAATCAATCAGATTGAGAACACACTGAGATAATTAGACAGGTACATACTTAGCAATAAAAAACGAAGGCAAATAATAAAACCTGTCCAAAGATTTAAGTAGAGAATTAAATTTACAATCACAATTTCAAAAATAAAGTTTTTGTCCATTATTTCCTCCAATGCGTTAGAGCAATGCTCAATTCCAATGAATCAACAACCAATAGATACAGAGGGGGAAAAAAATGCATCTCTTTTTGGCATAGAAAATAGAGAACAAATGTAATTATTAAGTTAAAGGATTGCACATACACATCTGCTTGCCTTCGCCGAATCTGGAAAATTTTCTGCAAACAAAAGAAGTTTCAGCAAGACAAGTGAATATGCTATTTGATCAATGTTTAAATCGTGATATAATAATAATGCAAGGTTAGAAATCTGCAGATTAAGACAAGCAGTACATTCATGGTTATCGATAGATGTACCTTTACTTTTGTATGACGGTGATCGCAAAACAACTTTTATGGTAATGATTTCCTCAGAATAATGAGCATCAGGCAAGTCGGAAAGATCCATATCATCTGCCAATCTCTTTTCCCCTTTAAAAAGATCCACATATTTTGCTTTCTTTGGACCATTCGCCATATCTGATAAATACACAAGAAGCAGTCTTTGCAATGTAGCTAAAGTGCGTCTACACAATAAATAACTAAAAAAGATTTACACCACTAAGACATTAAGAAATTGAAGCAAAGTCTTGGACAAAGAAGCAAACCTTTTGGCCAATTTGAAACTACGGAGGATTTGAGATGAGCCACAGAATCTTCAAGAGAATAGGTGAAGGGTCCAATTTCAGTTCCATCAGGCAGCTTAAACTTCAACTCTACAAAATTTTCAAATTTGAACCCACAACAACTGAACATCTTTCGCCTCTAATTTCACTCTACAACGCCCTGTTGTATTTTCCTGGGAAAATACATGCATTTTCTTGAGAAATAGAGTTTAACAGATTAGAATTATATGTCGTGAGGAGGTGTGCAAATTTGACCTTTTAAGTCAACTGGATTTCGTTTTGCTCAGTCGGTCAACGACTAATATTTGTACGCGGTAAGATAGTTAATGAACATTTCTAGTTACCATCAGGGCCAAAGATTCCTTTGCTTTGCTTTCAGCACCAAAGTTATCCAATGCTTTCATGAATTGGATTTTCTTATTGCTTCTTTTGGAAATGGCAGACATAATTTGTTCTTTTCTTTTCCTTTTTATCGCAGCATAAATTATAAAATATTGATAAAGTTGATGTGCTAATGTTTTTCTTTCTCTAAAAATATTATAAAGCTTTTGCTTTCATTTGGGAGTGGCAATAGTGGCCATGATGCTAGTCTCTTTACATGCCCCTTAAACACAATTAATATTATTTGAATAAGGAAAATGTTATTTACCCCGGGTCAAATCGCGGGTCAAACCCCGAAAACACCAAAACGACGTTGTTTTAGTTTTTTATTTTTTTTTTGTTTTGCTTCCATGAAACGTTGCCGTTTCAGCCAAGTAAAAATAGGAAAATGTAACCAAGTAAAAGCAGAAAAACACAGAGAAGTAGCTCCGCACAAATTGCAAACCTATTCTGCACATATTGCAGACCAATTCTGTTTCAATTACAGACCAATTCAGCACAAATTGCAGAAGTCACTTGCACAGTAATTCATCATAAAATGCGAAGCAATTGAAAAGGGAATATATTGTTTTCGGTTGAGAAGCAATTCTATTTTAATTCCTCTTCGCGAATGGCAGATTGTGGTGGATCTCGGTCGAGGAAGGAAAGGGAATATATTGTTTCGGCAAACAAAACGAACAAAACAGAGAGGAGAGGAAGAGGATTGGGTTATGTTGTTCCCTGGTGAAACGAAAGGGAGAGGAAGACGAAAACGAAGAGGAGATGAATTCGAAACGGCACCGTTTTATTAAGTCAAAAAACGCACCGTTTGATGCCAAAATTGTTTTCCCTTGCCAAAGTTGTTTTTCCAAAAAACTACAACCATTATTGTCCTCAAATCCAGCCTTCGCGCATGCCCAACCACCCCACTGCCACCATCATTTCATTTGTACACCTGAGATAATCGCCCACAATTCTAGTCCCGATTGTGTTTGTGTTTCCTTGAAATTTGGTCAAAAATTTTATGCCATATCCATCAACACAAAGCTAATCAATCACCACCGACTCAGGAAAAAAAGCATGATATCTTGCTTGATGTGTGATCTGTAGAGTTTCAAATTTTTTGGCTCTTTATCTGTGAATTTTGTGATCTGGGTTTGTCGCAGTGATTGAAAGGTTTTAATTTCAGAATAAACATCTATGTTTCGTTTTATATGCTGAAACTCATCCTTGTAAAGGGATAAGATCTTTGACCAAGGTATAATATGTAATTGCTTAAAAGTGGATGAGTTGTGAAAAAACGAAGAGGAGAGACGAAGACGAAGAGGATTTGCTTTTGCCTAGGTTAAACGGCAACGTTTCACGGAAGCCCCAAAAAAGCTTAAAAAAAACAAAACGGGTCGTTTTGGGTTAACTTTCGGGGTTTGACCCGGGTCAAATAGCAGAACTCTTTGAATAAACAATCCACGAAATATTCATCACTACTACGATTTTTCTGCACTGTTCAGTGATCACCAAACCTTCTTTATTACAAAAGCCAAAATGTACAATTGAATTTGTACCATATGATTAGACAAAGATCTAATCAATTACCTCTTTGCCTATTGAACGTATATTGTTCAATGTCCAAGAAGAATTTTCTTGATTGATTGTAATTCGTGGACAACATTTGTTATGTTCATTCGATCTTGTGGCAACTCCATTGAACATGCAACTCCAATTCTAACCATAGATTTGAGACATTCAATTCTGCTGTTAATTCTTGTTTGTCTTTGATTTTGGTTAGTAGCAGCCAATTCTTCATCATCGTTTAGAATTGTTACATCCACAATATCCATCACATGATCAGGCAAGGCTGTTCTTGCAAAGTTATGAAGATTCAAGTCTCCCTCAAATAAAACATCTGTGGGTCTTTTACTTGTCACCATTTCTAATAGTAGTATCCCATAGCTGTAAACATCTCCATATGTCGACACTTCACTCCCTAAGCCATACTCTGATGCCATTCAAACGGTCAATTTAATTAAATATCATAAAATTTACTTATGTCAAAAAAATAAATATAAAAAATGTAATACCTGGAGCAATATAGCCAATGGATCCTTTAATACCGATAGTGCTTGTTTGCTTATGAGTGGGTGAAAGGAATCTTGCTAAGCCGAAGTCACCTAAATGTGCAATCAAGTCAGCATCAAGAAGAACATTGCTGGGTTTGAGATCACAATGAGCTGTTTGAGGTTGACAGTCATAGTGCAAATAGTTCAATGCACAGGCTACATCAATGGCAATGTTTAATCTCTGAAGCAAATTTACATTCTTTGGCGGCTCGTCTACTTCGACTTCTCTAGTCATTGGATGTAACCAATCCTCTAAACTTCCATTAGGCATGAGCTCATATACAAGGGCCTTAAAGTCATTTCCTTGATAATCCACTCCTGAACATGCAGTGAGAACTTTGACAAGATTACGATGCCTGATGTTCCTTAATGCATTGCACTCAGCTGTGAAGCTCTTAAAAGCTCCATGATGAAGAAGATGAAACACCTTCACTGCAACAGTCGTTTCACCCTCATCGAGAATTCCTTTATAAACAGAACCAAAGCCGCCTGCACCAATCAAATTTGCCGAGGAGAACCCACTAGTAGCATTGTACAAATTTTGGTATGATAGGTTTAGGAGTGAATTCATTGAATTGCTGGGATTATTTTTCTCTTTTCTCTTCTTTACGAAATAAAGAAATAGAAAAGATAGAGCCAAAGCCAATCCTACAAGCCCAGAAACAATAATGATTGCTAGTTTCAGAGCAACAGTCATTCTTCGATGTTTAGATTTTTTTACACCACAATTTGGTAGCTGAAATTTAGGTAGACCACCACAAAGCTTGTTGTTTCCCAAAATAGAAGTAGCACTTGCATTTTTAAAGACTCCTTTTGTTGGTACCATGCCTTCAAGGTCATTATAAGATAGATTTAAATCTTGTAAAAATTCAAATCCTGCCAAAAATTTGGGAATTTCACCTGAAAGATTGTTTTGTGACAAATCCAAGACTTTAAGACCTCTCAAAGAGCTCAAAGATGAAGGAATATGACCTTGGAATAAGTTGCCATGCATATCTAATAGTTCCAATCTTATACATCCACCAACACTTCTAGGGATCTCCCCTACCAGCATGTTCCCAGAAACATCTAGCATTTCTAGGTTTTTCAAATTTCCAACTTCAGTCGGAAGCGAACCTGTCAATTGGTTGTTAGACAAGCCAATGGCAACTGATATCGATGAAGGACCAATAAATTGAGCAGGTATGTTGCCACTAAGATTATTGTAAGAAAGACTAATTGTTGTCAAGCTCTCACACTGGCCTAGGCTTGAGGGGATGCTACCTTGAAGCAAGTTGTCACTCAAATATAACTGGATTAACATTTTCAGATTTCCAAAAGAATGTGGAATATTTCCTGATAACTTGTTTCCACCCATGTACAATAGCCCTAAATTTTGAAGCTTTCCTATAGCAGTGGGGATGGTACCTGATAATTGGTTGTTGGACATGTCCAGTCCTTGCAAGTTGACATACTTCCCAATCCCAGATGGGATCGTTCCAAATATTTTATTGTTGCCCACGAGCAAATATTGAAGCGTGATGGAGTAGTTGCTAATGCATCCAGGTATTAACCCTCCGAAGTTGTTGTTATGTACGTACAAACGCTCTAAATTAGTTGCATTCGTCAAAGAGCATAAGAAGCTTAAATCATCATCGCGTCCTCCACTCCCAAGGTTGTTTGTGAAAATTATGAACCAAGAAAGCCTTTGTAGCGGTTCCAGATGAGGCACTTTCCCTGTTAGATTATTCTCCGCTGCTTGAAATAATTCCAAGCTGGTGGCATTGGGTATAGAAGGCGGTATAGAACCCGTAAATTGGTTTCCTGTAATGCTGAATATTCGGAGATTTGGGAGAGTGTTACCCAAGTCCAAGGGCATTTCCCCGTCAATATAGTTTGATGTCACATCAAAAGTTTGGATGGAAGAGATATTGAAGATTGAGGGAGGAATAGTACCGGACAAGTTATTTACAGCAAGTGACAGGTTCACAAGGTTCTTCAATCCGCCAAAAGTATCCGGGATGCTCCCATAAAAATCATTACGGGACAAAGAAAGGACACCAAGGGATGACAAATTTCCCAAAGAAGAAGGTATGTTTCCTGTCAGATTGTTGGCAGTTGTAGAGAGGAATTGAAGCTTTGACAAGGAGCCAAATTCTGAAGGAATTTTGCCCACCAGACGATTAAGAGCTAGACTGACAACAAGAAGGTTTGAGCAATTGGATATACTGGCAGGAATTTCTCCGCCGAATGAATTAATTAGCAAGTATAGTAGGTGCAACCTGCGTAAGTGGCCAATCTGTGGAGGGATCTCATTGGTGAAGCTATTGTTTCTGAGATCTAGTTTTTGAAGGAAGCTCAAATTTCCAATGTGAGGTGACAAAGTGCCAGTAAGTTTAAGGTTCCGCAAGTCCAAGATTGTGACTCTCTGGTGCCTACGACTGCATGTAACGCCATACCACTGGCAAAAGTGGATGGAATCATTCCATGAGCCTAGAACACCAAGAGCGTCATTGGAGATCTTCGACTTGAATTCAAGCAAAGCTGGTCTGTCTGTCTCGTTACCGCTAATTGAAAAAGCGCTTGCTCCGAGGAATTCAGGCAAGCCAAAGCAGAATGCAAGAGCGTGAAGACTGAAAATTAACCAAGACATTTTTATAAGCTCATGAACAAACGAAGGCACTATAGCAGATAAATCAAGAAAAGAATGGGGGTGTGCAATTGTGCTTGTATACATATAGGCAATATTGTGTATCTATATACGCAAGCATATGCCGGGATGGCCTTGTGTACTGTTGTTAGTCAAAATAAGCGGTTCTATTTTAATGGCCCATGCAGCATGTGAATGCGAGAGATGGAGAATTGGAGATGCAAGTGGATAACAAAATTACGTAGTTCAATTATTAAAGCAAGTGGAAGCAAGCAGCATTGGGATCATGGTCCACAGACTTCGAATTTTGGCCTTTCCTTTTTTTGTTACTCTGAGAGTATTTTTTTCAAACTTGGCTCATTATATGACGTTTCTTCTTCTTTGTATTTTGACGAAACAGGCACGTCGATTGCAGCTGCTTGGCGTACACATGTACAATCACTTTCAGTTCGTTAGATGATAAGGCTCCACTTGTTGCTCGTCCTCAAGCTTTAACCAAGAGGTTGATTTTCCAATAAATATATTCATAATTCCTCTAAATATATTCATAATTCCTCTCTCTCTCTCTCTCTGTCGGAGCGTGTAAATATGGTAAAATTTCGATAAAGTGGTACTCTTTACGGAAGTTAATTATTAAAAATTTTGGTTCCGTTTGAATCAGTTATAAATAAGTTTTATAAACTTGACAGTTAACACTATAATAAATTACAATTTTTTGAGATCTCCTCTAAAATAACTTACCTCAACTTAATAATAATTATTTATAAATTATAAAAAATATAGATGATGTTATATTAAATTTTTCAGATAAAATAAAATAATTTATTCTTTAAATAATCACTTGCCAGTATACAGAAATTAAGGACAATGGCTGGTTTTCATATTTCAGTTCGTCCCGAGAGCCCACAACTCGCATGATGACGTGCTGGCTAGGGCAACCTTTAATTTTCGGTTGCCTGTATACCGTCCTTATATATTTCTGTTCAGTACTATTTATAAGAATTGACATATTTATATTGTCCTTATATATTAAAATATTTTTAATTTATAAAATAATTTTTAAAATGTAAATTAGTATATTTATTTTAATAACATATTTATTTTTATTACAAAAATTCTAAAAAACATTTGGGTTCAATAGATTTTATAGTTAATAAAATATATCCCATGTATTAATAAGATTAACATTACTTTATATAATATTGAAAATAATTTAATTTTTTATATATTTATTCTAATATTATGTTTCTATTTGTTATAAAATTGAGGTTAATATAATATAAGATTGTAAAGTATTAAAATACTTTTAAATATTGTAATTACTTTAAAGTGTATATATTGTTTTAATATTAAACTTCTATTTATTATAAAACGTTTGGAGCCAATTTCTTGAGTTAATGAAGGCAAAGGGTATTTTAGTCAAAAAGAGATCTCAGTATCCCTTATTAAACATAAGGGCCTCCATGACCATTTTATCCGAACTTTAGGGTTATAGGTATTCTTCTTCCTTTTATAATAAATAGAAACATAATATTAAAATAAATGCAACAAGATATATATTTTAAAATAATTTCAATATTTTAAAAAAATATTTTGATTCTTCATAATCTTATATTATATTAGACTAAATTTATAATAAATAGAAATATAATATTAAACTATATAAAAATTTAAATTATTTTGAATATTGGATTAAAAAATTTAATATTATTAGCACAATAGATATATTTTTTTAATTGCAAAATCTATTTAACCCAAAGATTTATTCAAAACTTTTATAATAAATACAAATATATTATTAAAATAAATATAATAATTTATATTTACAACTATTTTTATATTAAAAAATTTCCTAAGATTACTAGTATACTAGAAACATTAAACTATTTACATTATAATTGTATTTATTAAAAAAAATTTAAAGCCAACTTTTTTTAGTTACTATCTACAAAGAGTGTTATAATCAAAAGGAGATCTTCCTTAATGAAAATTTGGAGCCCATATGACCATTTTTCACAAATCTTGGGGATTTAAGTTTCCTTTTTTCATTTATTTTACATAGAAGTTCTTCAAAATGTCAAAGCAAGATTAAGAAATTCTTCAATACTATTATTGAGAAAAAAAATCTAGCCGAGCTCGAAAAACTTAATTTTTTAGTTACACGTGTCTCCAACTACACACACACGCACACATACATATATATGTATATGAGAGACTATATAATCAGTCCCTTAAACTAAAGAAACCCTCCTTCAAAATATATATATCTATATATATATAGCCATAACTTTACAGCATTGTATGTTGAATAATAATAAAACTTGTTAATAAGTTTGTTATCATAATGTTTAATAGCAAACATCAAATGTTGTTGAATACAGGACTTATAACTTTTAGGTGAGAGTCTGCATTTAGAGCAAATTATACGTTTTCATATTTATAAACTGTATATACATTCAATTAATAGCCTCTATAAATTTTCTTCTTCACATTGTCATCTTGTATTCATGATTTGGATGTGATAACCATGCACTGCTACGCGCTAGCTCTTTACTTTTAACCGTTCAAATCTTAAATTGCTATAACAAGATGCCAATTACAACGTAACAAGGACAAAAAATTCTTCAATTATTAAAATAAGATACCAATTACGTGTTATCCACCATAAAATGCCGCACATTGTTTCTAGTCAATTGTGTTCAACATTGTTTATTCTAATTTAACTATTAATTTGTGAAGCCTTAGTTAGTTATATTCCGTTAAAGAATATATGAGGTGGCGTGCTGTGTTGGCAGGGCGTGGCCAGAAGTTGTTAAGGTTGTTATTCTTGTTATAACAGTCAGGGCTTGATTTCTCTGAAGACTTACTTGAAGTATAAAAGAGAAAGGAGAGCTAGCAGCAAGGAGAATCGGTTCTGGATTAGCACGAGTGCATGTGAAAGAGTGGGAAAAGTTCTGAGAGTGAAGTTTCCATTCTTGTATCTCTTGTTCATCATTTTGTAACTCAATCTTTCATCTCAATACAACTTCAGAGAGGAGCTGTTATCACCGTGGATGTAGGTTCCTAAGTGGGACTGAACCACGTAAAATTCTTGTGTTTGTTCATTATCTCTTACTCTGATTCTTTCTCACGTTCTTGGTTACTGAAGCTGGTGTTCTGGGTATAATCGGCTCAAGGTTAACAACAATCGGCGTAGGGTTAACGAAAAACGGCTCTAGACTAGTCTTAATCGGTTAAAGAGTAGTCATTATCGGTGAACCGATAGCAATTATCGGTTAACCGTTTTATCAACAAACTGGTATCAGAGCCCACGATACTCTTAGCTCTTGTTCTCAAATGGCTTCAACAAGATTTGATTTAGAGAAATTTAATGGCGAGAATGACTTCTACTTGTGGAGTCTCAAGATGCGAGCAATCTTGATTCAACAGGGGCTTGACAACGCCCTTGATTCTGAAGAAGAACAGACTGGCAAGAAAGAGAAGGCAGAAGGTTCGTCAGGTTCTGGTGGAGATTTTAGAATCATCAACAACAAAGCTCATAGCACCATCATCTTACATCTCTCGGATGAAGTACTGAGAGAAGTGGCCAAAGAAAGGTCTGCTGCAGGTTCTGGTCCAAGCTTGAAGAGTTGTTCTTGAAGAAGTCCTTGGCCAAGAGACTTTATATGAAAAGAAGGTTGTATACATTCTCAATGAAGGAAGGAACTACTGTGAAAGATCATCTCGATGATTTCAACAAATTAATTCTAGATCTTGAGAATGTAAACGTCAATCTTGAAGATGAAGACAGAGCCCTCATTCTGCTGAGCTCACTACCAGATACCTATGAACATTTCGTTGATACACTGCTGTATGGGAGGCAAACCCTTACTCTGAAAGATGTGAAGAGTGCTCTTGAATCAAAAGATTTGAAGAAGAGAGCTGAGGGAAGAGATCAGGGCCTTGGTGAAGGTTTGACAGCAAAATCAAAGCCTTATAAGAAAAAGAACCATGATAAGAAAGAGTATAATCAGAAGGACAAACAGAAGGACAAAGATAAAAAGAAAAAGAAGAAAAGGAAGTGCTATTTTTGCCAGAAGGAGGGACACTATATAATAGATTGTTTCGAGAAAAAGAAACTTGAGAAATTACAGAAAGAATCAAATGCAAATGGAAAGGCTGCAATTGCATCAGAGGATGAAGAAGATGTAGAAGGAGCAGATGTTCTTATTGCTGCAGAAAAACAACCCACAGATGAATGGATCCTTGACTCAGGGTGTTCTTTTCACATGTGCCCAAACAGAGAATTCTTCAAGACCTTCGAAAACATGAATGGTGGGAAGGTTTTGCTGGGAAACAACCTTGCTTGCAGAGTTGCTGGAATTGGTACCATTGACATCAAGATGTTTGATGGAAGAACCATGGTGCTGAAAGAAGTAAGGTATGTTCCAGAACTAAAAAGAAACTTAATTTCTCTAGGGATGATTGATAACATAGGCTGCACCATTAAGGCTGAAAATGGAAAAATTCAAGTCTTAAAGAAATGTGAAGTTGTCATGAAGGGAGTTAGGAGAAATGGTCTTTATGTGCTAGTGGGATCAATGCCTCAACCTGGTATTAATGTCAGCATAAATAGTGACAAAACCAAGCTTTGGCATATGAGGCTTGGACATATGAGTCAAAAGGGGTTGAAAGAATTGCAAAGCCAAGGATTGTTTGGTAATGATCATATTTCCCAGCTAGAGTTCTGTGAAAAGTGTGTATTTGGTAAAGCCACCAGACAGAAGTTCAACACTTTAAACTAAACAAACCTTAGATTATGTTCATTCAGATGTTTGGGGTCCCTCACAGGTTCCATCTCATGGTGGAGCAAGATATTTTGTCACCTTCATAGATGACTACTCAAGAAAGCTTTGGGTCTATATCTTAAGACACAAGAGTGAGGCTCTAGATAAATTCAAGGAATGGACAGCCCTGATGGAAAATCAAACAGGGAAGAAAGTGAAGAGGCTAAGAACAGACAATGGCTTAGAATATTGCAACTCTGAGTTTGAAGAATTCTGTAAGAGACATGGTATTGCTAGACACAAGACAGTCAGACACACCCCACAACAAAACGGCCTTGCTGAAAGGATGAACAGGACATTGATTGAGAAGGTCAGATGCATGTTGTTAAGCTCAAACCTCTCAAAACAATTCTGGGCAGAAGCTGTTGTCACTGCTGCATACCTCATAAACAGAAGTCCATCATCTGCTCTGGAGTTTAAGACACCACAGGAAGCCTGGTCTGGTAAACCACCTGATCTAAGGAATCTAAGGGTCTTTGGGTGCCTATTATCTCCAAGGAAAGCTAGAACCTAGGGCTGTAAAGGGTTACTTCATTGGGTATCCAGAAGGGACTAAAGGGTACAAAATCTGGAGTATTGAAGGGAAACCTACCAGAACCTTTATCAGCAGAGATGTTGTGTTCAATGAGGAAGCATTGACACAAGCCAAGGTTGCAACTGAAGTCATCACCCCAGACATTAGTATGCAGGAAGACTCTGAGTTGAGGGAAGACTTATCTGAAGAAAAGAAACAACAAACGGGTGTAAAACAGTCAAAGTTAGAAGGATACCAACTAGCTAGGGACAGGGTGAGAAGAACCATCAAAATGCCTGAAAGATATGGTGTAGCTGATCTTATATCTTATGCATTAACAGTAGCTGAAAATGTCACTAATGATGAACCAGAAAGCTTCAAACAGGCTATGAGAGGCAAAGATAAGGCAAGTTGGATGGCAGCCATGGAAGAAGAAATGGCATCTCTAAAGAAGAATAACACCTGGACTCTAGTTAAGAAACCTGTTGACAAGAAGTTGGTAGGCTGCAAATGGATCTATAAGCTGAAAGAAGGCATCACAGATACTGAACCACCCAGGTACAAGGCAAGGCTGGTAGCAAAGGGATTTACTCAAAGGGAAGGAGTAGATTTCAATGAAGTCTTTTCTCCTGTGGTCAAACACAGTTCTATAAGGATACTTCTATCTATTGCAGCCTGCTATGATCTGGAATTGGATCAGATGGACGTGAAGACTGCATTTCTCCATGGCAATCTCAGTGAAGAAATTCTAATGGAACAGCCCGAAGGATTCATTGAAGCTGGGACAGAGGACATGGTTTGCTTGCTGAATAAGAGTTTGTATGGTTTAAAACAGTCACCAAGACAATGGTATTTGAGGTTTGATGAGTTTATGATTACACATGGTTACAGTAGGAGTATGTATGACAGCTGTGTGTACTATAAAGCTCTAACCTCTGGGAATCTTATATACCTCTTGCTTTATGTTGATGACATGCTCATGGCATGTAAACAAAGAGAAGAACTTGAATGGTTGAAGGATGAATTGAGCTCTGAATTTGAAATGAAGAATCTGGGTCCTGCTACAAGAATACTGGGAATGCACATTATCAGAAATAGGAATGACAAAACCTTATTTCTTTCCCAGACAGCATATGTAGAGAAAGTCCTCGAGAGGTTTGGAATGAAAGATGCTAAACCAATTTCAACACCTCTGGGTGCACATTTCAGATTGTCTAAACAGCAAGAGCCAAAAGAAGATGAAGAGGCTGATTTTATGAAGAATATACCATACTCAAGAGCAGTAGGATGCATTATGTATGCCATGGTCTGCTCAAGACCTGACCTGGCCTATGGTATCGGGGTCCTAAGCAGGTTCATGGCTAATCCTGGAAGACATCACTGGTCTGCCACTAAGTGGATGCTGAGGTATCTAAAAGGTACTGTTGAATATGGTATTGTATATGGAAAAGCTAACACAGGTTCAGATCATGTGCTTGGATATGTTGATTCTGATTTCGCGGGGGATTTGGACAAGAGAAGATCCATCACTGGATATGTCTTCACTTTGTATGGGGGAGCAGTAAGCTGGAAGGCATCCTTACAGTCAGTTGTTGCTTTATCTACAACTGAGGCAGAGTACATAGCTCTCACAGAAGCAGTGAAAGAAGCAATCTGGTTAAAGGGATTAGTGTCAGAGTTGGGACTAGAGCAAGGGTCAATCTGTATAAAGTGTGACAGTTCCAGTGCTATACAATTGAGCAAGAATCCAAAGTTTCATGAGAGAACAAAGCATGTTGATGTAAGGTTACACTTCATCAGAGATGAAATTGCTCAGGAAGTTGTTAATGTGGAAAAAGTTCCTTCAGAGTCAAACCCTGCAGACATACTTACAAAGCCTTTACCATCAATCAAATTCAAATCAGCTTTGAACTTGATTGGTGTTGATAGCTTGTTAAGTTAACTATCTGTTACTCTGATCAGTGTCTGAATGAAGTTAAAATTCCTTAACAGAATAAAACTAGGTGGAGATTTGTGAAGCCTTAGTTAGTTATATTCCGTTAAAGAATATATGAGGTGGCGTGCTGTGTTGGCAGGGTGTGGCCAGAAGCTGTTAAGGTTGTTATTCTTGTTATAACAGTCAGGGCTTGATTTCTCTGAAGACTTACTTGAAGTATAAAAGAGAAAGGAGAGCTAGCAGCAAGGAGAATCGGTTCTGGATTAGCCTGAGAGTCTGTGTGAAAGAGTGGGAAAAGTTCTGAGAGTGAAGTTTCCATTCTTGTATCTCTTGTTCATCATTTTGTAACTCAATCTTTCATCTCAATACAACTTCAGAGAGGAGCTGTTATCACCGTGGATGTAGGTTCCTAAGTGGGACTGAACCACGTAAAATTCTTGTGTTTGTTCATTATCTCTTACTCTGATTCTTTCTCACGTTCTTGGTTCCATCGTGTTGGGTATAATCTCGAGGTTAACAACAATCGGCGCAGGTTAACGAAAACATCAGTCTTAATCGGTTAAAGAGTAGTCATTATCGGTGAACCGATAGCAATTATCGGTTAATCGTTTTATCAACATAATTCACATGGGATGAAATAAAATATTCTGTAATTGTGGACCATGGGCGGCTACCCTTGAAGAATCTAGGCAATTGAGTTTAGGCGACATCGGCCAACGCCAACGGCCATGAAATGCGGACGAACGTTCGGTATTAAAAAAATTGTCTAAACAATCTAAACGTTGATAAATGATCCTGAATTGACATATTTGTCAATCGCTTTGAGTATAAGAATTGACATATTTGTCAACTGTTGATAAATTGTTATTACACCTTTGATCTTCTGCGTAAATCAAGTGGAATATCAGTCTTTGGACAATTCTGAAGAGATTTCTTCAAATTAATTTTCAATTGGAGTGAAGTCCGAATCAATATTAGTCCTGTTAACTTTGGGCATTTCGGTGACTTAGGCTCCAAAATACAGGCTACCTTTGCCAATTTTTGGACTTTGGAGTCTCCCACTGAACTGAGGGCCTTCATTGATTAATATTTTCATGATTTGGATGGCGTGCTAACTAGCGAAGCACATCAAAATTGTAATTAGAAAATCTATTAACATCCTGAACTAAGAAGTTGCTAATAACACGAACTCAAAATTGGCAAGATATATAATCAGTGCCATTATTGTACATGAGTACAACAAAAATCCATAACAGGCATAATTTTACAATTCACCCAACCGTTCCTTTGAACGTCAAAAAAAGATTAGAAATCTAAATAGAAATTAAACAAGTTAGCAACGAAGATCAAATCACATTTTAATTAACCATATATATCATATTGAATTTGACTTCACTAAAGCCTAACGAAATGCGGGGTCCAATATCTTGCCTGCAAAAATTGGAAGTATGTCGGAAAATCGACATTTTTAGGGGGCGAAAAAAATAAAACTCTTAATCACGGGCAAAACAGTGTGCGCGAGACACGTCACACTGATAAAGTGGTACGTATAAGCCGCCATGCCCGGGCCCACTTGGCGACTTATTGTCAACTTGCGGATCACATTAGATGATAAGAATTAAGAAGTTAATTTCGTTTCCTTTACTCATTTAGTCATTTATTTAAAAGAGACCAAAAATAACATTCGTTTTTATTTATCGATTTATTTTATATTCATTATTAAACCAGGAAAAAGGTTTCTTCTAATTGATCCGATAAAAGCTTTCCTACGAGTACGTGAATCAGTGAAAAGAAAATGGAAAATACTAGAATCTCGTTCGTAGATTTCAACTCTCGAACTAGACTGAATAATTCAACAATTAATAATCAGTCTATAGATACCGAACTGCCAGCTCGTGTTGCTGGTATCTTTTAACTTGTTTCATGAGTACAAATAGGCGACTGCTTGAACTCGAAATAAGCGGCGTCTGTAGCAGCAGCTCAAACTCCAAGGTAGTAGTGACAGTAGCAGCAGACCGCAAGTCGAGAAACAAAGAACAACAGCCAGCTGGGGTTTTGTTTGGTTGTCGGTGGTGTAAAAATGTGAACCGTGAAATTTGGATTTAGAAATTAGGGGTGCGTGCGCGCGCGTGCGTGTGTGTTTGGGGGACGCGCGTGCATGCATGAACTTGACACAAAATATTGAGTATAGAGTGTTATATAAACAAGTGTCTGTAGTGACAGAGTATTGAGCTTGTTTATAATGTCCTATAATATAATTCCATGTAACTTTATTTGGAAATTTATAAAAATACTATAGGTTCTTTTCAATTTGGTTTGTAAAATTTTGAAGAGAGAATCGAATTGAAGAAAATTCAGTTCGATTTCGAATTAATAATCATCAGTGCTTTTAACTATAGATACCGAACTAAAACAAAAATATCAAACCAAATTGATTTTTCTGGGGAACTGGTTTAGTTCTGCCAAATTAAGGTACCACTACCTTTGACTAATTGAACAAAAACTATAATGTTTGAATAAATTAATAAATAAATAATAAAAAGAATATTAATAGATTATCATAAGAGATCATGTCATAGAGATTTCAAATTGGATTTTATAAGAAGAAAGTGAATCAGTCGGAAGTTCTAAAAGAAATTTAAAATCATTGTTTTCTTATTAGACCACAATACAAAAGTAAAGCAAGCAAGTTTTAACTCGGAGTCAGGCTTAGTGGTCTGTGGACAGTGACTTGATGATATCAGAATCAGGCTTCACAGTACTAAAGACCCTTTTTCCACTAAATTAATACTACTTTCATTGGTAAAATTTCACTTTTAAAAAAATTTCTCATTCAAAAATATTTTTACAATTTTTATATTTTTATTACTGTCTTCAAACTTCCTCTCTCTAGATTATTCTTCCAAATCACTGCTGAATCTTCAGCATGACTCATACACGTTGCTTGTTCACTTACCATGTCAGCTGCACAAATATGCTGAATTTCATTCAGGCATTTCATCGAACAGCCACTTCATTAATACAAACACTTGACTTTTCTCAACTTTTTTTTTTTTTAATGACCAGTCGTTTTTCTGACTACTCTCAAATAAGCTTCCGTTTCCAATGTGCTCAATTGAATGGTTCAATTGATCAAATTAAAAACGAACACAACTGGATATCTTCGATTCTCCAGAATGCTTTTTTTCCCCCATATTTTCCTAGGAAATTGCATTTTCTTGAGAGGGTTAAATAAATGAGGAAAAATAACACCACCACTTCATAATTTGGCGAAATGATCGCAGAAGCTCCTTTTGGTGAGCGAAAGCTCAATCATTGGTTTTATTATGTTTAAAAATATAGAGTGAAATATCATACTACAACAAACATCCAATTGTAGTCCACATAGTAACCACTCGCGATCATAGTCCGATGAGGCTAGTTCAAGTTGTCGTTCCGTACATGGTGTCTAGGGAAAGGGGAATGATAAACATTGGAAGTGCTATGGCCCCTGCACCCTGGGCCGCTGCCTACTCTGCATCAAAAGCTTCTGTTCATGTACTCACTGACACCTTGAGGTAATTAGTGCCTAATTGATTAGAAATTATAATTATTAGTACATATCAATCAAAATAACTAAGCATTGTCATATGGTTCTCGTTATCGGGCGGATTACAACTCAGGCATTTTGGGATCCATGTGATGAATGTTGCTCCTGGGGCTATAAGATCAAACATAGGGAATCTGCAATTGCCAGCTGCAATAAGATGCCGGAGTGGAAGTTACACAAGCCATTTGAGAAAGTTATAAGAGAGAGAGATTTGTTGTCGCAGGGATTGAAATCAACTCCTGCTCAAGTGCTTGCAAAAGAAACTGTGGCCGGTGTGCTGAAGAGGAATCCCCAGCTTTGGTTCTTCTCTGACCATTTATCAACCTCGATGGGAATCATCCACCATCTGCCTTTTTTTGTTAAATATTTTATCATCAAGAAAGTGGTCCAGTGTTGAGTGGAGCAACAGTTGAGTGGGAGGTCTTGTGGAGGCAGCAAATTAATGGTGGGTGTAGTTCAAAGATCAGTTAAAAGACAGGGGCCACTTGAAAAATCGTTAAGTTGGTTACAACAGCAAAACAAAACAAAATAATAAATAATTTTCAACTTATTGAATGAATGATGAATTTTATACAAACTCTAATGTTCAATATTGAGAATTCAAATCATTTGGAATATTCTTTTTTTTTCACAATCAACTTAAAAGAAGGCTTGTATTATTATTATTATTTTTTAATAAAGTACTAGAAAAATAAATTTTAAGAGGTCTACAGATAAGTTAGCGCTATTTTATCAAAAATAAATAAAATAAAAGAATGTTAAGACCTCTAACATGAGGTCCAGTAAGGCTTCGTGTGAATTTATTAGCCGCATACAGGGATATAATGCAGGCCTAATGTGATTTTTTTTTTTTTTTTTTGATAATGGCCTAATGTGAACTTAATATGGGCAGTTAATTATTTATTAATTTAGTGGTTAACACTTTCTTATCTTATTTTTTAAATTAAGAATTGAAGTCGTGTGAGAGTAGAATTTTTCTCTGTGCTAAATATAGACTAATAGTACAGAGTAAATTTTAGTATTATAGATTATGTCAAGACATACTTTTTAGACTAGCAGATTTTCGAAAAGTGCTTAAAAAAAGACTGGCTTCGAAAGTTAGAAATAAATTATATCAAAAATAGATCTCCGCACTCTCGCTATTAGTTGAAATATTTAAAAGAAATGAAATTTCTTATTCTTAACCATGCGATCACGCACACGGCATTATTGTAAAAACTAAGGTCGCGTGATCGGAAACAACTGTAACTTTACTTTGAACTCATCGGAACGCGAAAACTTTCGACACAAAAGCAGCTCGCTCTTAGACACAATCGACAACCCATTTTAATGGATTCAAAGCCAGTGGTGCTAATAACAGGATGCTCTCAAGGAGGGATAGGCCATGCGCTGGCGCGCGCCTTTGCCGCGAGTGACTGCCGGGTGGTGGCCACCAGCAGGTCCAAGACAACAATGGCTGACCTCGAACAGGATCCCAGGTTCTTTGTACAAGAACTCGATGTTTTGTCAGAGCAAAGCGTGCAAAATGCTCTGTCCAATGTTCTTGAAAAGTTCGGAAAGATTGATGTTTTGGTTAATAACGCTGGGACCCAGTGCGTTGGGCCTCTTGCTGAGGTTCCTCTCTCTGCCATGGAGCAAACTTTCAACACCAATGTTCTTGGTAATTGCATATAATTGCTTTTTCTTTTCTTTTCGTAAGTTAATGTTTATTTAGATTTGGTGCTTATTATCATTTGTTAAACGCATTTTTGTTTGTAATCGTTGCAGTTTGCGTTTGGTTTATATATAGATGGCCAAAAAGAACACTGCTCAGATCAGTTTTACTGTTAGATTTTGTGGCATATGTATAGATCAATACTGCGTAGTTAATCAATGATTTTGATGTAATCAAGATGGTATGTAAATGAGTTGTCAGATCAGTTTACTGTATGTTTCACATACATGCTTGTTATAATGACCAGAGCTCAAGAATCATTCTGTATTGCGGCTGAACGGAGTTAAACTTTGATGTGCTTGTGTATATTGGCTGGTAATTTTGATCTACAAGTAGGTGCTGTGATGCACTGAAAGAATTCGTAAGATTCTGTTTGTTTCTCATCTTTAATGTAAGTTTGTAATGTTGATATGATTTGTCTTTCTTCGTTCTCAACTTTGATTTCGACTAACTCCTTGGTAAATTCAAAGTCTTGAAACTTTTGGTTTGCTGACAACCTGTAGTTTCCTGTATAATTTTCTTGATTGGTTCAATTCATAATATGAAACTGCCACAAATTTCACTTTGCTTTTGAACTTTGCTATACCTTGATGCTTCCTTGAATAGAACAATTTTGTATTGCAAAATGGAGTGTATGTAGGTACCTCTTGGACTTCCTAGTCTCATAGTTTAACCATAAAAAATTGGCAGAAAATTGGTCCTCTCATAATAGGCATCAGAAATTGGAAGAATATTGGGCCTCTCTTAAAATGAATCAAGTACATACAATTTTTTGGTAATATTGGTGCCAACATATTGTTGTTGTCAGGGAAACAATGGAAATTGTTATGTTGTTGCCACGGCAGCAACAGTTAGTGCTCTCCTGGTTTTGCTTATCTTCAGTCTACGATCCAAACGAAGAGTACAAATGATTGAGTCATACTTAGACCACTTATGAGACTAGTCAATATGATACTAGCAAAAAGTTGGGGGGGGAATGCGGGTGTGTTGGTGGGGGACTTATAATCAATAGCTGAAACTTGCACTTTAAACCTTAATAGTCCCCTTCCAGGAGCATCTTGTGCATGTGGGTAGTTAGGAAATGATAAAAAGTTACTAGTTTTTGTTGCCCTTTGGATCTTCTTGATGCATCCTGATTGAGTAGGACACCTCTAGCCTCAGTTACAAGAATGTCTAGCAATATTGAATTGTTCTCCCGCTCATTGGAGTTCTTGATCAAGTTGTGGTTAAAGTTAAACCTTTCAATATTAACTTCGATTGATTTTTTTCCTCAAGTTTTCACTTAGTACTTCTGGTTTGCTTGAGAAGATACTGGTTGTGTAAGTTTGTATTTATTCAAACGTGCCAAGACATGAAGATACAACTATCCTTTCCCTTGTATTTTAATGTTTTCTCACTCATAGGTCCCATGAGGTTGGTTCAAGCCGTCGTTCCGCATATGGCATCTAGGAAAAAGGGAAAGATCGTAAATGTCGGAAGTGTCACTGTTGCAGCCCCAGGACCATGGGCTGGTACCTACACTGCATCAAAAGCTGCTCTTCATTCACTGACTGATACCTTGAGGTTAGTTATTCAAAGATAACCCCATGATTTTTTAGTGCTAGCGATCTTGTTTATATTTGCCCCACATCAGTTTATGCCAAGAGAAGTCATTTATACGACTAAATATATTCTTTTTTTGTATGAACAGATTTTCTTGTGTCTATGAACAGATTTTCTTACATTATAAGTATAGGCCACCAGTTGGGAGTAACATGGTATTTGATTGATCGAATTTTCATCTCTATTACTGTAGCCAAGTATCCACATCATTAAGTTAAATACAAATGGGATTAGGATTTGGGTGACTAGTTATACAACTAATAGACAACTGAATTAATGATTTGGATTTATTTGATTTTTGTGTATTTGCCGGACCACTTTAGAAGTTTATTTCATTTTTGTGAAATTCTCAAACCATTAAGCAGTAAGCTCTTGAACCGCAGCCAAGCATCAAACATCTTTATGTTAGATTAACAAATAGGATTACATTTTGGATGTATTGTGCAGATTGGAACTTGGTCATTTTGGAATTGATGTTGTCAATGTCGTCCCAGGGGCTGTCAAGTCAAACATAGGAAAATCAGCCATAGCCAGCTACAATCGGATGCCGGAGTGGAAATTATACAAACCATTTGAAGCAGTTATCAGGGAAAGAGCATATTTTTCACAGACAACCAAATCAACCCCTACAGAAGTGTTTGCAAAGAATACTGCGGCCACCGTGCTGAAGAACAATCCCCCGGCTTGGTTCTCCTTTGGCCATTACTCTACCATCATGGCAATCATGTACCATTTGCCCCTTTCTGTAAAAGATTTTATCATGAAGAAAGCTATGAAATGTTGAGTGCTGAAGAACGGTGCTCCAGCTTGGTTCTTCTCATGCCATTACTTGACCATTATGGCAACCACATACCATACACCCCTTTGTGATAAAGTTTTTATCAACGCCGAAAGCAATGAAATATTGAATTCTGCATTGTATCAAAACTCGGGCAATTATGTATCTTCCTCTTTTATTGGATGATGTTATGTGCTTGTCCTCGTTAAGGATGCAAGATATCACTCATCTTAAATGCATAGTTCAATTGTTTATTATCATATCACAACAGTTTTTGGCAGGCATATACGTTCCTTTCTGGTTAGCCTGTAAATACTAAAGTGGATAGTGTTGCGGGGTGATTGAAACAGAAAAATTATCAGTTCATCAAACTGGATCCTCATCCAGATTATAAGAATTTACTGCTGTGATTATTATATGTTTGTTAGCTTTGTGGCTTTGGATAGGTTGGTTAAAATACAGACTAAAAATCAAGCTTTAAAAGCATAACCATTACCTTTCCTGATCATAGCATACATATTTGGTACTTGTTAGTTTATATCTACTCATTATTTGTAATTGCAGTGAACATATCTGTCGTTTTATGGTCCGGCATCCATGTATATTCATCTCTGAAAACCACATTTGCACAAACAAAATTTCGACTATCCAGAAAGAGATGCTGCTAACAAACAAATTTGAATTGATGCTATTGACCTAGCTTACAAAAATAAATTCCCTAAGAATGCGGAGGTTGGCCATAGAAGGCCATTCCAGGCGGCTGTAGTGGCCTGAAACTAGGAGGCCCAGGGGGTTGCTGAGTTAACATGGTTAGCTGCTGATTTGAGGGTGCCGGCTGCTGTGCCAACGGGAGTTGTTGCTGCTGAGTCAATGGAACCATTGGACTCACCATATGAGGTGGTGGAGGGCCTGCCGGCATGGGTGGGATGCTACCATATCCATACGGGGTCATGATGCCACCTGATGGCTGCAAATACTGTTGGGAAGATGGGTTTGGTAGCATGTGATATTGTGGCTGAGTGCTAGGGGCTTGGTTCTGCATTGGTTGGGGCACCAAAACTGTTTGATATGACTGATTTGGTGGGGTGGAGAGCGACTGAGCTGGCAAAAACAAATTGGGATCTGAAACTGCCATTTGCTTTTCAGGGTTTGGAATTGACTCGGTGACTGAATTGGCAGGTATAGGTGCAAAAGAATTTGATGCTGTAGAGGCCTTCACTAGACCAGCATTCTTAGCTTCTTCAGCTGCAAATGTAGAGAGAACAGAATGCATTATCATCTGAGAAGAGGCAGAAGCTGTAAGTTTGTCCGCAACCTCGGCTGCAATGGCCGCAGCTGTTCTCTTTGGTGTTTGTGCTCCTTTTGCATTCATATCAGTGGACAAGGTGGCTGTAGTGGACGGTTTTGATACATAATCTCCATCATTCAGCCGCTTCCGCATATTACAGGCCTCCTCTGCCTGTGCCTGAGCAACCTAGAAAAATGAAGTCACGCATAAAACAAACACGATAAGACATTTGTGGAGACAAATAAAACAAAATGCATCTTGAAGGTGCACTTTCAAAATGCATGTTCTTACTTATCAAACTCATTAGGAGATTAGCAAAACAGAAAAAGCATTTTGAGGTGTAAAATTACAAAGATACCTGCATCTGAGTTCGGACATTCTCTAGTTCGGATTCCTGAAAGCATTTTAGAAAGTACGGTGAATAACAAAATCTTGATAAATAACACATGCAACAGGGGTAGTATATCCTGACTCAATGTCTCACAAACTTCTTAACATTTAAAAATTTGATGGTACAATTACATACCTGTTCATGGAGAGCTTCTTTTAACTGAGATACAAGTGCTACTCTACTTGCCTCAACTGATTTAAGTTTCTCAATACATTGTTTCAACATATTTTCCTCCTCTTCTAGTTCTTTGGACAGAGTTTTTCGCTTTGGATCTTTTGCTGGAGGAATTTTAAAAAAAAAAAAACAACGGTTCAGACAACTAATCTTTCCGAGAATCACAGAACGAAAATATGTACTGATGAAGTTCCTAGAATACTTTGAAATAACCAATTAAATCTACAAGCAGATTAACTTCACATCATTCCTCGGTTATCATTTGTACAGGCAATATCTACATCTTTCTCCATCTTCCTCACACGATGAACCACGGATTTACATCTAGCCATCTCTTCCTCTTCACTCAATTGCTCACAGAGTACCAAGTGATAAGCAGAAACTATTTTTTCAGTTGTACGTCCTACAGTCAATTTCTGGTACCAGAAGCAACAATTATAACAGTGAGCTACATTTTAATCACACTGAAGGGAATGCAAAAAGATGTAGAAGTATCATTTTGATGAAATAGTTATCCAAAATTTAGAAAGTCTCCGAAGTAATCTTAATAGAACAGAAAGATAAGATAAAGATCAAAATGTCCTCGTTCTGACCGTTCTAATGGATCGTGAATCTCGTTTAACAATTTTGACAGGGCGTGATCGTTTTTTTCCACTGAACTCCAAAGGTGGAGGCACTTCTCCACCAAGCATTACATCTTTAACGCTCCGTGCACGGGACTCTTCTTTCATCCCATATATTAACCTAATGATTTTGTCAAACAATTTGCATACATTTAGTTAATGCAATATCATACAAAAATAACATAGGACTAGCATTTTTTAATAAATCACATAACAGATCAACTGAAACTCTTGACTAAACATTCAAAGTTAACAGATAGAGGCTGGTAAGATAAGTATGTAACTACTGTTAACTACTCAATATGATGAAAAAGCATCTCCATCTCAATTGATAACAAGATGTAACAAGATGAACCCAAGAAAAGATGGTGATTCATGAGTAACTTACCAATCTAGAAACCACATTCTTTCCACTATCATCACCATTCTCAACAACATCTTTGAGAGCTGCAGGAAGGACTTTCCAAAACTCAGTAACGAATTCATTACCCTTTCGCTTACTGTTCTGCAAGATATCGTTTGCAAGATACAAAAGAGGAACTTTCTGAACCAGTTGAGAACTGTGAAACTGTTTATCCCATGTTGCAACAACCAGTTCTGCTTTACTGCGGTGAAATATACACCAATGTGACAAAGCTATGCACATAAGTTAAGGGAACATATCGCATGGATATAAGAACAATATGATTGCTTTAACGCCAAAAAGAGCACATTAAAAAAAATTAAACAAATAAATAAGAAGACTCAAAGATATATTACTCACACAGACACATCAGGCAAAGGTATCATTCAAATCTTGGAACTACATTGAGCAAAAGCATAACAGAGCAAATGTTTCAAAGTTAGATCCAACCAAAATCATCGAGCACTTTATAGGAAAATAATTCATAATCAATAAACTAAATTTCACATACAAATGCAGCATATACCGGGGCTAAATTTCACAAGTGAAGACCGCGAGGGGTGGCCAATATATTTAACTGGCATCTAAAAGAAAAGTTTCAATCTCAAATATACTTCTCTCCACAAGTCCATCAATCATTTCTAGATAACCTTGCTTCCAATAATCTAATTTCAAGAAATGGGAAAAAGAAAACACAAGAACTTGCCTATACCGGAAAAATCAATTGACAAAGATCACTACCAATGCAAATACAACAAAATATGCAAGCACATTCATTTGAAGTGTCAAAATTTCGACATATCAAAATGGTAATTCATCGATCCTGTCAGATTGAATAGTGGTTAGTACAACATAACAAGCACATAAGCTCTAATACAACAAACTGAAAAAATGTTAATTTGCCAATAAAAAGTATTGATTATTCTAGATAAAACTTAGGCAAATAATAACAACATAAAAAGGATACTTTCAATACACTGCTGAGTGCAATTAAGCTTGGAGAGCTTCTCTGCAAGAATCTGTTCACTGAACACACTATTCATCCCACAAAAACCCAAAACCCCACCTCTAAAAACTAATTCTGCCAAAAAGGCTTAAAATTTCAAACAACAAAACACTACTTGAATCTATCCAGAAGTTAAAACTAAAAGAATCCAAAACCAGTAAAAAAAAATTAACCAAACTTATCAAAGTTTGAATCTTTAAACCCTAAAATTGACAAAGAACAGGATTTGACTACAAAATAAATAAAGTGTATGTCCCAAATTGGAGAAATGAGAAGAGAATCAATTGACTGCATGAGATAAACCCCTAAAAAAAAAACCAAAAATCAGTAGAAAGAAGAATAGAAGAATTTTAAATGGAAAATCGACGACGTGCTGAATGTGGAAGTACACTGAAAGTGAGAGATTTGTTAAAACACCCAGCGAGAGAAACGTTGTAAACGAGGAAGAAACTGGAGGTTTTAGCTTGAAAGACTGTTAAGATTTGGGCACTTGGCGCAAACAATGAGAGACACGAGACATTTGTCTAAACGGCGGCGCACTGCAAGCGGTTGGCACCGCGCCTAATAACGAAACGGAAACTCAACTTGAAAGGTGAAAACGATGTCGCATTAACGGAATTAAAGAATTGATAACATTGATCATTAGAGCATGCGATGCCAGAATGTGAAGGAATGATGGTCAAACTAAGAAAATGAAAAAATATATATATTTATTTGATAAAGGGTTTTTAAAACCAGAAAATGGGATAAACAAAATTGTGATTCATAGTTCTAAAATTTTTGTATTTTTGATAAAATTTTGTTTTTCCACCTAGATATCCATCTTCTTGTAGACATTCCTGTTACCACATGCTAAACAAACAAACAACAATCTAGATTAGAATTTTATAAATCTTATTGATAATAATTGTCAAAAACAAAAGGAAAAGAAAATGAAATTATCTATTTTGTCTTAATGGATTACTGATAATGATATCAAAAAATCGTAACTGAAAAACAAAATTATTTCCATTCAGCAATGGCTGTCAAAGGGAAAACCACCATAGTAATACAAAATAAAGCTGAAATCATTTCCATCATTTCCATTTTCTCAATTTGGTTGAAGGTTTAGTTTGCTGTCAAGTGAGAATCAATTTCTACAATCAACACTCTTGACAAAAATTAAAAATTCAAAGGGGAAACCACCAGAGTAATACAAAATAAAGCTGAAATCATTTCCATCATTTCCATTTTCTCTATTTGGTTGAAGGTTTAGTTTGCTGTCAAGTGAGAATCAATTTCTACAATCAACACTCTTAACAAAAATTAAAGATTTTTTTTTTCAATCTTTTACTTTTCATCCTGCAGTATTTTTACAAGTGGACTCATCGCTACATTGTACTTCCTTTAATAACAGAATTACACCGGCACCCGTCTGCCTCGGTACCTGTCAAAGAACTGCACATAAAAGGAAAAGGAAGCCGGTTTAGTCATATGAACCATGGATGTGTAGCAAATGGTTAAATTTACACCAAATATATTTACATAGCTGTACATAGTAACTTTGCATGTGTCATGGTGATTGCATTTAATTGTTACTTTACATGAGCAATTATTTGTTTTTGAACCTTTGATTGTTAGGCAACAATTTCAATTCCACAGAATTTAATGCAAAGCATCCATTTCCATGACTCACATCAAACAATAGAAGCATCGATATTCCAAAGTCCACCTACTACATAAAATAAAATCATGTCTTGACAAGGCATTCAGCAAGAAAATGATTACCCATCATGCTCCATCCATTTTAAGAACAAGGCGTAACCCAAAAAACACCCCCTTCCCAATTTAAGTTCCCCAACCCCCCCCCCCCCCAAAAAAAACAAGAAGTTAGACAAAATCACTTGCCGTAAAGAGAAATGGCACTTTCAACCTTCAAGTTACATAGATGCGTGTCGTACAAATCCTATATTTTAACAGCTCAATAAAAGCAAACAATTGTCAAACTAACTCTTTTAGAAATCAGAAAGATGAAATATACTGTCAACATCTAAGCAATTCACAGTTTGCAGCATAAAAATAATATCCAATTCTAGAACCTACCCAAGTTACTTAATCCAACTAGATCAGATTTTATAGGTGTCTTAGGACGTCATCAGGTCATGTTAAATGGAAAAGTAAGTTACTGGTTATTATTCATAGACACCTAGTACGCCCTCCTCTTTTTCCTCTTATCGTCTCTTCTTATTCTACACTTATTCTTCAATTCTCTTCTCTCTGTCTATCTTTTATAATCTAAATTCTCTACATAGTTCTGAACTAATGTGTCCCTTAATATAATTGAGAATCAGCCATTTTCTAGTGACATCTAAACCTTCAAATTTAAACCCCACAAATACCAACACCACTACCCTAATCCATTACAGAAACCGTTTGTGGCCTAGCAGCAGCACCACCACCAACAAACCCAAATTTTCCCATCTTTTATTTTATCTAATAAATTCCCCATCTCATTTCTCCTTTAAATCAAACCCTTATTTTAAATCTTTGAAAACACCTTAACAGTAAATGTTTTTCTTATCCTTTACATCAACTAATTCATCAAACATCAACTCTAGATCCAGCATCCCAACAACCTGCCTCTACATTCTACATCCACAAAAGAAACCATCAATATCAAGTGAAAGAGGGCATCTCAAATCCTTCATTCAACACCAAAAGAAAGGGCACTAAGCCAAATATCCATTCCTCAAGTAAGCCCATGAACCCAAACTTTGATACTCAAAAACCCCATTTTCATATCTACGATTGGAATGCAACTTGCTAGGGTTGCTGTTAGGAACACGCACTAACTTAAAACAAGAAACCGCCACATACCACTTTGCACGTTTATTTTCACAAACACACAAGCCAAACTCAAAACAGATAGTGCAGTTTGGAGAAACCAACCTAGAAGGTAATTGAGGAAAGAAAATTGTATAAATCCTTTTTTCGCTTTGATACCACTCTTCAAAGTTCTATTCTATCATAATTCCAAACAAATTGAGTAATAACAGTGATACTACTTGGAATATAAAGTCCTATAATACACATGATTTCTTGAGATTCAAGAATAAAATTAGGATCAATCGGAAAAATGACTTAGAAAATATCATTAAATGTAGTTAGGTCAATGAAAATATTTTCAATGATTTATAGAACTTAAATAAGAGGTTCGCAGCATTTCTTTTTTATCTTTGATATTATATATTTATATCCAAAAAAAAAAAGGCTCCTGGGAGTTCAGTTTTAATCGAGATTTCTTCGAAGATCTCTCACGGATGAAAAATAATTATTAGGCTTCAGAATAGACATACCGATCTCACAAATGGCTGTTGGAACAACCAACCAAGAATGGGTATCCTCTGCAAGAAAACTGAGAGTGTAGGCCAGAAGCCACTGCAAAAAAAAAAATAAATAAAAAATCAACTTCAATTTATTGTTTAAATAATAAAAAAATAAAAAAAATATTCTATTTACCTAAAGAGTACAATGAAGCCATATGTCTCAAGAATCATTCCCAAAATTGGCCATCCAATAACAACAAAGAAGAAACCAACACCAAAAGAGATAGTTCCCTGCACAGTGAAAGAAGCACAAGTAGTTTAGAAAAAGGAGCAATAGTTGAACACCATACATGCACAGAACATGAGAATAAATCAAACCTTATAATTCTGACGTTTCATAAAGAATTGCATGGTCGACTTCAAACCAATAGTAAGAGACACCCCTGCAATGAAGAGAATCTAAAGGGAAACAAGGAAAGCCGATGGTAGTCAAATGTCATTTTGAAACAAATACAAAAAAATAAAAAGCTGAAAAGGGGACTTAGTAGTGACAAGACTAACATTTCCCATGGCAAGTAGTCCCTTGTCGAAGAAAAAGATGATTCCCAAGAATGTGAAAAAAATGCCAAATCCTGTCAACCCCAGCCCAATCTCTGTTCCATTTCAAAATAGCAATTATTAAGGGTGGAAAAGCTTTGGAGCAAAAAGAAGCATGCCAACTGCCACTTTAAACACCTCATGTAAAGCCACAACAAAGCGAAGCAACATAAATCCTACAAAACTCCACTAAATAATAATGTTGCTGGCAGTAATCATATTAATTAGAATTTAAAAAGTGACTGCAATTAGTTACAAAAAAACGCCACTGAATACACCTCACTGGTGGCGACGCTCATGCAGAGTCCAATTGGAGATGAAGGCCAAACAGACCACAAACACACAGGGCTTACTGGCTTAGCACAACATTTAAGACCCATTAACATAGCTTCATTCGACAAAGCTATAACAACAGACAGTGATAAAGACCACATAAGATCAAGTAAAATATTGTCAACCAAATTCTAAACTCTCGCCAGATATTCGAAACAGGAAATTACAATCACACACCCAGCCTAAATCCAAGCAATTGAATTTCATCTTCTCAGATTTATTGTCCTAGAAACATGATCAAATCACTAATTCCTATTCATTTCCATTGCTCAACGTAATATACACAACTAGCAAAGCAGCTATAAAGTGTACTCAGATCTTCCTGCACAAAATCTCTAGGAATTTTACATTTAAGCAAACAATTTCTAATCAAATAGTGAATGCCCGCTCACTTTTACGATCATTCATTTCAAACGAAACCATTGTGTTGCCGATTCAAGAACGCGTCACCTTCGCTGCACAAAGAATGAAAAGAAATCAAGTTAGGGTTTGAACTTTAACCCAGAAGAGATTCGTCTAATTAAAGATCTGGAAAATTACCTTTGCTAAATCTGTGAAAAAGAAAAAAACGAGCTCGATTGATCTATTGCACACCTGAAAAAAAAAAAATGAATGAAACTAGGGATGGCAACTATCCAATTATGGATGGATATTATCCATCCAAATACAAATTCATAATTATCCATGATGGATATATCTATATCCATATCCAATATTTAATACTGGACATGGATATGGATTTTATCCATATAAATATCGATATCCATGGATATTTGATTTTTATTATATAAAAAATAATAAAATAATAATATAGAATAGTTAAAACCAGTATTATATTCCAAAATCAAATAAAAAATAATAAACATAACAAATATCAAAACTATGAATTAACAAAAAGAAATTATAATATGAAATTACAAATTAATTTCAAATTAAATACAAAAAGTTTATTCTTCTAACGCATCATTAATCTCCAATCTTCTAACGTATCATTAATCTCCAACCAGACCATCATCATTAATCTGAAGAAGTTATGACTTAGCTAATGTCTTTCAACCAATAATCCGTATACAGTAATTAATATCCAGCTAGTCTAGGTGTTCAAAAGGAAAAAAAATCCAACTATATATTTTCACTTAATAAAATTATCTTTTTATAAATACATATGTAGTTATGACAACCAATCATGACAAACTTAATCAAATGCTTACATTGAAAATTTTATTATGTGAGTGTATCACAAGCAATACATCCAAAACCTTTTTTGATTCGTATGTTATTGGAATTCAAGGGTAAAGTCAGAATTAGCCCTGCCCCATTAGTATTATCTCTGTAATCACCATTAGTATTATCACAAGCAATAATGACCTTCCAAGCCATTTAAGAGCATATGACTAGTTGATCGTAAGCTAATTCGCAACCGTGCAATGACTATAATCTCTGTAATCCCACCCCAATCAGTCAACTTGAGTCCTACTTGAACATCAATATGCCCCCTACAAGACATAAAGTACCATTTCATGAGGTAGATAACATGTATTAGATATAAAAATAAAGTAAACTTATGTCACCAGCTAAGCAGTCCAAGACAGAATTTTCAGCTATGAAAACTTAACACCTCTAGCAGTGGCAGATAATAGTTAAAGAATAAAGAACTAGAGATAGCCAACTTATTGAGACTCAAGTTTGCATGTGATTTCAATTTAAGCAGACAAAACTATCTGGAAGTACCACTACACTAAAATGGCAGTTTCCATGGACATTCGTCAAGATACTTGCACAAAGACATTAATTCTCCTATACCCATCAAAATCACAAGTTCACATCTTAATGCTTAAATATTTCAAGAAAGCGGCAAGACCAAGCATACAGATGATGCCTGAGACAGTGACATCACTAAACAAGAAAGCAAATCAGATTACACCATTCAAAAATTTAGTACAACAGACTGAAATTGCTAAGATACAATTGGTAGGAACAGCAACAAACCAGCATGCAGTGAAATCCAAATGATGAAATTGAACAATTTTAAAACCCAAAATTAATCAAATAAAAAGAAACAAAAATAAATAAATAATACAGATCTCTAAGCCGAGAGAATTTTTGAGAGACAACATGGAATGCAAAATTCTATCACAATTGAATCACATAGTTTCGTCGGTATTTTGAGAGACTAAACTAAGAATCCATTATCAATTCCCACAGATCAAACAAAATGAATCAAACAAATCGGGGAGTGCGAGTGAAGAAAGAGAGAGAGAGTTACATACACGCAGGTTTGCCTCCACTTGTTCCTTTTCCTCAGTGAGAGAGAGAAAAGAGACGAGAAGCGACGAGCGGCCGACGAGCGACGAGCGGCCAACGCGCGATGAGCGGCCAACGAGCGACGAGCGGCCAACGCGCGATGAGCGGCCAACGAGCGACGAGCGGCCGACCAGCGACAGCGGTAGCGAGCGACGAGTGCCGGCGAGCGATGAGTGGCTGGTGGGTGGTGACGATATTAGGGTCTGCAAAAACGATAACATACGGCATTAGTTTTTATTTTTTCATTTTAGTTGTACGATATATATTTTTTGGTTCCAAGCTACAGTACAACAGTTGTACCCATACCACCATTGTAAAATTTCATTTAACTCTTTTCACTCATTTTTATTTGAACTTTATTTCATAAATATTAAGTTACTTTCTACTGCATCTATATGAATGTTTTAGTTAGCACCTTATACCATTTACTATTTATAAAATGTTAATTTTTTATTACACATGTGTCATAATACCCCTCTCTTTATAATTTTGAGATCAAATAATTAACCGGATCGACTCAAACCCTCGAACCCGACCCGAATTTCATTTCCATTGCCGGCCACTCCACCGGCCAAGGTTAGTACCAATCGGAAGCTCGTGCGATGCCAGTCTTCTCCATGCCATTCTCGTCGCCGAAAAGCTTTCAAAAAGCTATTGTCGATCCAACCCGGATTCCGTTTTCGTTTCCAGCCACTCCACTAGCCAAGGTTAGTATCGATCGGAAGCTCGTGCGACGCCGGTCATCTCCATGTCATCCTTGTCGCCAGAAAGCATTCGTAAAGCTACGAATCAAAGCCGTGATAAGTCGCGGAATCGCCGCTTCAATTCACCGTGATTTCATCAGTTTTCGATGATGCCACCACTTGGGTTTTGTTCTCCATAATTTCATTTGTCCTTTTCGACCAATCATAGCCACCAGAGGAGCCGTTGAAGGATTCACGAATGATTAGAAAGTGACTTAATATTTATGAAGTAAAATTCAAATAAAAATAAGTGAAAGAAGTTAAATGAAATTTGACAATGATACAGCCACAAAAGACAAAAGAGGGGTATGGTATCACTGTATTATAATACCTTACCCCATATTTTTAACCTAAAATCGCGTAAATAAATTAGACATTGGATATCTATTACATGGACTCGGCTATGTTGCAACAGTTGCAACGTATCAAGATTTTTGTCTTTTTGTGACTTCAGCTTTTCACCGTCGGATTTAATGGAAAAGTAGCATCCATGAAAGGATGTCTCTATTTGGTAATTAACGTTATAGTCCCTATATTTTTTAAAAATTCACAAATGTTAAAGAGTTACAACTTTTAATACATAAGTCCAAATTGTCTCAAAATTGTCAATAATTAGAAAATTAAAATTATGAGAAATTTCATTAACATTTTCATTGTTAAAAATACAAAATAAATAAAAAATAAGTAAATTTAATTTTTGAATAAATTTAAAATTATTAAAAATTAGTTCAAAAATCATTTCAAAAATCATTCCCAATTTCTTCATCTCATCCATCCATGTACCATGAATTGGAACCGAAAGTAATTGAAAAAATAAAAAAATAATTATAGAATGAAATAATAGATATTGTCAGTTCAAGTTAGAAAAGCATTAACCAATTATTTATTTCATTAGCCTAAGCCATTAATTTGGTTTAGTACCTGGAGACTGGAACTTTAATGTAAAATAATAAAAAAATATAATTCCAAATTATTAATTTAAGTTTAACCCAAATTTTAATGAAAATTTCCAATTACTACTTTTTTTATGATGTTATATTAGTATGTCACTGTTTAAAATCCAAAATAGTAAGAATATGTTTAACATATTAACATTTGCAAAAGAGTAGAAGAATAAAATTCATAATTATGATACTTCGATTCTAATTAAATTATATTGATATGAATTAATTCAATAAGTCTATATACCCAAATAAGCTAAATAATAGGAGCTTTACTATTTCTAAGTTATACATTGTAGATTATTATAACTCTGTTAATTAACATAACATTCTCAAACAGCTAAACTAAACTCTTTTGCTAATTAAAGTTGGTAGAAAAAAAAAGGAATCCCAATTGGAATCCCAAATCCCATACCAAATGGTACATGGTACGGTATAGGACTTAAAAAATAATTAAAATAAATAAGAATTTGAGATTAAATTTATCTTATTAAAACTCGGGACTAGTTAGGACTTCAATTAGAATCCCGATAGAATCCTAATTATATCAAATTGTTTTAATTTTCTAATTTAATTAAATGTTAAAAAAATTTCAAAAATTTGGTCAAAGCCCAAACTCAATGCTTGCTTTTGTACTCCGTTAGGCAAATTATTAATAGCTTATGGTTTATATTTTTTGATTCATTAGATTATTTTAATTAAAATAATCATTAAGCAAATAATAATAATAATAATAATAATAATAATAATAATAATTGGAAATGATGTCAAGTTGGCTCTTGTTAATTTTAATTTGGTGATTATTGATTTGAAAATGGAAAAAAATTGGGCCGACTATGGAGTGGAGGGAAAGAATGAGAGAGAAAAATAAAATTATAGTTGAAAGTAAAATGGAAAACAAAGAGTCAAATGAAATTTACCACACAAAAAGACAAAAGTTGTGGCACCTTGCAACTGTGGTAAGGTAGCTGGATCCCTATTAAATATCCATATCCATCCAATATCTAATTGGATATTTTTAAAAATATCTATATCTATATTCGGAAAAAATTTTGGATGGATATTACCCAATCCAATTGGATTGGATATATGAATATCTAATTTGGATGGATTAATTTGGCATCCCTAAATGAAACTAGCAATTGATTGGAAAGTTCTGTGTGTTTGCCGAGAAACTAATAGAAATGAGAATTACATTTGTTTGAGATAATACCTCAGCGAGCTAGATTTGTTCTCGGAATCAAAACGACGCGTTTAGGGTTGGGTTAGGCCCGACTCTAAGGTGAAGCAATAAGACTTTTTGTAAGGCTAGGGCTGTTTAGTTATGTTATAGGGTCAGACTCGGTCTTGGCATGACCTGACTCTGACCTGATAAATTGCCAACCCTAGACGTGTTTTGTGAGATGGAGCATTAGAGAGCTGTCGTGGGCGTGGACAAGAACGTCATTGTGTGTGCGGAGTAGGAGTTCACGGTTAAAGTCGAGCAATTTGTTTAAATAAGCAATTTGGTATTCTGTTAGTGAAAATGACCAAAAAATTAGGAAAAATAAACTACATTAATATTTACATAAACTACAGTTAGTTACAAAATTGCCACCAACAGTCACATATATTTTTTTTAATTAAACAATCACATAGTTTTTTTTTTTTTTTAAAGAAAAGCCAATATGTTGGCTCTAAAATGTTTAGGGCCCGTTTGGAATTGCTTTTAGGAGGCCTAAAAGTGATTTTGAAAATATAAAAATTAATTTTAATGTTTGGTAAAAAAAAATCAAAATCACTTTTGTTAAAATCAGCCCCTCATACAGCTTATTTTGAAAAGCAGGGAATGAGTAACTTTTAGATTCTGATTTTGAGAATCAATTTTATTCTTTAATACAATTCTATAAATATCCTTAAAATTATTAGCTAAATCCAAAATTATCCTTATTCAAATTGGAAACAAAATAAATATTTTAATAATATTTTATTATAATTTATCAATATTAATTTATTAATATTAATTTGTTAGTTGAATTATTATTAAATTTATTTCACTATATTATTAATTTAATTATCAATTATTTTAAGATAAAAAATAAAAATCAATATATTATAAATTTTATTTTTAGTAAAAATTATTATAATACACAATTAAAAATATTATATGTACATGTTTTTATATGTATAAGTAAATTTTATCTTATATTATGTATATTTTAGTTATTTACTTTCTCTCAGCAGTTTAACAGTAAAATTTACCAAACGTCCATAACTGTTTTCAAAACTCACAGTATTTCTGAAAATAAAATTTACCAAATACTTAACTGATTCTCTTCACAACTGATTATTTTTACAGTATAGTTAACAGTAATTATTTTAAAAATTATAGCATTCCCAAACTGGCATTTAGAGTTTTTTTACTATTACAAATTCTTGAAATGTGCCACACTATGATTTTGGTTAACATTCTTAAACTTTCCTAAATATATGAGATGATCCAGAAGACGTCTGTTTTGTTACCTTTCTTCCTGTAACTAAATTCACTGTCACTGCTTCTTTATTGTCAAATTCAATTATCAAAGGCATATAATCAACAGAAATTGCAGTTTCAATTCCCAACTTTATTCTTCTGCTTTTGATGCAGTAATAACTCCATAATATGTGTTTTGCTTGTGAGCTACTGCTATGAACTTTCTTTCATAATCTCTACTTACAACTCCCAAACCTGGGACTTGAAAACAATCACATATTTAATATCTATATTCACAAATTTTTTTATTTTTTTTATTTCATTTCCCAATAGGACTATATGAGCAATAAAATCACTTGAATTTCTTATCTAAACTCACTTGCTTTTCTTATTAAATTTTTATTCTTAAAAAATAAATTTAAAGCTGCGTACTTTTATGTTTCATGAACTTAGGGAAAAAAAAAAACTTGAAAATCCTAAGTTAGGAAAACGCATAACAAAATGAGCAAGTAAAATAATAGATTCAATTTTCTCAATTATTCTTCACTCTTTTCGTCATTATTTAAGCTTCATTCCTCATCAATTTCACTCTCTTAATGGAATGTGATTGTATGAAGAAAGATTATTGATTCATTTGCTATTTAATATTTTACTTTGACATTCAATCCGAACAATGCTTGGAACCATACCCGACCTCGAAAATTCGAACATGGAGTTAGACATGATGAGGTGTGTCTTGGCAAAGTCACCCACCCCGATTAACAAAGCACGCCACACTTGCGCTACGAACGAGCACATGCCGGCACGTTGACTTGCACGAGCGCACATGGGAGCCACTCGATTTTTTTCTTTTGTTCAAACTCATTGATAATCACCAAAACCAGAATCCAGCCCCCATCATTATTCGAGCGCCACTCACATTAAACGGCGTGCCGTTTTTACAACTTTTAATTCAACTCCAAAGTTCAAACCCCCTAAAGCTTGGCGCCAACGTCAGCCTCCCGCCCGTATCCCAAAAGCTTCCCTCGCAAGCCCCCATCGCCCCGGATTTTGAGTTAATAACTTCTGTTCAATTAAAAATAATAAAAATACTCGGATTACTTGAATTTACCCCTATGAAGAAAGCTTCCCTCGCACACCTTCACTTTAAAAGCTTCCTCTCCAAGCCTTGCTGCCCAAAATTTCAAACCATTTTCAAATTTTAAACAATTGACGTTCTAAGTACGTAATTTCACACTCACAATATACCTCAGCACCACGCAAAAATAAACCACGTCACCAAAATTTTTATTAAATATCTGGATTACCCCTTATCCAAAAATTTCGAAAACCTCTCAAATCTCCTCTATAAAAATACACAGAGACATCTCTCCCCTCATCGTCGACGAAAACAAAAACACTAAACCTAATACTAACATTGAAAACTACCAAAATGCCATCAATACCTGAAGAGCCGCTGCTAAGCCCGAACCCAGACCGATTCTGCATGTTTCCGATCCAGTACCCGGAAATCTGGGAAATGTACAAGAAAGCCGAAGCTTCATTTTGGACGGCGGAGGAGGTCGACCTGTCGCAGGACATCCGCCAGTGGGAAACCCTAACCGGCGACGAGAAGCACTTCATCACGCACGTACTCGCGTTCTTCGCCGCCTCGGACGGAATCGTCCTGGAAAACCTCGCCGCCAGGTTCATGAAAGAAGTCCAAGTCTCCGAGGCGCGTGCCTTCTACGGCTTCCAAATCGCCATCGAGAACATCCACTCCGAAATGTACTCGCTCCTTCTAGAAACTTACATAAAAAACTCTGACGAAAAGAGCCGCTTATTTCGCGCCATTGAAACGGTGCCGTGCGTTGCCAAAAAGGCAGATTGGGCCCTAAATTGGATCGACGGCTCGGAGACATTCGCGGAGAGACTAATAGCGTTTGCTTGCGTGGAAGGGATATTCTTCTCGGGTAGTTTCTGCGCGATATTTTGGTTAAAAAAGCGCGGGCTAATGCCGGGGCTAACCTTCTCAAACGAGCTAATCTCGCGAGACGAAGGACTCCACTGCGATTTCGCATGCTTGTTGTACAGCTTGCTGACGAACAAATTAAGCGAGGAGCGAGTGAAGGGGATAGTGAAGGAAGCGGTGGAGATAGAGAGGGAGTTTGTGTGCGACGCGCTGCCGTGCGCATTGGTGGGGATGAACGGGGCGTTGATGAGTCAGTACATAGAGTTTGTGGCTGATAGGTTGTTGGGTGCACTCGGGTGCGGTAAGGTGTACGGCGTCGCGAATCCGTTTGATTGGATGGAGTTGATTTCGCTTCAAGGGAAGACGAATTTCTTTGAGAAGAGAGTCGGGGAATACCAAAAGGCTTCTGTGATGTCGAGTCTTAATGGACATGGTGGGAACCACGTGTTCAAACTGGATGAAGATTTTTAGTCGTGTGGTTTTAATTTAATTTTTGTAACAATAATTCAATAAAAAAATTATGTAATCATAATATTTATTATATGGGTTTTAATTAATTTTTTTCTTTTAGTTTGGAATCCGTGAGGCTTAGGGATGATAATGGGAAAGCAAGGAAATCGACATTCCTGCACTCATTTGCAATATTTTTCATATATTTATGTCTTTTTTGCTTGAGAGGATCTCTATCTCTAAAGGGTTGTCGATTTCTGAATAAATTTCTTATTTTTAATTTCTGAATTTGAGTTAATTATATTAAAATAAAAATTTAAATAAAGATAAAATTTGACAATATATCTTAAAAAAATATTAATTTATTACAAAAATTACATTATAAAATACAATTCATTAAAATAATTATCTTCATCAACCTTCGTAATCTTATAATAAAAAAATTATTTTTATATCAATAATAAAATGGGAATAAATATTAAAATTAATATTTTTAATAAAATTATTTTAAATATTTTTTTATTTTAATTTTAATTTTTTCTTAAACGGTTCGGTAATTTAATTTAACTTTGAATCGAATCAAATAAAAAACCAAATGATTCAAATTTTCTAAACCATTTGATTTTTATACTTTGAACCGAACAGAACCAAACTATCATAATACGGTTTGATCAAATACCCACCCCTAGACTCACATGCTTAAGCCGCTTAACTGACTTGCATGTGAAAAACCAGGCATGCTTCCAGATCCGAATAGCTCTTTTACCCATCCGGGCGGGTCCCGAACAAGTCCCAACCCTGGGTAACCCAGGCCAAACCCAGGATTTTTGCCAAGCCATTTAACACATTTCTTTTGTTTACAATAGATTCTAACAATAAGTTCATAAAACCTAAAACTCCGGTCCAACAATAAATCAAGTAGTGTGCAAAGGTGAATAGATCCAAAATTGCAGAAATAAAAAAATACAAAACATTCAGCACGACATTCGAAATTGGACTTGGACTATATAAGAATCAGATGTTCAAAGAAAAGAAATTTGAATTGAAACAGCAAACAAACAACAAACCAGAACAACAAAACAGCAGGTTTAATTTATGGCTCAAATTCTGAATCAATAGAGCAGAGTAGATGAAGTAATGCCAGATCATACCTGGATCAATAATGCTCAAGCAAGACACGCGGAAGTACTTTCCGCATGCTGTTCCCAAATCGACATTGTCTAGGAAATTATCAAACAAATATACAATGTCAATTAAATATCACAAAAGGAATAAATAATAACCTAACTATAGTTATCAAGTAAGAAATGTAATATCAACTAAGCAGAGTTTTTGGCCAAAGAGCAGAAGAGATAAAATGCTAATACAAAGAGTTATGATTATTAAAAGCCACAGCAAGCAGATCAAATAGACATTTTGGGACAAACCGCGAAACTTGCAAAACATTAATTCAGTTCCAAACAATAAAATGCACATCAAATAAAAACCCATTATACTCCACAAAGCTACCCAAATACAAATTGTGAAACTACTCGTTTTGAGTCCATGCAAACCGAATTTTTTATTTCCAAAAGGATTATAGTTTTCAATAACTTCATACGCATCTCTCTCTCATTTCATGATACCAAACAAACTAGCATATAACTGTGACAGTAGAAAAAATGCATAAGTACACTAAATTCTAGAACAATTTTCACCTATTACCAAGTGGGTATTGAAATCAGAATGGCAACACAACAACAAGGGGAGTAGGGGACAACATCCAAATCAACAAAAAATTAAAAAAAAAAAGAAAGCATAAACAAAAGCAAACACAAATAGCACTTACTTCCATTGTAGTGGTGCACACCAACTTTAGCAAGCATAGCATAGTACTCAATCTCTGATTTTCTCAACGGTGGGCAATTATTTGACAAAAGAATCAACTTTCCTGTAAAAAAATCAACAACCCACAAAAATCTCAAACAAAAATCTAAGCTTTATAATAGAAAACAAACTTTCAATTCCAAAGCTCATCCCGGGGGGTGGGGAGGGGAACTAACCCTTCGAGTTTCTGAGAGATCGAAGAACAGTTTTGTAACCAAGAGTGTATTTGCCGCTCTTCATCACAAGAGCAAGCCTGTTGTTGATGCTCTCGTGAGTCTTCTTCTGCAATAATGAATACAAAAACCCAGTGAGAAATTGATTGTGATAGCGTTAGCCGAAGTGAGTCAAATAATAGAAAGTGAACGGGAATCTTACTGTCTTCTTGCTTGTAACCATTTTCGACTGTTTGGTTGTCTGGAAAATCAGATGACACAGGAAATTTAGAGGCAATACAAAAACGTGAAATGGGCTTTAGGGTTTGGTTTAGAGCTTACACCAAAAAGACTTTGCGCGCGGCGGCAAAGTAACAGACGAGCCCTAGACGCGGAGACGCAGCAGATTTATACTCGTCTAGGGTTTCTTTATCGCTGGTCCGGAAGGGCAATGAACACGTGCAATTCACGTGTTCTTCTTTTAGTTTTTTTTTTTTTTTTTAAATTTTTAACTGGAATTTTGATTTTTGAACACAAAAATTTGATAAAATATAAATAATTTCTAGATAGCTACTAATATTTAAAATTTTACACAATTTAAAATATAAACTAAGAGATCTCTCTTTTTGGTTTTTGGTAGTATGGTGTATAATGTTTTTGATTAAAATATATTAAATTTTATACGTTATCACATTAGGCGTATATTTTAATACCATATGCTTTTAGTTATATTAAAAATAACGTTTATTTATTTATTCTTATGAATTCATAATTCTTATTACCAGTCATCTTTATCCACTATTAGCAACTCCTTATCAATCATCACTTGTTATTAGAGACCATTAGAGTCTATTTAGTTTTATTAGAATCTTCATTATCGATTTACATAAAAAGATCATAATACAAAAAAAATCATTCCGTAAAAGTTAGTTTTTTTTTTTTTTTTTGAGACCTACACTGCAGATTTGCATTACATATTTATTTCTATTAAAGTTATACTATATCTTGATATTTACAATCGTATATACTTTATATTATTACATTCAATTACAAGACACGCCCAGACAAACGACCTCACAGAGGAGGACACTTTCTACTCCACTCACATTTTGTGAGGAGAGGAATTATAATATTTAAATTGCGTCTTTTTGGGAGAGGGCCTCACGCCATGGCGGCAATAATAAGAATCATGAACTATTATATAAAATACCCTACCACCATTTGCATTAACTATAAGAGACAGATACATGTTTTTCAATCTTTCAGTTTATTTTTTGATGTTTAGATTATTATTCTTGAGACTAAAAGGTATGTAGGCTACTTTTATTTAAATGAACATATATTTGTGGAATGATATAAATTTTGCTCAATTAAAAAGTTAAAGAAAATATGATTTATCCTTCCTTTGGTATACTTTTTTAGATAGAGCTTTTATTAGTAAAATTTTTATCAAAAAATTTAAGTTGTTTGGTTGTCAATGAAAATTTTTATTAAAAATTATAAAATTACTTGAATGAGTAAATTTTTTAAAGTTATATTATCAAAAGAATAAAATAAGATTATCAAATAAATAAACTATATTTTAGATTTTTTTATATTTTAAAAAAAAATTTTAACCTTTACTTTAAAATTTAAAATGTGAGCTCTTATTAGTAGAGGTAAAATAACTTATTTAATTTTTAAAAGCTCTGCTAAAAAAATAAAGAATAAACAATTTAAAAAACTTATATAATTAAATAAACACTTACGATTATTACTGGCAATTACATAAATCATATCAACAAACACTTAGGTAGCGTTTGTTTTTTTATCTGAAATCTAAATGGGTCTGAATTTTTCTAAAGTCTGAATGGATCTGATTACGAAAATATGAATGACATGTTTATTTATTTATTTTTAAATATCTGAATATAAGTGGTATTTTGTTTGTTTTCACAATAAAAAAAGTCTTAAATTTAGTTATTTGACATTTATATCCTTGTAAATTAAAATAAAAAAAGAGGATTAGATTTTATAGTTAAGGAAATAAGTTATTTTACAAAGATATTTTTGGAATATAATATTTACTTGTCATTCAGACCTTTTTTCATTCAGATAAAAGTCACAAAAGTTTACTTTTTCTATTCAGATATAAATGTCTGAAAATCAGATATAAGTTCCCAAAAAAAAAAAAGCATATTTTAGAAAAGGTCCGAAATTAATAAAATTTTAGACTTCAGACATTTAACAAACAACTCCTTAATCTGCTGTGCCAAAAATTTCCGAACAAAATGATAATATTAGCGGGATCAATAGTTTGATGGCATCAAATTGCCTAAGCATAAGGTAAATTTTAGGTCCATGAATAAACTTCTTTTTATCATCCTTGCTCAGTGCGACAAAATGGGTTCAAAACTGCAACTCTTATTCAATATCCCTTGGGAGTACAACTTCTTGGCGGGTAGCTCGTAGGAAGCATTGGGATTAGATGAATAACAATTTCACACCATTAAGTACATAATATTATCGAAGAGAAAGGAAGCCAGTGTCAGCATGCTCTAAGGCCTCCAAAGCAGAAAACATCCGAAAGTGGACTCCTCCTCCAGAACACATATTCAAAGTTAATGTGGATGCAGCTGTCAGCATCAAAAATCAAAGAGCTGCAGCTGTGATAAGAGACTTCAAAGGAAATATTGTGGCTGCAGGAATTAACCAAGCTCAACTGAGAGGTAATGTTAGTTGGGCTGAAGCGGAAGCTGTCCAATGGAGCATTAAAGTGGCGAGAGATGCAGCTTTAACCTCGGTGATTGTCGAAACAGACTGTTTGGAAGTGGCCGAGTTAATCAACAACACCAAGAGTAGCAGAACAGAAATATGTTGGACTATCTCAGGGATCCGAAACCAGATGAGGGAGTTTCAAAAAATCACAGTCCAGCATGTGGTTGGAAGTTGTAATGTTTATGCTCACTCCCTAGCAAAATTTGCCTTAGGGAACAATACATCTGTTGTTTGGCTAAATATCATACCAGCAGAGATCCAAGCTGTATTGAGTGTGTTGTTATGAATGAAAGGTTTACTTTCTTTTAAAAAAAAAAAAAAGTACATAATATTATCTGAGTATCTCTATTTGAATGACCATGAACCAAAACTTAATTAAAAGTTACAAGTGTTAAATGCATGAAACTCTCATCTTATTATTAGATCTAATATCAGTTCAAATACAAAATAAGCTCGATCACCAGCAGTTTGTAGATCAAATTTTGCCGTTAAATTTAATAAGAAAAAATTTCTAAAAAAATTGTATGATTTAACCAAGTTACACTTAGATGTATCTTTTTTATAATTTTTCTATTGAAAAAATAAAAATAATTGAGTACGGGTAAAAACATATTTTGTAATTAATTGTAGAGATAGAAATATCATTTTGTATTTATTATAGGGATAGAAACATTATTTTATAATTAATTCTAAGGACAAAAAGGCATTCTGTAATTAATTTACTGTTCACTTTAAATTTAAACGGCAAAATTAATGATTTATTACCTACTCGAATATTTTTAAAACGTGTCACTTTTTTTAAATTTGTCAAAAGTTATCACCCGTAGGTAATTAACTGATAAATAAATAAATAAAATTTCAAAGTTAAACAAGACATATCCTGAAATAGTGTTGAATTTTGTTGCCACACAGATTTGGTCTATGCTAAATTATTTTTCTCACATCTCATGAGATTTCAATCATTCTTCTTCCAATTAAGTAGATATTTCCCTTATTAACATAGGTGAAAGATTTCCGTTTAATATTAAAGAGAATAAAATTCTAAATTATATTGTAATAAACTTATTATAAATATCAAAATTTCTTCTAATTTCAATATACATATTGTGTTAAAAAGAAAAAAGAAAAATGGTTGGTTGCTACAATCATTTTCATTTTTTATTTAAAAAGTATTGATCAGCATTAACGTGTCTAGACTTGGCTCGAAGAGAATATAACATCTTTTGAGCAAGAAAGCTTTACAAATAAGAAAATAACAATGTTATTTTTCGTTATTTACTAACTATTCATCACATTCCTTCTACTATTACACGGTAGGAAGAATTGGCATAATGGCATTTCATGTAAATGATCATGAATCAAAATAAGATTAAAACAGTCATAACAAACCCATGAAAAACGGCTAATAGTGGACTAGAAGTATGCTGCTCCAGATGATAAATTTCAATGCTCAGTTCAAAAAACTAATACTGTGATCATAATCAGTCTGTAGAATCTACAAAAGAGGTCCAAAACTCATACTAAAACACCAATACAAAAGTTAGATTCTAACAATATAACAAGTCCATAAAACTTGGGAACTCTGGAAAACATGACATAACCATAGGTGAACCGATCCATTCATAAAGAGAGCTCTCAATTTGAAGGGTTCTACCACTAAATGAAAACATAACCCTCAACCTAAAGCAGACTTCAGAAAACCCTAATCCATCATCGAACCAATTCCTTCTGCTCGGCTGGAATATTTCCTCCCTAAGGGAAAACACCTGCAGACCTGCAAAGACGCAATTTTTTCATGTGATACTTTCTTAGTTCTTACCATTATCTCAGCTAGAATATGGAGCAGCCAGGGATATAGATTAGATAGCCCGATCCCTACTGCTTGGAACTTTTACTCCGAGCTTCAAGTTTTGCTGCAACTTGTTCTTCTGACAAAGGCAGGTAGTAGATCCTCGGCGTTGCCTTAGTTTTCCGAAATAGATCATCCAGAGTCACAATTGGTGGGTCAAGTTTCTCAGGCAACGGGGGAGGGGGTGGAAGAGTGAACCGCTCTCTCGCTGGGGCTTGGTTCGATATGGGAGGCGGAGGCGGCAGAGCTGGAGGGGGTGGAAGCTGCTGTCTTGCTGCAGGTTGGCGTGGTGAAGGCTGAGGCTGCGAGGTGGGTGCTGCAGCAGGAGCAGGAGCAGCCGAACCCTTACTAACAGGTGCAGAGGGAGACGGAGGAGGAGCCTCCGTACGCATTTTTACTTCCTGAGGATCGACAAACTCAGCAACTAGGGGGCGTCCACCATTGTTCGGTGGCCATTGAATATTGTACAAAGCATTGCGAGTCTCTATTGCTTCTTCAACAGATGAATACTGCATCATCAAAGTAATTTTCCAAGCAACAATAATTAGATTAATTTAATTGGTAGTACAGCAATACAGATGAACAAAACAAAGACAATCCAAGTATCTTAACAGGAGAGAATTTTACAACAAGAAGAACAAATGTATCCTAACATAAGATATTAGAAGTCTTACAGTAACATAGCAATGGGTTTTGATATGGTCCATCCAGAAACTTGTAAAAGTTCCAGTTTTGCCTAGAAGCTCTTGCACAGCTTTCAGTGTAAAGGGACGCACAAAGTGATCAATCCTGAGGGAGTTTGTTGGAGACTTTGGTGATGGAGGAACTGCCAAGTAACAACATAGAAAACGTTTAGACCGTTATAGAAAAGGATAGAATATATTATCAATATGAAGATTGACAACTCACCGATACGTTCTTTTGGTGTATCATCACTGACTGCAGAATCGGATCTAGAAAAGTTGCGTTTCATAGATGATTGTAATGTGTCCCTTGGTGTAGAGCTGGGTGTAGTGCTTTGCTGCTCGGGTAGTTTGAGGCTTTCAGAGTTCCATCTCCGTTGCCTCTTCGAAGGCTCATTGTTTCCTACAGCCTCTTGATCTGTGAAGCAATTTGTCAAGACACGTAGACAAAATAAAACTGAATTTTATTCATGAGAAACCTATGAAACCAAATAACTTTAATTTCTTTCCAATCAAAAGGAGAGGGAATTTGAAAACGTTAACATAGACAGCAGAGCAAAAGTTGTATTTCTCCAGAAGAAAGCTACTCCTATGATCCTATCCAATCACCAATAGTCGGAACTTCTGCTTGTGCCTCATCTAAAATTCAGACAAACTTATATGACCAAGAAATGGGACAGAATCTGTAGCAAATTTTCCATAAACTCAAGTTACATGAAAAAAAAAATATTCATATTATGTACTTTTACATCATAAGAAGATGTAGGCCTTTGTCAAGGAAAACCAACAGCAAAACGCGACAAAAATTAGTAACGTGGAGAGGACAGCAATACCACACAGAAGGTATTATTTGCCATTATATATTCATAGAACAAGATCACACCCTGAAAGCAAAACTTACCATTGATTTTTCTTTTCTCAGCAGGAATAACTGGACGACTTTTATCGTCAACATCGGCATGTTTAATATCTGCAGACAAACCATCTCCCACAACATCAACAGGACTTTCCTCCTTCCCAACAGAAACATCATTTTTCTCAGTCCTATTTCTCACTTCATCAGAACTATCCTTGGAATCAATCTGTTTACTCTCCAGGACATCATCCTCCATTGAGTCATCACCAGAACTTCTGTCTAAATTTAACTTTTCAGAATACCCCATATCTACACTATCAATTTTCTTATCCATGTCCGCAATTGAAGCAATGTTGTCATCTTTCTCATCAACAGATGCCTTCTCCTCAAGTGGATCTTCAACATCCATCGGATGTGATTCACCACCAACTGCGGTAACATTGCCAGATGATGGTTCCACCATCCCCGATTTATTTACATCTAGTTCTAATTTGACATTATCAGCAATTATATTATCCTTTAGTTCAATCTTTTCATTAATTGAGATAGAATCAGTAGAAATAGAATCAGATTTTACTTGAGACCCTAAAATAGCGCTGACCTCAGATACCTGATTATCTGGAGCAGTAGCGTCCAGCACGTCCTCTCTGTGCGGAGTCTTTAAACCCTCATTCTCCAGCTGGGGCTTTGAATCCTCATTCTCCAGCTGAATATTTGTATTCACATTTTCCCCATGCATGCCAGAGTTCTGCAACTCTTGCCCACTCACAGCTACTTCTGTTACCACACTCTCAGTAACTGTGGTATGCCCACTCAATGCAACTTCTGTGACCACATTCTCAGTAACTTTGGTGCTGGTCTCCACAGTAGTTGCTTGGAAACCCAACTCATCATCTGCTCTACCAGGATTAATGGTACCTGTCCTGTCCCCTTCTTGAAATTTATCCTGACCCAATGCGGCAACATTTTCATTGTTATCACCTCGTATGTCCCTTTCTTGATGTTCTCCGGGACCAAATCCAGGTGCAAAACTGTTGATGTCAAGCTGAACCACAACATTATCCACCTTTTCATTTCTTTTAGCATCAACATCCAGAACATCTTTAGCTGTTTCAGAACCAACTGACACCTCAGCATCTTTCACCTCAACTACTGTTTGGCTAGTGATATTAGCACTATGAAATGCATCCTTTGCTGCCTCCATCTCGGCAACCTTCCTGGCTTCCTTCTCTGCATTTTCCCTTTCAATGCGAATGGCCTGATCCAAAAGTCTTATCAGATCATCCTTCTTACCACTGGATTTCAACTTCCGCCTTTTTAGCTCTTCTTTTAGTTCTGTAACCTTCCACTGATCTATTGGCCGATTGTCAAGAATCGGATACGGAGATGACATTTTTCCCCACTAATATTCTCACTTTCACTACCCTGATAAATCAAATGGTGTTATATGCAATCAGTCACTTGAAGGAAATCTCATTAAAAAACCCACATAAAAAACACAGCACCCAAAAGGAACAACATTACAAACTATAGAGTGCGGGGATAACAATTGATTGCTCACCCACAAAGCAATTATCTAGAAACAGGAAACCCACAGAAGAATTCAGAAATGACTCATCATATCATGGCTTGATTATCTCAGCTTATGGACCATAAAAAGAAGTGTAGAACTATCGAACCTCTCAGATAAATATATCAAAATTAAATAAGACAAACAAACATCGCTGCCAACCAGAATGCTATAGAAAAGAAACTTCTTAATAAGTTTACAAAGGAACCCCAGCAAAAGAGCAAGTTTTCTGAATTACACTTGAAGCTCACTAAAGTGTACATGACAAATTATGAACAAAGCTCAACGCAGAAGATGAATACCTCAACACATAAATTTCTCATCAAACCCAAGAAATAATTAAATCATTAATCTCGACTAAACTAAACCCTGGTTCCATCACTAATACTGCAATATGCAACAAAATTACACAACTTTACAAAATTAACCTGAAAAAAGATCTCACGAGTAAAATCAATTAAAAAATCCCAATGAAAATGCTGATACAGAATAAATAAACTCTAAATTCAATAATAAAATCCCAAAACTTCACGGAAGAAACCCCAAATTTACAATGTATGCAAACAAATTAAAATAAATCAAAATCAAACCCATTAAAGAAGAGATAGGAGAAAGATAACTCACAGAGAGTATTTGTTGCTTCGAGGACTGAAATGACGAAAAGAGAGATAAGTGAATATGTGAAACCCTAAATTTCACAACACAAAACCAACCATTAGAGAACACAACAAGAAAGACAAAACACACATCAACAAAACCTAATCTTGCCCAGTTAAACACACTCTATAACCCAACTATTAGCTGCTGCAAAAGCAAAGAAGAAATAAGAAACCCTCAATTACACTTCGACGGCGCGCCGTTTTATCATTTTTTTTCCCTGAAATTGAAAAAAAAAACTTGTCGAAAACAGAGAAAATGAAATTAATAATGAGACGATTTTGAGAAACGAAAATAAAAAAATAGGTTTAGTATGGATATTATTTTTTGATCTTTTTGAGGGAAATTTTAGAATTATATTTTAGGGTTTTTATTTCTTTTGCTTTGTTTCGTTTCTTCAGCTGAGCGCCTGCGTCCTCGTTTTAAGAGAGACCAAATAATAAAAAAGGCACGAGACGATCAGTAATTTTATTGCCCTTGAATTCCGAAAATGCCCTTATTGTTGTACCCGTGGTGTCAGTTGCTTCAAGTCGCGTCTCACGTGCTCGGAGACGAAGCGTAATCTTGTAAGGAAGCTACTAGAAGAAAAGTTTTTTTTCATCAAGGATGTTTCTGAACGAAAATTACTTACTTTTAAATAATTTTTTATAGGTTAATTAGTGGTTATGTGATATACCGAAAGTTTAATATTCTTATTCTGTTGATTCTTAAAAATACTTGAATGAAGGAATGATCTAAATTTGTGTTAATTTGAAAGAATATCGTGAACCTAAGGTTAAGACCCTTTGATTCCGCATAATATCAAAAAATATCATCAAAATAATTAAATCTATAATTTATACTAAGAAATAATCAATGAAAAATTAAAAATTATAAAAAAATACTTATTTATACTAATTACAACTTATCTTAGTTTGACTAAAAAATTTATTATATAAGACTCATACCTAAATTAAGAATACAATTCAAATACACACTACTTAAACAATAAAACTAGCAATCAAATAAAAAGAGAATATAAATTAATTAAAATATTCTTACATATTATAAATTTCAATCAAATTAGGATTTTTTAATTTCGTGCTCTGCATCATTATGATATTAATTTTGTATTAATATATTAAGCCTATACATGTAGTTGTTATTCCAAACATAATCACCATTATTATTGAACAACAAATAATGTTAAATGCTGCGATAAAAACTAGTACAAATAACGAGACAAAAGGCTCAAGTGATAATAAGTGACGGAGTTTTGACGTTTCACACAATTGACGTTATATCACAAATTCACAATTAACGTTACTATTTGAAGGCAAGGTCTAGCCCAGGGGCGCACTGAGTGGCTTCCCTAGGGCTCTAGTTAGGGGTGGACATATTTTAACCGAACCGATCCAAACCGATCCAAACCGATCCAAACCGACAATTTAGATCGATTTGGATCGATTTCATTAGTAAAAAAACTGGTTTCGGTTTATTGGATTACAAACCGACATCACTCGGTTTGGATTTCTTCCAAACCGATTCAAACCGATCCAATCCAAAAATATTATATAATTACATTATATTCTAAGTTAAGCAATCTAACTAATTATATTTATCATTTTATGTAGATTTTGACAAATCAAAAGCAATTAGGCCATAAGTGGTTGTTCTAGATGCACAATATTTTTATTGTCAAATGTTGTTCAAGTTTATTTTAATTTTGTAAGTTTGTTTTGAATGAACAAGTTTAGAACTTCTTTATTATGATGTATTATGCTATGAACTTATATGGATGTATCTTTGAATTGTTATATAGATATCAAAGTAGATATAAATAATATAAAAGAGGTATCAATTTAAATTACGGATATAAAAAAATAACAAATAATTTAGGTACAATAATATAAAAAAGTGGACTTTTAGCTAATAGTGAGAATCCAAACCGATCCAAACCGATCCAGTCGGTTTGGTGGGAATCGTTTAGGTTGATATCGGTTTGAAAATATTTCAAACCGATACGTTTGGATAGGTTTGATAATATGTCTCAAACCGATCCAAACCGAATTTGCCCACCCCTAGCTCTAGTCCTGCAGTCAAATTTCAAATGGTGCCTGAGTTGAGAATATCCAAGGAGAAAACAAAAAAGGACAATATAAGTTACTAGCTGACATACATTTTAGTGCCAATACGGAGCTCGTATTATACAACCATCTAAATAACCAAGAAAATACATCTTTAAACTTTCTTTTAATGCTCTTTGACCTCCACCATAATTAGTAAAAGAGAAAAACTATGACAGGCAGACCAAAACCCTTGAATTTATCAGCAACTCCATAAGAGCAGAAGGATTCAAAAGAAAGAAAATTATAATGCATTAAAACCAAAAATAGAGGAACATATGATACCATGGTACATAGGAATCTTGTTTATATGACTCCATTGATGGATAAGTTATCAGCATCGTTTTCTTTGTATCTCTCCATGCATATGCTTCTCTACCCACTTTCCTCTCCGTCACTTTGATGCAAGTTCATGTGATTCATATTTTTTTCAAGTGGGGGAAGCACATCATCAGAGGCATCAGAAGAGGCTTCATCTTCATTGCTGTCAACTCCTATGGCAGCAGAATACAAATATGATTACTTTACTGTGATTATTGACCTTAAACCTACACTGCTCTTTAATTTTCTTCAAAATGGCCAAAAGAGTACCTTCTACATCTGAAGGAACCTTTGGAACTTGACTTTGTTGGGAAAGCCAATCATTTTGAACTGAAATTATATCAGCACTGTTTTCACATTTGGAGTACGCCTTGAGCACTTCCCTGCATTTATTAGTTATGCTGTAAGTTTATTACCGACAGAAAAAGAAAGATGATAAATAATGAACAAAAGAACAGCACAAGGTAAAGACTACTTGAAAATAATTTCTGAACATGGATGCAAAACTCCACGCACTCGATTAGGCCATTTTCACGTTTCAACTAGCTAATAACAAATTTGCAAAACTCCATGCAAAAAGGCGCCCCCCCCCCCCCACCCCCCACCAAACACACACAAAAAAAAAAAAGAAGAGCACTAATTACCTGTTCAGGGAAAGGAACGCATGACCCCACTTGAACTTGCCTAGTAACAAGTTTGCAGTTTCCTCTTCCCCACTGTTGAAACATTGAATAAAGGTTTATTGCCTTTTTTCAAAAGTACATATAATAAACATAGATTACAATCAGAAACTAAATTGTAATTGGTTGGCTCAAAAGAATATAAGCTACATGCTTATGCACATAATGATCATTATGTGTTTTGACTTACTAATGAAAGCATCACAAATATGAAATTGTTAAAAGAGAAAGCTATAACAACATTTGTGACAGTATAAGCCAACATAAAAGTTTCACAAGAACAAATGATTAAAGGAATTGTCAGGTTTTACAATATTAGCACATAAGCAAACCGTTTCAAATAAAATTAATGGGACAAAAATTTGTTACCATATAATCAAAGCAGCAGATAGTGCCTCCACACAAGAGAGTTCACAAGGTCTGCCATAATTTACTGGATTTGCTGCTACCAGCCACGGTACTGCAATTCCAAGTGCTTAATCAAATCATGGAGAGTTGGAAAGAGAATTCGTAGTAAGAGAAATGATTATGAAATTGGTTATCAAAATTATTTCCATTGATTACTATTATACACTGCTTGTTTAAATTACATCCAGGTTGACAGGGGACATTAAAATATCAGCTTCAATATAGTATTTGAACTGTGAAAATCTAAAAAAAAAACTTAAAATAAAAGAATAAACAAGTAAAACATGTATAAGACTCCTATGATTATATAAATATGATTTAAAGCAAAATTTTGTTACACATTGATATGCTAACCACAGAAACTTGAAGACACCAAGAGTATGTATGTTGTAATAATAAAAACGAGTATGACATATAACATTAGGGAGGAATAAAGTTTGTGCCATACATACTAGGCCAAAGATGTACACCAATTTGTTAGTGATTCAAAAAAATAATTGCACGAAAGCCGGCATAAATTAAGGTACTCCTAAGCAGTATTCATCTTTTACAGAGTCAAAGTTCATACACAGCCGAGGAGCAGAACAGCGCAGCTTCACAAATGGCACATCCCCCAAGCGCGCCCAAGAGCAATCCACAACAGCTAGCCCTTTTCTCTTTATCAAGCTGTAATCTTCTTTTGAAACACAGTGAGTGCCAACAGGGCTGCCAAAGGAGGTTCACCACAGATGGTAACAAGCATAGACGCATAAATAACAGGAACTGTTTGGATAATAAATAGAAGATATGGGTGATAGCATTGATCGAGGGGAATAGTTAGACTGTTCAAAAGATAAAGTTAGAAAAGATGCCGAAAGTACCTCAATACAATTCCCCCAAACCCACTACTCACCCGTAACTCCTGCATTAAATAATAAAAATTGTCCAAATTAATGAAATTTGAAAATGTCTGCGCTGCATTCATGAAAGGATCAATACCATAAAGGATTCAAGTTATCTTGAGTTACTACATGATAAATAGGAAGCTATTACCAAAGCAACAATGCAGTCAACTATAGTTACTTAAAACTCACAAAACAAAAATTTAATCTTAAATATCATATCATGAAATGTAAAAGGTATGCAATATAAACAACCAAACCACAATTGAGAGGAAGAGAAGTGTAGCAGATACTTTCTTTCAATAGGTTAAATCTTGCAAGTTTGCGACCCGTACATCGCTTTGCATCACATTGTCCAAAATCCTAATAAACCAACAAAGAAACCCAAGTAATCCCTCCCCTCCCCCACCCAAAAAAAAAAAAAAAAGAAAGAAAGAAAAAGAAATAATGATATAATCGTCAAAATCGGTTAGTAATCTTGCTTACCCACATGGCGAGCTGAACTTTGGGAACTTGTGGATCATCTTCAGGAGCTAAAAGTACGAAAGTGAAAAAAGATAAAATAAAATAAAAATCAGCTTCCTAAACTCAAAAAGGCAGTATCACGGCGGTAATATATCAAACACCTGGCGTGGCAATAACTTAACACATAAAATTTACAAAGAGATTTCAAAAAACAACCAAATCGTTACTCGGTTAATTCATGCCATGGAATTGATACCTTGATCGGGTGGAAGAGATTCGTCTTCCCTGCATCAAAGAAGAAGTGAATTAGCTACTAGGTGCTAAAACAAAGAGCACTTACAACAAAATAGTGAGCAAAATGCAAAACCTATCAGGTTGATGGCATCTGCTGGATTGACCGCGATGAGAATGATGGTTTTTGAACCGCCTGGGCTTGTTGTGACCCATTTTATTAAATTTCCGATGAAACTGCTCGGAGTTTAAAATCCTTCTGCTGCGCTCTACTGGTAAAGGGCTCTGTTCCGTTGCGGCATATATATGTTTGGATTAAGGAGGGTTTTGAGTTGGGAGAATAACATCCGGCTCCTTAAAGTTTTATGATTTATCAATTAAGGAATAGGCTATCTGTTTGCAGCAAATACATCCTCAACAAACCATCAAAGAGTTCCAGATAAAATTTAATTATAAATATCAGTAGATTTGTTTGACAAATTCAAAATTCTGTCATAGTTCTAATCTATTTCATGCAAATGAAGAAACAACTACCTTATTCTGATAATCGAAAAACTTAGGAAGCCCGAGCCCAACTGCCCAAGTTTTAATATTACTCCGTCTTTAGTTAATCTTTGGGTCTATTTGGGAATAAGAAACTGTAGAAAGAAGACCATGATAAGCTTGTCATTTTGACTCAGAAGATTTTCCTCATACAAAGGTGCCAACTCTTTGACAAAAATTGTCATTTTACACTTGAGGCTCCACATAAATTACAAAGCCGACAAAGATCATAGAAACTGAAAAGGCTAGGTACAACAACACGAGAGATCAAAAGAAATGACACAGTGATTCCTAAAGCCAGGTGCTGACATGATACTCTCTCTACAATCAATAATCAGGCCGTGGCTCCGTCACCAAGCTGAAGGGTTATTTTAATGTTCATAGCAGCAAGTTCAGCTGCTAAGTATCTAAAAACATAAGGCATTGCAACAGTCTCCATGCCTTTACTTGTCTGGCAAGCATGACAAGTGACTTTCTTGGGAGCTCTTGCAGGGGGTAGTCCACCAATCTCTCGTATTGCCCGCTTTTGCGGGTGTATAAATGTTGCCGTAAGAACACTTCCACAGAGGGAACACACATCGGCAACATGGTAATCAGAACATGTGTGAAGCCTATCATGCAACAAATATGCTGCTCCATGAGCAAGCAATGAATCTCGTTCCATTTCTCCAAAACGGATACCTCCACCGCGCTTTCTTCCTTTTATTGGCTGCCGGGTAATTTGGTCCATCGTTCCAGTGGAGCGAACCTGCATATGGCAACATGCAGTTTATTGATATTGATAACCAGAAAAACCTTGTTCGTAATTTCAAGGATATTATTTAAGAAAATTAAAAAAAAAAATCCTACCTGAAATTTGTCTGAAACCATGTGCCGGAGCCGCTGATAATAGACAGGCCCAATAAAAATTTCACACGTGAGCTCTGTTCCATATACCCCACTGTACAATACCTCTACACCATGATAATTAAACCCACATGTCCTTAACATTTCACCGAGTTCATCAACTAGCGATTTTGATTCATCAGTCCCAGTATCTCCATTAGTTTTCTTGACTGAATTTGCAAATGGTGTTGCATCCATAAATTTCCCATGTAAGCTACCTCCCTGTGACAAAACAATTGAGCATCTCACTAAGCATAATATGCAACTAATAATTCACTACAATATACTTAATAAAAGCACTCATGCGCTGCACCCACTCGCAGTTCTCCTGTTCTCTCATAAACTTCTTAACAGCTCCTTGAGCCGTATAACTTTTATGTTAGTCTAAAATAACAAAAAACGAAGAAAGCACTTCTCAGACTCTAGAAATTGGCAGTTTCTTTTTCAAGGCACACCAAGAAAAAGTATGAACCAATACTTGGGGTGGGTGGAAATCCACATTCACATACCACAAAGGTGAAAAGCTGGACTAGATAGATAAATCAGACATTCATATACCTAAAAAAATCACTGCTTGAAGATGACCATATATATATATATTGTCATTTTTTTAAACTCTGGTATGAGCATTACCAAAACTAAGAACCCCTAGGCTGTTATCCAGGTTATGTTCTGAAACTTCATCAATTCTCACTCTTCCTGAAAAGAGACAATATAATCAAATAATTTAGACATCTAGCCTATGAAATTATGTCTTTCAGGGAGTATTACCTTAGCGGCAACAGACTCCAAAAGCATTGCAATTGTCATCCTAGAAGGAAATGCATGAGGATTGATAATCAGATCTGGACGCATTCCCGTGACTCCAGAAAATGGCATATCAATATCAGGCCACAACTGAGAGCAAACACCTTTCTGTCCATGTCTGCTGCTAAATTTATCACCAATGATAGGGTTTCTAGTATGTCGAAAACGTATATTCGCCTACAAGTGAGAAATATGAGCCCACAATACATCTAAGCATGTGAAAAAAATATTCATTATGATGGAAAGTAATGGAAAACACTAAACAAGCAATGACCTATAACTGCAACTAAAACAGTAAAGCACCCCTATTTTCAATTAAATACATGCTCATCATTATTGCTTTTTGTTTTCTCCCTACGTACAAGATCTTGATTCTCTAATCAGCTGATTCTGTAAACAGAACAAATGTACAATGACGACGAGCAGCTGAACCATTACATATCTGAACTTGTCATTAGAAAGCATATTCAATAGGAGGTTCAGTTACTTGTGATGCAACAAAGGAGTCATCATATATTAACTGTAAGGGAAGCATGTTGTAAACTGGGGAACAGTATCCAACGACAGTGGCAATGGAGTTTCTATCAAGACCTAGCAGCACAGTAACAACACAACGCATAGAAAAGAACCCCACCCTCGTAATGAAGAATTGATTGACTGATATGCACCTTATTCTCTATGCATACATGGTCTGGATAACAGAATATTAACTTACCTTCTGAGGAAGATTCTTGCTATTTTTCATATCTACAGCAACATAGTCAACAAACACAGATTCTGAACCCTTTCGGCTGTTGGTTCTCCAAGAATTTGTTGTCTTATCATAAATGCTACAATAGGGTTCACCTGGATGTATCATCTGAGAGTTGCATATCAGACAGTTAGTCCATATAGAAATGGACAAAAACAAAAATTAATAAAGCCAAAGCGATAGAAAGTATAAAGTGGAAAACATATGGCAAACCTGTCCAACATATGGAAGTCCATCCGAATCAATCACAGAATGCAGTGATTTAGCATCTTTGTTTCGTCTAAATAGTTTCTGGCCTCGATCTACCTTATTGCCGTCATCAGATAAGTCAATTGTTTCCGTCTGCCCAAAAGTGAGGGGGAAAAAGAAAGTCATTTAGGGGACAACGGTGCCTTCAGGTTAATCTTTTGGTACCAATACGGATATTACATGATATACTATATTAATATCTGATGCATGGGTTGTCACCCTACTGATGCCTTTTTAAGTATATTTTGATTATCAATTATTTACTCAGAAGTAGATAAATATATTAGAAAGCTAAACTTCATAGTAACAAAAGGAAGAAGAAGAAAAACCTGGTATATTTGGCCATGGCACATCCCACGGTCTACTGATGACTTATTCAAGATCATAGCATCCTCCATATCATACCTAGATGAAGAAGAGCAATTAACTCCATGATACCATAATCATTAAATCAGCACATATACTCCTCTAAAATCCTTACCCAGTGTAAGCCAGAACTGCAACTATTGCGTTTGTCCCAGTTGGATATTCATCTATGCTGTATTTTGCATAAGTTTTAGTGCGAACAATGGGAGTTTGAGGAGTCTGTGAAGGACCAAGAGCATATTCGTTACAACAGAGCAAACGGAGAACAAATCCTAATACACATTACAATGACAACACAAAGGAATGGATGCAACATTGATCCATTTAATAAAATAGCTAGTCATTTCTCCAATATGCTGAGCCACTGCGGTTGCACAGGAAGTGCGAGTAATGATTGGCAGTATTCTTGTAACAAACTTAATCTCTATGGATAATCCTACATCATTAGTTTTATTGGGTATAAAAGAACATTTAATCCAGCTCAAACTGCAATATACCCATTCTATCATCAACTTCAAAAAAGGGGATAAAAATATTCCTTGGTTGCCAAAAAAAAAAAAAGGCTTTTCTTTTTCTTGTCAACAATATATATAAAATTTAATTCTTCATTGACTTTATTTTGGTCAGAACTTTTTAACGCATGTATAAGGGAAATAAAGAAAGCCTCAGTGGCTTCTTTCCTTTGATAAAAATGTCCTCTCCTTTTTGAAATTGCACAAAATTAAGAAGAGAATATGCAAAAGAGTTCTCTCTCCATAGATGAGCACCAATACCAGTAGAAGGTTAATTACAAGACCGTGGTATAGTGCTGCATTCCATGAGAAATAGTTAAATGTGTAATTCCAGGCATTGTATAGCAGTCAGCATGCAACTAACAGCGAAAGGAATGCAAACACGCAAGGAAACATAATAATCAACAGAGTGGAAAACCATACATACAGTTTATTAAGAACTGATTTAACAATACAGTCTACCAGGAGATAAATAGAAAGCAAAGAAGCCTGAATCAGACCTGAAGATGGTAAAGTTTCTGATCAGCACGGAATTTAAGTGCTTGTAAAGAGAAACCCATTGTTTGTTTTGCCATCTAAAATAGAAAATGAGAGAAGTAAAGCATTAATCATAAAAAAGACAGATAGAATGACTGTGATTGAATTAAAAAGATCTATTGCTAACATGCAAGAAATACCTGACACTGATACATATTTCGTGGGCTCTGATTATGATCGGAATAAGGTGTTAGATTAGCAACCACACTTAGCATCCCAGTGGGATGAATTTCTTCATGAGTTGCAGGAAATGCATTTCTTCTTCCACCATCTCCACCATCAGGACACCTTATCTCCATGAAGACCTAATATGACAAATGCACTTAGTAGAGGTCAATATTTGGTATCTCATTTGCAACTGAAATATATAAATGAGTACATAATCTTAAAATTATCAAGGAATGCATGTATTTAGATATGAAATGAATATACTGTCTTCACCTGCTCAAATGGCCCAATTAATTCGATGTTTTGACTTTCCTCCGAAGGGAGAGAAATATTTCTGACAGGGCGAACAAATTTAGGAGGAGATGTGAACAGGTACAAGCCAGGATAAGCTCCACCCATGCTCAAAGGAACATATCCCACTTCCAGATCGTCAGGAATCTACAAAATTTTTAAAATATCACAATAAAGAGGAAGAAGAAAAAGGCAACTAAGATGGAATTGAACACGAAAATACCACTGAAGCAGCTGAAACTTTCAGTCTCCGTAAATGAGCAACCACTTTCTCAATTTCACTTGAAGGTATAACACCAACAACACGGCCATCTAGAAGAACAGAGAGAACTGCAGGAGGACCAGATTTAACAAGCTTTGGCAATGATGGTATCATCCCAACCCCAATCAGAACCCTGAGAATAGACATTCTCATCTTTGAAAAATCTCTGATATTTCCTCGGGAATCATAGTATGATGCAACTCCTGAAATACATTGAATTTAGATGGCGGGTTAGCAAAGGAATAGAGTATCAATTACTACAGATCTAAATTAGAACCCAGTTCCTAAAGTGTTCCCGAACACCTGTCCAATTATTTTAACTGTCAGTACATTTTGCATTTTTCTTCAAACATCTCAAAAGATTTTTCATGAGTTAATGCAAACATTAAACATGAAAAGGGATTTCTTTCTTTTCTTTAGGAGAGAAAGAGAGACATTGTCATGAAAGAACTGCTTCAACAATTTCTGTCTCATCAAATTCTATTCTTTGTTAATCATTATTTAGCCTAACCGCAACACAATCCCCTACCCACCCATGTGAGCGGGTTTTGACCCCAGACCTTTTATTTTCAACACAATAGATTTTACCATCTCTAATAGATGGTACTTACTAATCAAATTCTAATTGACCACCCTTTCAACTTTCAAAAACAAAAAGTAATAATAATAAATAGATTGAAATACATTGGCAAAGTCTCTACCTTTATAATAATGCCAAAGAACACCCGGAATGCAAAACAATTTCCAACAGAAGATCAGTCTACAGGTATTACAATTATAGGTAAAATGATCCTATTTTATTTATTTTCTCCAACAATCATGAAGTTCAAAACTTTCATACGTAAGAATTGGAATTAGAAAACTAAGTTTTCTGCATATTACATGCTATTTGCACTCACTGTGCTTTCTGAAAAAATGAGAAGTTTTGAGGACTGCTTTTAGCGAAAAAAAAAAAAAAGGTGCCAACACCTATACAACCAAAAATATACGTTACCGTTTGGTAACCCAAAGCAAGATTCCACCAAAGTTTGAATGACTACTCTTGGAGTCATATAAATTTATTACAGTCTTGATTGGCCAGTCCGCAGTTAAAGACGGCTCTAAAGGCATTCAAGAGAAGATCTTATTCTATCTGTTTAATAAGCTTCAGAATTCAAAATCTAATATCCCAGAAAATGGCCTCTGCAAACCAGATTTATGCATTTATCCAATATCATGAGCACTAGGCACGTTTTTTATAAAATACAGAAAAAGATACGTTGATGATGTGAAGAATAAAGATGGACCACAAGCTTAGTGAAACACCCATAAAGCCCTTGACAAGGGTATCAAGCATGGTACCAAAACCACAAAAGTGAGAAGCTTTTAAGAACTTTTCACATTGGAACGTGTAAGAAACCTACACAACCAAAAATTAACTAGGTCTATACCTAGGTACTTGAGAAACCATAAAGGATGAATGCTCAGATGCAAATAATTATTTAAAAACTGAACCATATTGGTAGGCTTTCTTCCTATAGCCAAAAAACTCTAACCAACAATCGAGGCCAACTCCGTTGGGAAAAAGAAGAAGAGACACGAATTGATAAGTTTTCTTTTTCACTTGGTGGAAAATTTATAATAGAAGGGAGAAAAAATACACTCACGACAAGTGGAAGTCATATGGTTCAGCAACCCACACGGCTCCCCATCAGGCGTATGCACAGGGCAAAGAAAACCCCAAGCTCTGTTATAACATACATTAGAAATCCAGATTCGAGTTGAGACAAAAATGAATGTAGCTGTCAAAGTAGCAAGTAGATACATACTCGGGTAGCAATTTTCTCACACTTGTTGTACGGAGCCCAGCAAATGAAGCCCCTCGATGGACAGCCCGAAAAAATGAGATGAAACGTAGAAAGTTAAGCCTCTCTGCCTGAACTGTGTAGCCAGCCCTCTAAGAAACAAAAAATCCAAGAGTTAGAGAGACCTAAGCAAATAAATTACAAATTAAGATCAGATAAAAGATGTGCAAAATTTCGAGCCAGTACCATATTTTGGTTCTTAACTATAAAGTTGGCAAAACTTTAAGAGTGAATTACCCAAAATAATTAAATCTCCCAACACCCTCTTAAAAAAATAATAATAAATAAATAAATAATCTACTTACAAACACCAAATGGATTAAAAGTTTTGTATAAGACAAAATTATACTTTATTGAAACTATCTGGGTGTACGATATTATGAATGATCTGTTTAAAGTGAATTTATGCTTGAGGTTCCAACCAACTAAAGGAAAAACAGGGTTGCAACTGTTCAGACATGCAGAAACTGCTGGAGAACAAAACAAAGGAGTGAGAAAAAGAGAATCAGAAAGGGGGAGAATTCAAAAGTAAAGAAGAAGCCCACATTCTGAATTCCAAAATCATTCAGATGTCATGGAACTAAAATAAGGCCCTATTTACAACAAGTCAATACCTGTTGCAAATCTAGACCTGTTTGAGTTGATAATCTTCCAGTTTTCAACATCGTCTCAATACTTGTACCAATTTGCTTCGAAGGATTTTTCTCCATGGCCTTCTTGATATTGGCTACTGCATTAGCATAGACAACAATAAAGCCTGTTAGACTGAATAAAGAAAGACAAAAGGAAAAATGAAAATAATATGCTAAGTCCAAAGTTCAGGGTGCTTCTCACGATGACCATGCTCTATATAATAATCTTAAAAGCATCATGACTCTTTAAGCAAATATCGTAACTACACTACATTTTATTTACATCACCTGCGATATAACTGAAGCAGGAAAACTATAAAAAAAATGGAAAAGCTGAATAAAGAAAAACAATACTTTCAAGGAAATAAAAAATAATAATAAAACAAGCAACTCTTTCAAAGGACCCGAAAAAAAAAAAAAAAAAAAGACGATAATATATAACTTACAGTTGAAGAAGTCAAATTTTTTGCCATTATTCTCTATCTCATCTTGAATTAGCTTCTTCCCCTTCCGAAGCCAGTCCTCTAGTTTTTCCTAGAGTCCAGAATAAATTATGTGTTAATAAAATTACGATGTTACATAGCTTACACCTACTGACAACCACAATACAGAACAATAAATAAATTTCCATGTTGAACATGTTGCCACAAGCAATGCTTTGGGGCCAACCAATCATTAAGTAGCCATCACTGCATGTAGCAGAGAACAATACAGATGAACAGAGCATGCCTATTATCCACAAGGGCATTACAATTCTCTCAGCAGTGAAAATGTCCTGTGCGGATATTGTAGGACATGTAATCCATCCACACCCAATACTTTAATAGTAAAAGAAAACAAGTCTGAACCATTGAACTCACAAAAATATATATACATATATCTTATATATATATGAGATAAACCTGAGTCTATCATGCTTAGGAAGATAAAACAAAATCCTTTCCAATGTATCCATCAACCTGAGTCTCTCATCCTCAGGAAGATAAAATAAAGTCCCTTCCAATCTACCTACATCAATAAATTTTTATTTGACATTTTTGGTGACTACAAATTTCCTTTACATAAGCACCAGACATTTCTTATGAGTGTGTCTACTATCAAGTTTTTACCTTGAGATAAATGGTGATCAAGTGACCAGGAAGTAAAATTTCCTGATTCTGCAGGGAATCTGGATTGTCCGACACAGAAGTATGATCGACAAGTGAGAAAAGTTTCTGCAACATAAAGCTAAAGAAAGAAATTAAACACAGATCTAACGTGAGAAATGTTGTCAACTTCCTTCAACTAAAGTAAGAAAAAAAAAATATAGACATAACAAAGGTAAAACAGTTTTAACGAAAAAAGAGGCTACAACTAACATGAGCAGATTGAACTTGTCGTTATTGTCATTGAGGTGAACAAAGATGTAGTCTCTTATAACAGTTTCAGCAACCTGCCAAAAGAGATTAAGAAAAAAGGTGATAACAATCCATGATGGACTGTGTAAATGGTGATAGCAATAAAGGAACGACAACTGATTCGGAAGCTAATTTTTGCAAAGTTAAGAACTTCCTTCCAAAGTAAATATTTCCAGTCAACAAAGGTAGTTAAATAGATAGCAGAGTATATCTTACAGCATAGTAACTTTCGCTTTGAAGTCCATCAGTAACCGGTTGGAAGTGCTCACCTAAAATTGTAAAAAAGGGAATCAGCATAGGCTATAGGCTATAAAATTAAATAACAATTATATTACTGAAATAGTATGTACCAATATGCTGCAAGCACTGAAGACGAGTTGTAAGAGACAAGTCCTGGACTTCAGCAAGAATAATTTTTACCCTTTCACTTACTAGCGGTGAGCCAACAGCTCCCTTTTCCTTCTTATATTTTTCCTCATAGCAGCACGTCAAATGGTTAAAAATTTCAAGATCATTAGTGTCAACAAGGGCCTGACAAAAGAAAATCAGAAGCACAAAATATAAGCACAGGAAAGAAAAATGGATAAAGGCCAACCCACCTTGAAAGTAAAACTATCAAGTATCCCATGAAGACATTTAGCGCTTTAAAGAGAAAAAAATTTAATAAAATACAATACACCAGGTGACCAAAAGAGAGATGTCAAACATCAATTTGAGTGGAGCACTTAAGAATTAGTCAACTAATAACCTTTCTGGTCAAATTGTTAGCTCCAGCAGCATGCTCTAACTAGTTGCATACAAAACACAGCAAGCATATTTTGCTAGTATGGTAATCCTACTCTATTTTATAGGTTCCACTGTATAAACGAGTGGAAAACAACCTCATTAAATAAACAGCAAGTTATACGCAACATGAAGCCAATCATGACAGGAGCTCTTTTCTGATAGAGATAATGACTAGATGTTCCAGTAATATTGGAATTTGGACATTTTTCATGCATTTACTCAATGATAAGATAGTAGTAAGCCCAAATAGTTATGATGCTAGCTAATTATAACATAAAAAAATTTCAAAGAACTAACTAATGAAACAATACCTTCAGAACAATGCCCACTGGAAGCAGGTATTCCTTCCCTTGCAACCTGAAAATAAATCAAAAAGTAATACTATATTTCTGTAACCATAAGTAAAAACTGTATCATTCAAAATTAAACTTCAACGGCTTACCAAAATCCAAGTCTTGCACTTCCGTTAAGAAGGTAATACAATTTAAGAGTTACAGAAGATTGATCTTTTCTTACACACCTAATAAGTATCAAATAGAACCACAACAACATAGTAAGTGATTTGCTCAAGTTCAAAACAATCAAAAGTGTGAAATTTCAAAAAGAATTAAAAAAAATAAAAAAATTACAACATGAAACAGTGACAGATTTCAGAAAACGAGGCTACCAACACGAAAGCAACATCTTAAATACATCACGCTCTTCAATTTTAATCTCTATTTACACAAACTTTGAGTACTACAGATATTTTTGAATTGTGGAATACCCTATTAAATATGATATAGAAGCTGCATAAAGAGCATGGATAAACCACAGATATTTCAAAAATTCCATAACTCATCAGCAGCCGTCGTAGCTTGGTTGGTCAGTCTCTCTTTGGAAGGAAAGAAATCGAATCCAAGATTCCACAATGACCATTGGGTTTCATAAATATGCCCATTGTCATTTAAAAATCAACTGCTTTTAAGGTTCATATCTTGATCTTTCCAGATTCGCTAGAATGGTCCATAGTTGTGGGCCACTGGGTCATAGGTTCAACTTCTAATAGCTCAACAGTCTTAAAGTTTGATTTAAATTTAAAGTTTTATGCAGCAACTAAATCAGGATAAGAAAGAATTGAATTTTTACCGGAAAATTATAAGCTCAATTACTTAAAGCTATACAGACCCAAGATGTATTTACATTAAGAAGAATATGTTTTTTTTTTTTTGGGGGGGGGGGGGGTGGGGGGTGGGGACCTTATAACAACTGCCTTATCAGTATATCCTTCCCGCCGATCACGAAAAGAGCTCCGCACCATGCTCATTGGCTGAAACAGAAAATACAGATTTATAAAAAAAATGCAAGATCTATAATAATAAAACTTCTGCACTCCCACAGAAAGAAGAATACAATGTTTTTAGGTGTTCATATTTTCACTTATACATATATATATATATATATATTTATTTATATATATATGGTTCACTTACATAGTTTTGCTTCGGCAATATTACTGATCGAAAAACTCTCTCAAGCCCATTGAGAATGAAGTAACTATATAGCACCAAAAATTATATAAATTAACCAGATCATGTAGTCAGCAAAAGAAAATAAAAAATATAAGAAGGAAAAGGCAAGAAATGCCTATCTATAAATTTAACACCCTAAACAGCATAGGTAAGCAAACTGTTTAGATAACCTGACTTCCAATGCAGAACTGGATGATTTAAAGCAATCCATTAAGTACAAAAAGGGTTAGATATAAACATTTTATGCTACCTATCGCAGACTGATCACATTGAATTTAAGAACATCCCCATGACCATAGATGCATTTTTGTTATTGACTACATTACAAAGTATAATTTCCAAAGCCATTGTGTGACTACATTGATATTGAGTCACAACAATATAATGCAAGCTTGTCCTAACTATTATCACATAATTGCCCAGAGGGAAGCCCAGAGCTTCACTTTGTCCCACAGGTGTTTTATGTGCTTTAAAACCTTCCGTTCATATGTTTTATGTAAAAAAATAAAACAAAAAATTACTTTCATGTGCAAAAATTTCAAAGTCACAAATCACAAAATATACTATGTAAATAGTCCAATAAATCAAATCTGACCCACACAAGACAAGGACATCAAATATCAGAATCGGCAAGGACATCGAATAACTTACCCACCCATTTCCGCTGCTTCCTCTTTGAGAGATACTAATTTTTGGGAATCAGCACCTTGTAAATGACAGCGCTTTGACTGCACAAATTACTCAACTTATAAATTGTAAGACAATACAGAAGAAAAATAAGTAAGTGATTAACAACCTGCCAAGTTAAATAAAAGTGATGGTCTATGCAGAGTATAATATCAATGATCATTAAGATGACCACAGACAACATTATCACATTCATTTTTCAACGTCATTATAAGCTTATTTTATTCATATACAATAAAAATATCATTATCTTCTTCACATTGCAATGTGGAAGGACATAAGAAATTATTACCTTCAACATTACAGGAAACTGGCCAAAATTAAATCTCTCTCTTACAACAGGAGAACCTGCATCAAGATATTGAAATTCAACATCCGCCATCAACTTCCCGGTATATGAAATTTTAGCCTGGCGACACTGTTTCCAAACCAAAAAAACAAAAAATCCAACCCATCAATTCGCATTACTACATACAATCAAGAAAAAAAAAAGAATAAAATATATAACAAGGAGCATGATTGTTTACTTCAAAAGGAAGCAATGCATCTCGCAATGTTTTAGACCCCTGCTCCTTTTGCGGCGGGAATATTTCTGGGTTACCCACCGAGAGTAAACATAATAGTCAAGGAAACACAATTGAAACAATAAAATACAACACAGAGTACAATGACATAACCTACATTTCTAACTGTTGTGCTTATACTTAAATTTGAAACCCATACTTAGCACTAGCAGTGCGTGCTGTGTACAGCATTTAAAAGGTTTTTTTTTTTTCAGAAAGTGCTTTTGACCAGCAATTCAGCCAAACAAACAGAAATTCAAGAAAAAAAAAAGGATATTTTTGAGCCTCCTATTGGTGAAGGAATCGTGGACGATGACAGGCTTGACGTGATCAAACATCTCGCTCAATCCTTCATCCAGCATGTAGTCGAACGACTCTATGTGGTGCCTCACGAGCTCGCGCAGCGGCTCCAAGTCTGCTGACTTCTTTCTCGCCATCTTCAGACAGGGTTTTAGCTGAGGGTTTAGCTGAAGCGAAAGCTGTTTTTGTTGTTTTTGATATTCGTTGAGGGGGCCTTTTAAATCGCATTTAGGGCTCCAAGGGTGACTTGGTCATTTCAGAAAAATTCTGGACTCATTTGATATAAACAAACAAGTATGTACTTAGTTTAGAAAATGTATACGTTTAGGGGGCTATAAGTTATTATCGCAGTTATAATCTACTACATTATTCTCTGGGAGTTGGAACGCTCAGAATGTGTTAATCGTCAGCTCCGGCAAACAGCATAACCCAGTTGTCAGCTTGGCCAAAAACGACGCCGTTCATTAGCAAATAAATAACTCACCGCACCACTCAGTCTCTCTCTCAAAGTCTCAAACAACTTCGCCGCATCGAATTTTCATCACTCGCGATCAGAGGGCACCATGTTACGAAGGTAATTTCGAATATTTAATCACATATTTTGGTTTTTTTAATGTCTTTAATTTCTGTAACTCAATGTAGAACCACGCCATTTTTTTCAGGTCAATTCTGGAATTATCGTCGCGTCGGAGGGTCCCTCGGCAGATTATAGCTCAGGCAAGTGTTAGTTATGTTGTATTGTATTGGATTTATCATCAACCTGTTAGCCCTTCAATTTCCATTTACTAGTTAACAGTATCATTCAACCGAAGCATTTGGCACTTCTGCTTATGGGTGCTTCCTGCAGAAGTGCTTTTCTAAGAAGTACTTTTACGTGCTTTTTTGGCTCAGAAAGGCGTTATTGTTAAAACTTGGCAAAAGTTTTATAACTTTCTTTCTAAATCTCACTTCTTTGTGCGTGTATTTGTGTCTGTATTGTTGATTGATGTGGTAATATAGATACAGTCATTGGGTACATAAGATATGCTCCTTATTTGCTTATGGTTGACAAACTTGCAACAGCTTCCCTCAATTATTTCGGCAAGAAAGGAATATTCAACTGCTTCCCAAAAAAATGCATCCCCAAAACCTGGTCCCACAGGCAAGCCACCAGAATCAAAGAGCAACTTTTCACCAATTATTGTTGGAGCTGCTGTTGTTGCTGGTGTCAGTTTAATAGCTTATCAGAATGGGTATTTGGACCAATATATTGGTAAAGAGAGAGAAAAACACAGTTCTCTTGATTCATCTAAGTTTAGCAAAGATGAAAACAATCTGAAGGATGATCATCATGTGGCTGAGCCTGTGGTTTTTTCCCACAGTGATGAAGAGCCTAAGACATCAATTTCTGCTGTGGAGCAAGCTATGCAGAGTGTTGAGCCTGATAAAGATATTCGCCAGCCTGAAGCTTTAAGCAAAACGCCAGTTGAAGATCAGCCTCATCTCCAAGATAAAGCAGAATTGACACCTCAACATCAGACAATGGCAGTGAAGGAGAAAGATGCGGCTGAAAATTCAAATAAAAGCATAGAATCCCATGAACCCAGCACAAGTACCCCTGTATCATCTGAAGGAAGTGTTGGGGTGGACAGCTCCAAGTCAAAAAGCAGCAAGGAAAAAGATGAAAATGTTCAAGGCACAGGAATACTTAGCCAGACAAGTGCAGCTTCTGAAAAAGATGAGCAGAAAGCATTGCCACAACAGTCCATTATCTTAGAAGACAAATCTGAGGTACCTTTGGATATTACTATATTAGTTTTTCTTTAGCATATGCACGACCATCAATTGTACATTTCTTATAAGATTGATGCAGAAGGTGGTGGCGGCTTGGCGGGATTTTCCCCTTTCATTTTCGTTTATTGTTTATATTGTTATACTTCTTGTACTTCCCTGATATAAAATCCTCTATAAAAATCTGTTTGTTGCATTGGCTATAAAATGATGATGATTCTGGTATGTTTTTATCCCAGAATGATTTAAGCAACAGTGCAGAATCACGAGCTTCTCTCCTTGATGCATATCACCTAAGGGATAAAATTGATGAGGGCATCGACAAAGCAACAGAGGTTTCTGATAAGCTTTCTTTGGGCATTATTCTGTGCATACATTGTACTTTTACATTGAAGAAGATTGTTGATTATACATGTTTTATCTTTGTTTCTCAATTGGTAGGATTTTGTTAATGCAATGGAGGAATTGAATAATAGTTACGTTTCCAAGGATGGCAAAGTGGTGCTTGACTTTTTACAAGCAATTCATGCTGCTGAACAAAGACAGGCTGAATTAGATGCTCGTGCTTTTGCCGAGGAAAAAAGAGCATTGAAGGTCTGGATTAGCTTTATGCTTGGGATAGATTATCACGTGCATGATCTAAACCACTGATGAACTTCTACCAGCTTCTTGTCATAACATTTTTTGTTCCGCTTTAATCTTGCTTATCTTACTGCTTCTTTTCCCCTTTTTCAGGAGAAGTATGAAAAGGAATTGAGGGATTCAAGGGCCAGGGAACTTATGCGTACGGAAGAGGCAGCAATATTAGAGAAGGTTATACACCTTTCTGTTCTTAATATTACTTGGCATATGATGTATCTTTTCCACGTTTTTCAACTTTAGGCTTATTAAATAACTGTTAATCCCTACTTGCATCTTTAAATGCCTTTTTGACATAAGAATACACTTGTTACACGCAGACACTTAATACTCCTTTTCGCTACTTGTTTGTGCAAGGTAATATTGGTGTAGTGACAACTAGACTACTATTTGTGCATTAGCATGTAGCAAGTTTGTGTAAGCCAAATATTGGACTACTTCTTCCAAATCATTGTTGTTTGCCATTTCAATATCTAATTTTGGCAATTTATACTTGCTGGCTAATAATATTCCATCCATCTGTAGATCTAATTGTGTCACCGCATGTTGATCATCATCTTCTCAGTCACTTTCTTGTTTTTTGTTTATAAGTATCTTACAGCTTTGGGTAATAGCACATCTTCTCAGACCTATAATCAACCAAGAGGGGAACAGGGAAGGCTGAATATCAATGAGTGGCTTGATACATTTTTATTCTGAAATATTAATTATATCTTATAACTACTGGGCAGTGGGCGCCGGCAATCTAAATACAAGTTCTGAAGTTGCACTGCATGGAAAATGTCCATGTTAGGTGACAAGTTTTCTATAAAGCTATAATCTTCTCACTAGCGCTAGGGAATTTTTTCCCTGCCATACCTTTCAGATATATCACAGAGCATAAGGGAGTGATGGTTTGAAAAATATAACCTGCTTATAGGGGCCTGACATACCACCAGAAAGAACGGCAGCAGAGAGAAAGAGAGGATTTGGCTTCTTTTAGGATAATTCTAAGTATATTAAATTTTCTCATTGGGCAGGAATTGAAGAGAGAAAGAACAAAAGCAGCAGCTACCATCAAGTCACTTCAAGAGAAGATGGAAGAGAAACTTAGGATGGAACTTGAACAGAAGGTGCATTTTTTAGTATTTTTCTGTAAAAAGCAATGGTTTTAGTAACCTGTTAACTCAAGTTGCTGGTATTGGAATAACTGCAGGAAAATGAAGCTGAGTCAAAACTGAAAAATGCTCTTGAGTTGGCAAAAGCAGAACTAGCTGCATCAATTTCGCGTGAGAAGATAGCACAGATTGAGAAAATGGCAGAAGCAAATCTCCATGTAAGAGTTTTGATCAAATATGATGATTACTGATGAATACACCGTGTATATTATGATCCTGAATTACTATTTTTCATGCAAGATATCAACTCTTTGAGTGAAGAATGTTTTATGGAAATTCTCCAACAGAAGTACATCTTTATGAAAATTCTGTGAAGAATTTCGATTTTGCAATGTGTTTATTAAGGAAAAGATACCAAAAAAGGGTGCTAATATTAATAACAACTGAGTCTAGAGATCAGATCAAGTGTTTTTCTATTGTTCAAAAGTATTTCGATGCTGTCTAAAGTTTTAGCACAGTAAAAAAAGGCAAAGAAGAGAATGATTTGCGATCATAAATTGCAGCTTGGTAGAAGTGGATGCGTTTTTAGTTGCCTGGATGAATTCAACTTTGCATGTTTGATGGTGTCTTGTATACCCATGTCTACATATATTCATCAGTAGGAAGCATTTCATATTGTGCTCAAATTTGCTGGTATTTTTCCATGTCTTTTATCACTCTTTAACCATTGAATATTATGATTTTTTCTGTAATGGGTGGTATGATATAGATTGAATTCTTCTTTCCACAGATAAATGCTTTGTGCATGGCATTTTATGCACGTTCTGAAGAGGCTCGTAAAAGTTACTTTGCCCACAAGCTTGCTTTGGTGAGTTCCAACACTATAAGCTGCTGTTGTCATTATTTTTTTTTTTTCCTCTTTTCAGGCAATACGCCTTCTCATTTTAAAGTTTGAAGATGTTGATCGTTATTGCTACTCTCTAAAGTCAGATTGCAATTAATTATTTTAGGGTGCACTGGCTTTAGAAGATGCACTTTCCAGAGGATTACCAATTCAAAAAGAAATAGACACTCTCTACACCTATCTTGATGGCATTGAAAAAGACTCCGTCTTAGACTTGGTCTTATCGTCCCTTCCAGAAGAAACACGATACCATGGCACAGAAACACTGCTGCAATTGAACCAGAAGGTAAAACTTGTCGGACAATTATGTGTGGTTAAATAAGTTTAAATGGTGTTGTGGGAATGAGTGGCATCTTCTGCGCTAAGAGATGAAAGGGTATCAAGAATTAAGATGATAAGCTTTCGTTCTCTGTATGTGTCCAGCTGGTTCTTTATTTTCCATCTGCATGCAAGTTTTATTCGACATAATGGAGCTAAGTTGATTCTCTTTTTCTCCCTTTCTCTGGTTGGCTACAAAAGTTATAAGGATTATATCAATATAATCACCTTATTCATTCTCGGTTTATTCTATTATACACGTACCACGCAATTTATTGCCTTAACACAAGTTGTGGGATCCACATTGTTTGCCTCTCACATAGGTTCTGGCTTTTTTGTGCAAGCGGACTGGTGGTTGAAAGTGTATTTTGTTCTTTGCTCCTATTTTATTTAGTACATGAAACAGATGCAGATGTCATGTAATTGCTGTTGGGAATGAATTCTATCATATAAATTCGTAATAATACATGGTTTCGGTTGATTAGTGATACTGAATCGTGTAATTCCTAATAATACATGGTTCCGGTTGACTAGTGATACAGAATCCTATATAGGATCCTTTATGTGTTAGAACCAATTTTAAAAATATTCTTTGTAAGATACATCTGTTTATTTCAGCAACTGCTTTTTCGTTTCTGATATATTTATTTTTTTTCCTACAAAATATCCATTATATAATTTTGAAGTAGTATTCTACTAAATTGTTTTGTGCCGGCCTGTCATTGCAGTTTGATGCGTTGAAAGGGACTCTACGCCACTTCAGCCTGATTCCACCAGGTGGCGGTGGTATTTTGACACATTCTTTAGCACTTATTGCATCTTGGTTAAAGGTATGCCGAATAAGAGGTCTTTCCATGATAGTTGCATTTTAACTCATTTGTCATTACCAATATTTCTTCACAATTGTCATTTAGGTAAAAGAAGCCGACCAAGCTAATGATGGGATTGAGTCCGTCATTTGTAGAGTTGAGAGTTATTTGCGCGAAGGGAAACTTGCCGAAGCAGCAGATGCTCTTGAAGAAGGCGTTAGAGGTAGCCAAGCTGAGGAGATAGTTGTTGATTGGGTGAGGCGAGCGAGGAACAGGGCCATCACGGAACAAGGCTTAACATTCCTTCAATCATACGCTACTTGCCTAAGTATTGCTTAAAGAGTTATCGAACTTGGATCATTTCTTTGCTTCAAATGTAGTTGTATACGCGTACGACACTTAAATTCATTGATTGAGCGGTTAACCGTATAAAAAGTTTTTTGGGTTCATCACCCGTCACCCATAAAAAGATCAATAGTGACCACTCCTGTTGTGGAACTAATTATAAGAGTTGCAGAAGTTTTCTTTCCTGAAATTTTGCAGATCCAAAGCTTTGAATAAAATATTGCATTTTTCCTTGCAATCAAAAGATATTGTTCTCGCTTTTTCGCTTGCAATCAAAAGATACTGTTTTTGCGCATTGATAATATGACATTTGTTGCTTCTTGGTAATCTTTGTTCTTTCCCCACAAGGACATCCTCTTTTTCTATGAAGACACATCCAAATTCTTCTCATACAGAATCAAAAAATAAAATACCCTTCCAAGAAGACATCTACCAAGTACTTCGACGGCACTATAAATGCATATCATATATAACATATGGTAATGAAAACCAAAATGCATTTGATTATTTTACCTTACTACAGTAGTACTTAACAGCCACGTCTATGATGTATGCCATAAATTGAAAAACATAACAAATGTTGGATAGGCATGGATAGTCGTCATGTTTCCTGGGATCAATTGATACAGAAGAGGACTTTCCTTCAGAAAGAATTGACAAGAGGTCAATTTTTCACTGGTAACAACTCAAAATAAACGGCTTTCCCATCATTTATGGTAGCATGACCATTCCACAAAAGAAAATAACTGTCTCGCCACTACAGTTCTGAAGGAACCCGGAAACCTGTAAAGGCATGTTCTTCAATAATCTCACCAAGATATCAAGCTCTCCAACACTAGACAGCTGTAATTACACTGGATTCACAAGCCACCTTCTGACAACAACTACTCCTTTCTTATGTCCATTCCATATAGTTAGTGCACCTTTTTTTTTTGTGGTTTCTAAGCAAAAGGAAAAACGAATGCCCTTCCGACCAACAAAATAGGCTGGTTTACCTTCTCAAGAAATGAACTCAACCAACCATCTAATTTAGAAGAAAAGTTAACATCTTCGACTAATTTATTACAGCCAGGCTGGATATATATTTTCACTAGATCTATAAACATCCAATGGAAGAAAATCAGTCGATCACTGGGCACGCCAAGAGCTCAATGCAATGGCCATGCTCTCGTAGATTTTCAAACAATCTACCAAACCAAGATTATGTAGGGAAAAATCATCCTCTAGAAACCCTGGACAAGTAAACTTCTTTTTCATTGCAAAGATATGCTAGTGCACGTTTCGGTCCTCCATTGCCCTTGACTGAATGTATATCTTCGAATAAACATTCCATACCAATACAAACCCTCAGAGAGAAAGATGCTGCCTTTGGTGTCCTATAAAAAGGTGCAATATATGTAAATTTCTCAGCATCTTTGCAGCCACCAAGTAAGTCCAGATCTAGAAATACAAATTGAGTGGACTCATCACTCATAGTCATCCTGAGCCACAACCTATTCACACTTGAAATATTATACAAAGTGATTTCAAAGGGTATAGAAACTGGGAGTCCTGAGACAAAAATAACAGGATTTTCAGAACTATTATCAGGAACACCCAATTCTGCATGTACATGCTTAAGTCTTCCACATAACACAAGTTGACTCAGAGAGAAGGAACTGAGTAATTGATTGAACAGAAATGGCCTGTAGGAAGTATGACTAGTAGGAATATTGATCTCAAATAATGATTTCTTCACTGCAGTTACGAAATTTGATGGTTTAGTTGATCCTTGCTGATGGAGAAGTTCTAAATGTGAAATTGTAGAAGATAGGTTCCTCATGATGGTAAAGTAGCAGCAGGTTTCGAATTTGGACAATCTCAATAAACAAGAGACCAGTATCAGCTCTAAGACATGCAATTCCTCTTCTTCAGACAATTCTAGAAACCTACACCTGAGTTCTCTCAGACTCCTATCCAATTTTCCTAATAGAAACTCCAATTCTCCCTGTTCATAATGATGAATATTTTTAGTGGGCACAAACTGCTCCCAGACCTTAGTAAGCCGTTTCAGTGCCTTGAAATATTGACAGGTAAATAATAATGCACCATCAAATCCACGGGATTCAGCTTTAAATATTAACACTTCTTCCTTGCATGCCCTGAAATAGTCAAAAACAAGAAAATTAATAGCACACAATAGATGTAGACAAATATGACAAGTCTGCTCTTAGTGGGTAATTCTATAATTAACACACCTTCAGTTCAGCCATGTATCTAGAGTAGCATAACTAGAAAATTCCATATACTTCACGCTCAGATCATGAATAGGATTTATCTCAGGCGATGATGTCTTTATCAGGTTAAGTGGCAGATGTCGCTTAACTTATGAAGCTGTCTGAAAAGCCATGACCCATGTGCAAATCAAAAAAGGAAATTTTTTTTAATGGTAACTGTCTTGAAAAACACCTTAGCTTATCTGTAGTAGAGGTCATTTGAACAATGATTTACATGTCAAAACAAACAATTTTTTTTTTTTTTTTTAAAAACACATGCAGCATGGAGAGGCCAGGAAAAATTAAGGTACAGGTGACTACATTACAAACCTCAATATCCGCAAAGCCTCCTTTGAGAATCCAGATTGTACCAACGACCAGACATTCCTGACCTTTGCAAGTACAAGATTCATAGCCTTCCATATCTCATCCTCCTCTTCCCGCTGGCAATGTGATGTCACTGTCTCCTTCAGCTTGCCATGTATCCAAGATCGAATTTTAGAGGCTTCATCACTGCTTTTCTGCATGTGAATATCTGCCCCAATACTAACCTCGGTGGTGCAATTTGGGTCACCACTTTTAGCTTCATGCAACGGAGTCTCTTCCCCTTTGAAATTGGCCTCAGAAAAATTGGACAATCGACTGCATAAAGACAAGTAGGCCAAGAGGGAATGTTGGTTCATAACATCACTTAAAGCATAAGAAATCCTTCCCAAAAATGTAACCGCGTATGAAAATATCTGAGGCGCAATGCTGCGAACATTTTGTTCGGACGAGAGGGGAACTGAGATGGCCAACACTAGAAATGCAGCTACTCTAGCATTATCAAAACTGAATTTGTCATCAGAATCTGGCTCTATCTGAAATGGGCAAGCACAAATTCAGGAAATAAGCAAATATAACTTAATCTGGAAAGGTCTTATGAACAGAATGCAACAGAAAGTAAAAATAAATACTGTGCATACAGGAAAAGAGGCTGTAGTACAGCAGCATTGAGTATTTCTGTTGGAAACTTAACAAGAAGTATTTATCATAGCATAAAACCCACTTTCTCTCGTAAGACGAGAAACTTCAGACACAATGACTCATCCATGAAATCCTATATCTCCACGGAATTAAGTTAGGGCAGCAATTGGTAGAGGGAGAGTCCATCTCTATCAAAATTGTAGACCCAGAAATTGCACATAGAGATCCAACCTCACCTCTTGAGAAACCTCCTTGATGATGCAAGCTGCTAAGTTTCCATGACTTCGACCAATAAAAAACAAAACAGAGAAAACATCAGCTTCGTCCTACGGAAAACATAAAAAGAGTTAAAAAGAAGAAAGGGTTTAAAAAAATATAAACATGGGTCAACTACCATTTAAAAGCAGGCATAAGATGAATTTTTTTCTGAATATCTATAATAAAATTCCATAGCAAAGGAGCAGCAGACCTGCGGATATATCTTCAAGTTTTCAAGCAGCCCATCAATAAATAGTCTAAAAAACTCCAATTTGGGCGTTTTCACTAATTTTAGTATTTCCCTTGCTGCAGATCTCACAAGTTCACTGTTGTCGACTAGAGTACCAAGAAACTGCCAAGTGAAATAACGGTAAATCATTAAATGGCTGTCTGTCAGTTCACCATTCTCAAAGAAAGCATGGCTAGTAAAGGGTGACTCTCGTTTACACAGCATTCAACAAGATAATATTTCCACAATAAACTTGACCATTTTGCCAAGATCAACAAATAAAGCCGCTTGAACAGAAAATCCTACCCCGACCATATGCAACTTATATCCCTCTTGGGAAAAAGGATTAGGTTGAGCACACAATGTATATACATGTATGCTTTGTACAGAGATAAGACTGGAGACTTACCATGTGCATATGTCTGTCTTCCAAATTTAGACGTTCACATGTTACCATAATATGCATTGTTTCCAAAGCTTGTAGCCGGACGGTCACCGAATCATCATTCAACATGTCCACCAGAAGGTTTAAAGCTTCTCCAGCAAATTTTTCAGAGAGGATTACAAGTGAACCCAAGGAAGAACAAGCAGATTTACGCACCTTCAAATTAAGCACAGATTGTATCACAATCATGATGGACCTATGCTCAAAATGCCTTTGAACCGAACAGAATAAATCTAACACATCTTTAAACAAATAAACTCTGCTATATGATTGTTCTATTGTCAAAAGTGTCACAGCAAGCATACCTACACATGTACCTGTACACATAGACATAGACATAAAACACCCATAAATGTCAAAGTAATGAGCTTAAAATGGAACAACTACAATTAACAATTCTTACCTCGTAAAATTCATCCTCAAACCCATGCACAAAAGTCCCAGCAGCAGCCGATGCTGAAATTTCGAAGCACTCTGCAGCACCCAGACTATGAAATTTCTTCTCTTTCATGGCCCCTAAAACCTTCTTAGATAGAGTTTGCAATAAGACAATCTCAGATATCATTCCTACTTTCCCAAGAGCATTAAAAGCTTCAACTCTGACCTCCATTCTCATATCTCTTATCATTGAACATAGCTGAAAACACACATGCCATGAGAAATATTACGATAAAAGTACTAATGAATGTGTAAAGGAATAACTTATGAAAGTACAGCAAATTTATAGTATAGTTTTACCAAAGAAATACCTGGATAAATACTACGTCTGAACAATCTATTCGATTCTTCTCGTCGATGCATGCTATAAGCATTTTCCCCCATTCACTGACCACACGAACGGCGGCACACCTAACGCAATCTTCATGATCGCGTAGAAGCTCAACAGCACGGCAGCAACATCCTTGAATCAAATCAACGTCCTCAAAAACGACGTGTTTTAACAAACAAACCAATCCATTCAAAGCAGCTTCTCTTACGTAAGGATACGGATCCTTCGTCAACCCTAAACACACGGTGAACAACAAATGCGGCGGTACGTTAAACCTCTCGGCGTTTCTAAGCAACCAAGGCCGTACGGACGCGGAAGAAGTAAAACAGAGCGAAACGAAGAAGCGATCGTCGACGGTGTGGTCGGAGATAACGGCGAGTGCGGCGGCGGCGAGGCGAGGAGAAGAGGAGGAGAAGAGGAGAGAGTTGGAACGGAGTGAGTTGGATATGAGAGGACAGAAGCGAGGGTGACGGAGTGAGAGATCGGCGAGGAGAGTGAGTTCATGGTGGCGAGTGAGTGAGTCAGAATCCGTAAGTCGGAGCGAGCGAGTTAGGGTTTCGAGAAGCGAAGAGAGAGTTGAATTGGAAGTGTTATGATTATTTACTAGGGAGCGAATTGAAGATAGTGTTCTTAAACTGTGTCGTTTTGAGACAGAGAGTGACTGTTCGCAATTTTGTGCAATCTGTTCCTCCATTCAGTGTGTGTTAGTTGTTTTCTGTTACTGAAGGCGATGAAGAAGACAGCAACTGCGCGCCGTTTTATTTGTATCTTCATTTTTCAACTCTCCAACAAAACGCACCGTTCCGTGCTCTTCTTTGTTTTTTCTGTTTATATTTTGAAAACCCGATAATTTGTTGGGCTTCGGTTCTGCCTTAACGTAAGCCCAGAGTGCTAAAACAAAATTCGAGCCCAGCACTAAAATTCCAAGGAGATGTTAAATTTAACCCCCTCTCATTTTATCTCGCCAGCTCCACTTCCGCAGTTAATCCCATTAAGAGTGCATTTGAAATTGAGATTAGGTATGAAATATTAGTTGTTGTAGTTTATAAGTTATATTGGTATAATTTTTTATTTATATGATAAAAATTTTATCAAAATTATTATTTAAAATTTATATTTATTATGTATTATTAATTTTTTTTTCATAATTATAACTTTTTTTCTACGACAACTATAACTCACCTCACTTCCAAACTGGACCTGAAAATTCTAAAATAATTTTTATCATATATTATACTCTATCCAATCCCTGCTCTGCCCTTATTATAATTTTTGTCCATGGTGCTGTAAGCATTGCTGGATCTCCATCACCTTCATTTGTCATCGTGTGGGGGTGGTGTTAGACAAAACTTGGAATTTATGCATTGGGGGCATAGTTGTTTAGCGTCTTCCAAGTATCTGTTCCTCTTACTGAATGGATAAAAATTTTTTACTTTAAAACATTAAAGTTGTTCAACTTGATCGTTATTGTAGTTCAAAACTGTATATGTTCTTCAATATTTGAATAGAATATTAAATTATTAATGACTCCATCCAACTGAAATATTTAAAAATAAACTTGAATGCAACTCCAATCAATTTGCCGAGCATCTTTTATGGCATCATTTTTGGCACTACTCATCCATAGTGTGAGAGAAAATGCTATTTATTAAATGACTTCTTTATCTTTTAATGATTTTGTATCCCTCTTTGAGATGAGATAATTGTTTAAGAAGTTAAAAGAAATTAGGGTTTATAAAATTAGATAGTCTAAGCGTGATTAGTGTATAGGTATATTTAAAAGTTATTCATCTTTTTAAGCGATTTTATAGAATAATAAAAATAAGTATTGGTATAAAAATAATTAGTAAAGATTGGTGAGATAAAGTAAGGAGTCAAATATCACAATCAATTCCAAAATTCTCCACCATCCCATGTTGATCTATTGCATGTCATGTGCTTTGACGGTTAATAATAAAAAATAAAATAAAAATTAGAATGCCAATTATTTTGTTTGACGTATATGCTGGAAAAAGAAAATTGCATATGATTGAGATAATATTGCTTGGCAATTTCTGAATCATGTGCTTTGAGGTTTTGTATTAATAAACAAAATGTTTATGAAACAAAACATGTGATTTATGTAATTGTATTGTATGGCAGCTAATGATGAACTGGCTGACTTTTGGAAACTTCTTATTCAAGTTTAATTAATATTTTTAAGTCATTTAACCACTATATTTTAGTTATTTAGATTCATTGAGGTAAATTTTTTAATTCAATAAAGGAGCAAAAGTACTTATAAATCAAATTTTAGAGAATATATATATACACACACAAACAGACATTCTAAAAAGTTATTTGACTATACACTTAAGATTAAATTTTGATATTTTAAAATTAATTTTCTTATTTCATAATCATCAAAAATAACTTGTTGACATCCTGAATATGGATGATTTACTAATTTGAAAGGTTGGTTTATTAGTACATAGTCTATTGGTTTAATTTATTTTTTTAATTGCCGATGATTTATTTTTGCATAATGTTGTTCACTTGACTTTAGACCCAAAAAAAAAAAAAAAAATTGATTATCAATACTTGATTTCTATAGTTAATTGTCTTGGGGTGGAGGAGACAATTGAAATGTCAATTTCAACAAATTGGGCAAAATTGTAGAACGCCTACTCCACTCACATTTCGAAATTGAGATAAAGACTATCACCAAATCGGCTGAAATTAAACACTCACAATACGCATGTGCTCAACTCACGACCAATCTTAATCACTGCAGTTAAAGCCCAATTGCTCCTTGACACATTATTTAAACAAAAGAAGAGCATGGGGTTGCTTTTGGGGGGGGGGGGGTGTTGTTCTTTGTTGGTTCTTTGTTATTAAGTCTTAATCACACTATTATACTGGCAGACCCCATTTTTAACACCTAGTAGGCAAATAGAAATAATCATCACTATGACCAAAAAGCTTAAATCTAAAATTGACTTGATTTCTTTCGTTGGAAAGAGACTCACGATTTGTAAGAATTTCATTTAACATAGCGATAACATGAGTGATGAAAAATATTAATTTAGAATGTACTATTTGTAATAATATTAATTTAAATTAATAATACCAATTACACATTTGATATAGCGATACTAATTTTTGATGTAGGACTAGGATCAGCGTTTTATTAGTAGGCATTTAGATGAAATTGTGTGTTAATATGAACTTAGAACATCTTAGCGGTTGTTTAGCTTTGGTCACTGTTAAGTAATGCGAATGATAATCCTTATTAGGTGTATCACACTGTGCCCATGCTATTAATTCTATTCCACAAATAAAAAAATTCAATATAAAATTTTTGCCAACTAAGATAGAATGGGAGTTTGGTTTTGATGGTTTTTTCAACTTGGCTTGGCTCAACTCTCAAGCTGATTTTTTTTATTTGTTTTATCTGTTTTTTTTTTTTTGGCTTGTTCCATACTTCATTTTTTACCCCGTGTTATAAAAACAAGTGATAACATGAACTAGATAACATTCTTTTCAGAATAAGACTGCCTTTGGGGCGGGTGCACTATGGATTATCTAGGGTAATAATTATAAGAGAATTAAGAAAGTATTATTGAGTCATTTTTTGTGGTAGTGACTTAAGTTCTTAATTTTTAAAACTAGATTTGTATTATTTAGGTCCTTAAATTTCTATATTTTATAAAGAAATAATTTTTTATCATGTTCTACATATAAATACATATTTTAATTTTAATAATTGATTATTAAAGACAGAAGGGTAAAAATAGAAATTATAGTGCAGGATCTAATAAAAAATAGATCCTTAATATCAACAATTAATTGGAAAAACTGTGAGTATTAATTAATTCAATTAATAAAATATCTTTTGATGATACAAAAATATTATGGTTTGAATTTAATCCCTGAATAAAAAAGATATTCAATTTTCATATATATAATATTTAAAAAAATTTATTTTATCTTTAATTTTATCAGTCTTATGTCAAGATTATATTTACTTATTATTTTTCTTTATGAAAGAATCAATGTGAAAATTATTGATCAAATATAGTTACTCAAATACGATGAATTATATCTTTATTTAATAAAACATAAAAGTCAAGGATTTAAATGAAAATATTTGAATTTTAAAAAAGCACTTCGAACAGAATTACTTTTAATTTCACTGCTTTGAGTTACCGAACAAAACTGAAGTGAGGCCGAGAAGCTAAAGCTAAGCCATGTAAGCTGACAGTCACATAGGCCCTTCAAGTTTCAGCTGTCGGTGTTTCTGTCAGCCTGACAGTCACATAGGCTGTGAAACTGAAGGCTTGACACTTTACTTTTTATTTCAGTATCTATGAAAAAACACTAAAGAAAAAAACAATTTATTTGTTTAGTAAAACAAACAAAAATTTTAATTTTTCTTAAAAAAAAAATCTAATCTTTCTCTTTCTCTCTCTATTTTTCTCTTACTCATTCATTCATCCATTCATTCATTTTACTTACTTTTTATTATCTTCACTTCTACGAAATTGATAGATTCACTAAAAGGGTCTTCTTCATTTCTCTCACTTTCCTTTAAGGTGAGCTCAATCTTGTCAGATTTTTAGCTCTTTTGCTGTTGTGCATTGATGGGTTGTTGTTGTTTTTGCCAAATCTGAGGTCAACATTTAATTTTTCTTTGTCGGGTTGTTTTGGAATCTAGTGTTAATAGGTGCTTGCATTGGGGTTTTGTTCAGTGTGATTGGATTTTGAAGTCAGTGATTAGTGATTTGAGGTTTCAGATTTTCGTTCATTTGGGTTTGATCTACTGGTTTGTGTCCTCATTGGCATAATTCGGTTGAATCTGACTAGTTTCGATTGCTTTCTCTTGATTTGGTTCTGTTTGGCTGCGGGGAAAGTTGAGGAAAGGGGAGTAAATTACTTTCTGGATTTGTCATTCAATGTTTGTTTTCTCATTTGTACTAAGTTGGCAAAGTGTTCTGGTTTTTCGTTATTTTGTTGGTTCATTATGAAATTTTGTTAATGTATTGGTTAATTGGTCTGTGTTGCGGTAACCCAAAGTAATTGAACTTTATACATCTTGATTTGATTATCACTGTATCATTGATTAGCAGTTATTTATAGGAATTGAATTTGGTTTTTCTTGTTTTGGAGTTGGCTTAACTTTCATTTAATTAGATTTATTTTTGTTTGATCTGCATTTCGGGTGTTCCGTATCTTCAGCTTGGCTTACATGTTCTTTTCCTTTTTCCAACAGGAGGCTTGATGTTTTGATTGTGTGAACGTGGTCAGATCTGGAGAAGGGCCCGGTCTTAAATTGAAATTTTATCTGGGAATCTTGAAGTAAAGCAAAGCTGGCGACTTCACTAGCTTGGCGGTTTGCTGCCAGCAATGGCAACGGCCTTGCTACTAATGATGTGGTACTTTTCTGCTTGGTTTATTATTCATCATTATATCTGATGTAGCTTAATGCAAAGTACTTAGTGGCAATATATAGATCTTGAAATGCTGCATGCGATAAAGTTTGTTTGGAAATAGATATAGAATGTTCATGCATTATTCATCAAAATGAGTATGGGATATATTACATCTCATTGTTCCCATTCTCACGACTGATATTATTGTTCTTTGCTGGGTCCTTTTTTTTGTGTGTGTGTGTGTGTGTGTGTGTGTAAACTCTGTTAATCATAGCACTGTCCTCGCTCCCATAACGGTATTAAGCTGAGCAAGCAAGCAGGCAGCTTAATTTTCCACATACATCTGAAAGTTATGTTTGCTTGAGATTTCTCTCTCTCTCTCTCTCTCGCTCTGTTTGATTTCGTACTTATTTTCTTTCCCATCATGATTGCAGGAAAAAAATGGAGATGCAAAACTTCAAGATTCAGAGCCCCCAACTCCACATTCAGTCATGAAAATGGGTCTGAGGTCGGTCTGATGTAAAAAATTGCTCTGATTGTGAATTTCTTTTTGTCCATGAATGTAACCATTAACCACTATGTTCGTTGCACAGCTGTATGCTGATGCATTTCATTTCTTTAATGGGTGCATATCATTCTTCTAGCTAAAATGAAAGGAAATGAACAGTATTTAGCTTCAGGTAGAATTGACAATTTCTTTGAGGTCCTTCTCTTTGAATTGTATAAGATAGATGGTTACTGCATTTGAGTCTAACCTGAAGATCTGAGACTCTGCAGTTGCTTTATATTCCTACGCTTTATCAATGAGAAGCTAATTGTAGTGACCTTCGGATTTTTCTATTCTGGTTTTAGTTAGAGTGATATTGACTCTCAAATAATGATGGCTGTCTTTACATCTTGCTATCTCTTTCAAAATGCCTGTCATATCCTCCGATTTAACTTATCGCACGCTTATTATTTGTGTGGTCATCTGTCTTTTCATGTTGAGCCATGAGTGTTATGCTTTCTTAAGGCTTTATCCAGTGCTCTTGACAGTGTTCCTTTTCCAAAAATGTGCTCAATAGTGCGAGATTTTAGATTACAGTGGTCAACTGATACAATTCTAGATAAAGTTAGTTACATTCTTAATTACCTGCAGGGACCGCACTGCCAGCATGGAGGATCCAGATGGAACTTTAGCCACTGTTGCGCAATGCATTGAACAGCTGCGCCAGAGTTCTTCCTCAGTACAAGAGAAAGAATCTTCCTTGAGGCAATTGTTGGAACTTATTGACACACGTGAGAATGCTTTCAGTGCTGTTGGCTCTCACTCTCAAGCAGTTCCAGTACTTGTCTCCCTTCTTCGATCAGGATCACTAGCAGTCAAGATACAGGCCGCTACTGTTTTAGGTTCTCTCTGTAAGGAGAATGAATTAAGGGTTAAAGTCTTACTTGGTGGATGCATTCCTCCATTGCTTGGTCTCCTCAAGTCCAGCTCAGCAGAGGGTCAAATTGCAGCAGCAAAGACAATTTATGCCGTCTCTCAAGGCGGTGCAAAGGATTATGTTGGATCCAAGATATTTTCAACTGAAGGAGTAGTGCCAGTGCTGTGGGAGCAGCTAAAGAATGGGCTTAAGAGTGGGAACGTGGTGGATAACTTACTGACAGGAGCTTTAAGGAATCTCTCTAGCAGCACTGAGGGATTTTGGGCTGCAACAGTACAAGCTGGAGGAATAGATATACTTGTGAAGTTGCTTACTTCGGGACAATCTAGCACTCAAGCTCATGTTTGCTTTCTGCTAGCATGCATGATGGAGGAGGATGTGTCTGTTTGCTCCAGGGTGTTAGCTGCTGATGCTACGAAGCAACTTCTCAAGCTGTTAGGATCTGGTAATGAAGCCTCTGTTAGAGCAGAAGCTGCCGGTGCTCTTAAGTCTCTATCTGCTCATTGCAAAGATGCAAGACGTGAAATAGCTGGTTCTAATGGCATTCCTGCTATGATAAATGCAACAATTGCTCCTTCTAAAGAATTTATGCAAGGGGAATATGCTCAAGCATTGCAGGAGAATGCAATGTGTGCTCTTGCTAATATTTCTGGTGGTTTATCTAATGTCATCTCAAGCCTTGGTCAAAGCCTTGAATCATGCTCCTCACCTGCACAGGTTGCTGACACATTAGGGGCTTTGGCTTCTGCTCTCATGATATATGATAGCAAAGCTGAGTCTACTAAACCATCAGATCCTCTGATTGTGGAGCAGACTTTGGTCAATCAGTTCAAGCCTCGCTTACCGTTTCTTGTGCAAGAGCGCACGATAGAAGCCCTTGCAAGTTTGTATGGAAATCCGTTGCTCTCAATTAAACTTGAAAATTCTGAAGCAAAACGCTTGCTTGTTGGTTTGATCACAATGGCGACCAACGAAGTTCAGGAAGAGCTTGTAAGAGCTCTTCTTAAACTCTGCAATAATGAAGGCAGTCTATGGCGTGCCCTCCAAGGCCGTGAGGGGATTCAGCTGTTGATATCCCTTCTAGGGCTTTCCTCAGAACAGCAGCAAGAGTGTTCGGTTGCATTGCTTTGCCTTTTATCTAATGAAAATGATGACAGCAAGTGGGCCATCACTGCTGCTGGCGGCATACCTCCACTTGTTCAAATTCTAGAGTCGGGCTCTGCAAAAGCTAAGGAAGATTCTGCTTCCATTCTTCGGAATCTATGCAATCATAGTGAAGATATTCGTGCTTGTGTTGAAAGTGCTGATGCCGTTCCTGCATTGTTATGGCTACTGAAAAATGGGAGTGCAAATGGCAAAGAAATCGCCGCAAAGACTTTAAATCATCTAATCCATAAATCTGATACAGCTACTATCAGCCAGCTTACTGCATTATTAACAAGTGATCTACCTGAATCTAAAGTTTATGTTCTGGATGCTCTTAAAAGTATGCTGTCTGTGGTTTCCTTCAATGATATACTGCGTGAAGGCAGTGCTGCAAATGATGCAGTTGAGACAATGATTAAAATATTGAGCTCCACTAAAGAAGAGACTCAGGCTAAGTCAGCGTCAGCTCTAGCTGGAATTTTTGAAACTAGGAAGGACTTGCGTGAAAGTAGCATTGCAGTGAAAACTCTCTGGTCAGTGATGAAGCTGCTAGATGTTGGATCTGAATGCATCTTGGTAGAGGCCTCGCGTTGCCTTGCTGCAATATTTCTTTCAGTGAGAGAAAACCGGGAAGTGGCTGCTGTTGCACGAGATGCTTTGTCTCCCCTTGTTGTGCTTGCAGGCTCTCCAGTTCTGGAAGTTGCGGAACCGGCAACATGTGCTCTGGCAAATCTTATTTTGGACAGTGAAGTCTCAGAGAAAGCAATTGCTGAAGAAATTATTTTACCCGCTACTCGGGTTTTGTGTGAGGGCACTATTTCTGGCAAAACACTTGCAGCTGCAGCCATTGCTCGTCTACTCCATTCACGCAAAATTGATTACACCATAACTGATTGTGTGAATCGGGCTGGTACTGTTCTTGCATTAGTTTCATTTCTAGAGTCTGCTAGTGGATCTGTTACCATATCGGAAGCTCTGGATGCACTTGCTATACTCTCAAGGTCGGGAGGGGCTAGTGGGCATGTTAAACCAGCATGGCAAGTTTTAGCTGAATTTCCGAAAAGCATAACTCCAATAGTATCTTCGATTTCTGACGCAACACCCTTGTTACAGGATAAAGCTATTGAAATATTGTCTCGGCTTTGCAGAGACCAACCTGTTGTTCTAGGAGATGAAGTTACAGGTGCCTCTGGATGTATATCATCCATTGCTAGAAGGGTGATCAGTTGCACAAACCCAAAGGTCAAAATTGGGGGAGCTGCACTTCTAATATGTGCAGCAAAAGTTAATTGCCAAAGAATTGTTGAGGATCTCAATCATTCGAATTCATGTGCCCCACTGATTCAGTCACTGGTTACAATGCTTAGTGTTGTTGAGGCTTCGCCTTTGAGGAACGAGGGGAATGATGACAAAGAGGCCATTAGCATCTACAGATATACTTCAGAGGAAGCCAGAAATGGAGGAGAGTCTGAGTCAAGCACAGCAGTTATTTTTGGTGAGAACTTAGCTATCTGGCTGCTCTGTGTTCTTGCATGCCACGACGAAAAATGTAAAATTGTGATAATGGAGGCTGGAGCAATGGATGTTCTTACTGACAGAATTTCAGATAGTCTTTCACAATTTACTCAGGTATCCTGCTTTCTTGTTGCATGTTGATTAATCCCCCTTCCCGCCCCCCGGCCCCCCCCCAAAAAAAAAAATGGCACTATCATGCTGTGTGATATCGGGTGTGCGCGCATTTGCTTATTGTTATTAAACCATGGTTTTTTCCTGTGTGGTCATGTACACAGATGGATTATAAGGAAGATAGCAGCATATGGATTTGTGCTTTACTGCTTGCAATTTTGTTTCAAGATAGAGATATCATACGGGCACATGCAACCATGAAAGCTATTCCAGTACTTGCAAATTTGTTGAAGTCAGAGGAGTCGGCTAACAGATATTTTGCTGCACAAGCAGTTGCCAGCCTTGTCTGTAATGGTAGCAGAGGAACTCTTCTTTCTGTTGCAAATTCTGGTGCTGCAGGTGGGCTTATCTCCTTACTTGGCTGTGCTGATGCGGATGTACAAGATCTTCTGGACTTGTCAGAGGAGTTTGCGTTGGTGCGATATCCAGATCAAGTTGCCCTTGAGAGGTTGTTCAGAGTTGAAGATATAAGGGTTGGTGCTACCTCTCGGAAAGCAATACCTGCACTTGTCGATCTACTCAAACCAATACCAGATCGTCCTGGAGCACCTTTTCTAGCACTTGGTTTTCTGATTCAGCTCGCTAAAGATTGTCCATCCAATAAGATTGTCATGGTAGAAGCAGGGGCCTTGGAAGCACTCACGAAGTATCTTTCACTTGGCCCACAAGATGCAACTGAAGAAGCTGCTACTGATCTGTTAGGCATCTTGTTCGGCAGTGCTGAAATCAGGAGACATGAATCTGCATTTGCTGCTGTCAGTCAACTTGTTGCAGTTTTACGTCTAGGTGGAAGAGGTGCAAGATATAGTGCTGCTAAAGCTTTGGAAAGCCTATTTTCTGCTGATCATATTAGGAATGCAGAATCTGCAAGGCAAGCTGTTCAACCCTTGGTGGAGATTCTTAACACTGGGTTGGAGAGAGAGCAGCATGCGGCTATTGCTGCATTGGTTAGGTTACTGAGTGAAAACCCATCAAGGGCCCTTGCTGTTGCAGATGTTGAAATGAATGCGGTAGATGTCCTTTGCAGGATCCTCTCATCAAATTGTTCAATGGAGTTAAAGGGAGATGCTGCTGAGTTGTGTGGTGTTCTTTTTGGAAATACAAGAATTAGGTCTACAGTGGCTGCAGCACGATGTGTGGAGCCTCTTGTCTCTCTTCTTGTAACTGAGTTCAGTCCTGCTCAGCATTCAGTTGTTCGTGCACTAGACAAACTTGTTGATGATGAGCAACTCGCAGAACTAGTTGCTGCACATGGAGCAGTCATTCCTCTTGTTGGACTTCTCTATGGTAGAAATTACATGCTTCATGAGGCCATTTCTAGAGCTCTTGTGAAGTTAGGAAAGGACAGGCCTTCTTGTAAATTGGAAATGGTGAAAGCTGGCGTCATTGAGAGTGTACTTGATATCCTTCATGAAGCACCAGATTTTCTGTGTTGTGCATTTGCTGAATTGCTTCGAATACTGACCAATAATGCAGGCATTGCCAAGGGCCCATCTGCTGCGAAAGTGGTTGAGCCCCTATTTCTGTTGCTTACCAGGTCAGAATTTGGGCCTGATGGACAGCATAGTGCATTGCAGGTTCTTGTTAATATTCTGGAACATCCGCAGTGTCGGGCTGACTATTCACTGACCTCTCACCAAGCTATTGAACCTCTTATCCCTTTGCTTGATTCACCAGCTCCAGCAGTTCAGCAGTTGGCAGCTGAGCTTCTGTCACATCTGCTATTGGAAGAACAACTTCAGAAGGATCCTGTGACACAGCAAGTAATTGGTCCTCTCATTCGGGTTCTTGGTTCTGGCATACACATACTTCAGCAGAGAGCTGTAAAG